>VXBL01001984.1:62569-88167 GCA_013400195.1 Aramus guarauna | reverse complement strand
TTTTTTTTTTTTTTTTTTTTTTGCTATTTTTTGCTTTCTACTATGGAATAAGATTAAACCAAAGATTTTATGGTTTTTCTCAATATATAACACCTCTCACCTTTCAAAGCAGTAAAAGCAACTTAAGACTATAAAAGTAATTTTCGGAGTATTGCAAGGAGCCTTATGTATTATTAGATAAGTGATAATTTCTCATTAATTAAGTCCTTTTCCTTTCTGTATGGCAGGAATGGGCAAATCAAATCCTGTCCACAGCTCATTAGTAGTGGTCCTACTCCCTGGGTGCTGAGCACCAGGTGTGCTTGCTGCAGTCTGTCATCCTGACCCCTCTCTTTCTCTCCATGCACTAGGACAGTAGACACAGAGGTATTGATATTTAGACTGCAATCAAGAGATCATGCTGTTTTAAATCATCCTATTATCATATTTATTTCTTCTTGTCTTTCTTTCCCATGGTGAATTTAACTATCTGCTCTTTTATGTAATTTCTTACATAAAGCCTCAATTTTAGAGGTTCTACAACTAGAAGTAAAACACTTAAAACCACACACACTAGAATGGATAAAATGACCCTTTGTTCCCATCTGTTGCTTATGCAATTTAAAATGATGTACGCTGAAAGTAAGGCTATTTAATACTTTGTGAATTTTCACAGAAGATTGACCCAAAGCAATATTATATTTTTCCTGTAATTGTAATGCATAAAGAAAAAAATGAGAGTTCAATGACTTCTTTGTTTTTGCTACAGTTTAAAATTTGTCTTTCAAAATGAAAAAAAAAAAAATTGGCTTAGAGAAATAAAAGAGAAAAGGAATTAGTCATGACCACAGGGTAAGAACTGTAACATAATATATCTAAAACCTTATTTATGTCTTTCTCTATTGACTAACATCTGATTTGCCTTTTTCTATCTGTAAGCTCTCCTAACCTCTGAGCTCAAGCCAGGTAATACTTTGGGGATGCACAGATATGCCTGGAAAGGCAACCTGATACTAGATGGCCCTGGGGATGTTGTGCAATGAGTATATGTTTCAAAAGAGAAGCCACAAATAGAGGGAAAAAGTGCATATTTAGCATTGGCCTTTGAGTTGGCATATTAGGACTGGCAGAGCTCAGCTGCTTAGTCATTTTGAAGGTGGCAATATGAAGTTACACATGCCATAAGCTGGGATTCTTGCTCTAGAAGGTTTGCATAATACCTCTTAAAACAAATGGAGTATTTTGCATATCCAATCAACTGAATAATGTGGATTTGTTTAATTTGCCCTGTAGAAAAGGGAAACGAGCCCATGGTAAAATACGGGATTGGTGTGGAGTGGAGGCAGTATATAGCAATCTCTTCCTGATTTGCATACTCAGCAAAGGAGTTGTTCTGGGAGATTTGGGATGAGCAGTCCTCATTTCTAGCCATTTCTCTGCATTTCTGTAACAGGCTATTTCCATATCTCAACCTAGTCTATGTGATAATTTGTAACAGGTTTTGAGGCTTGTACTTCACTGGATGCTAAATTTTCTTATTAACACTGAAAATATGACCACAGAATAAAATAGTTTTTGGATCTCTCTTGCTCACCTCATTAAAAGCTGTACTGATATTGGAACATTGCTCCTATGGGAGATCTGAAGGTGTGCATTAATCTTTTAATTAATAATTTAAAAGAAAAATGATTCTCTTTGTGCATACAAGCTTATTCTTAACAGGGTGATCAAAATGAAATGCAAGGGACAAAAAAAGCAGGTCTGAAATAGCTGGCACAGCATGTTATACCTGTGCTTAGATTTCAGACATGTTCTGAATACAATTAAAATTCATTATATCTTTGTACAAGAGTTTATTTAGGAAGTCTGACGTGGAGAAATTACTTGAGCAATTTGAATTACCGTATTTTTATGCGTATAGTAATCTTTGAAAGGTTTCCATTAGATTGAGTGTTCAGAATTTACAGTAGTTTTGCCTTTAATTTCCAACTGTAGCCACAATAATACAACTTAATGTATTTTTAAAGACAATTCTACGCATTTTTTAGCAATTCTGTTCAGCCCAATGAATTCTTAAAATATGAATGTTATTTTTAAAATATGGCCTTTTATAAAGACTGTCAGAAAAGAAAGTATTGATGTAAAACTTGGGAACAGTGCCTCACTGTTTATTTATTGATGAGATGTTCCAAGTTTTCTGATAAACCAATGGCTCTTTCCTGCTGTACATATCTTGGATTTCCAGATTCAGTTATCATTTAGGAATGAGCTAGCCACCCATTGTCCTGAGTGCACTTTTGCCTTTCATCCTTTCCAGGTGACTTTTATTAGCTGTGTCTCCGGATGCAGATGAGACAGGAGCAAAGGGAAACATGGAGGGGAGAAGAATACTAGCCAGTTTGTAAATGCCTAGGCCACAAACACAAGTTGTTATGTTACTACGTGTTAACTGGTTGATAAATTTTAGGGAGGGCCAATAGTTAATTTCACCCCATTAATACATATTAAGGGACATGGCCATGGAAATCAAGATGGTAATGCTTTTCTCCACACTGAGTACATTTATTCACATGAAATACAATATCTTTGATCAAAGCCACCTAGACACTATATTAAGTACATCTACTAAAGGTACCTTGCTTAACTGTAGCAGCTGTCATGAATTTTTAGGCTAAGAAAATGACTGTGGAGGGCTTAATGTCCACAACTGCTGAATGCCTACTTGCTAGATTAAGAGGAGAGTTAAATTCACAGCTGTCACATATGGGCACATCGGGGTGATACCACAGTCCCTTCCTCTTTTCCCTCTCCATACTCTCCCTCCAAGTCTATAAACTTTTTATCAGGAAAAAAAGAAGTAACAATGAGGTGCTGTCTTAGCACACGAAATATGGGCCAAAATGCAGTAGGGCCTTGATCATTATTTTTAGTAAAGCACTCTGACTGTTTTTGTTCTGAAAACACTTATAACTAAGAATTGGCCTCTGTGTGAAGTAGAAGAGCCCCGCTGATAGTGGATTGATGCTCCCCATAGGAATGTGAGCTGCAGAGTTTTGGCCGCAAAAGCAGCTGCCATTATGGGCTTTTTTTTCCCCCTCTGTGTATCTGTGTGTGTGTCTCAAGAGGCTGGTTGCTAAATTAGGAGTTGTGATTTGTATTCAGAGTGGAGATGGAAGAATATCTACTAACGTTCAATATAATTGCTTATGTTGCTGAGTGGGTTGTGTTTGAGGTGTTGGTAGCATTGCAGAGTGATGGTTCTGCAGCAGACTGACAGAAGACTGCTTATACCAATTAGGCACTGCTTCTTTAGCTCAGAAGGGGAAAGCTGAATGTATTGATTTCTTCCTATGTTTAAGATACAATGAATGAAAACCCCACCTTATGCGTTCTGGGATCTATGCCTGACCTGAGCAGACTGGAGAAAACTGTAACAAATGTTAAGGATTCAGTTTAAAAAGGGAATTTAAGTATCTTTTTGTCACTTGACAGAAGTGTCTGAACACTTAATGGTATCCGTTTTTATTCTGTAGAAGACTTATCTTACAAACAGCCAGGAGCTTAGTTTGCCGTTTTTTACTCTTGGCTTTCTTGATTTCTAAGGAACAAATAGGCAAAGGGAAGAATTGAACCTGTTTGAAAAGCTGAATCAATTAATGGATACTTGTCTTAGTAGAAGTGTACTTATAGCTCTTCTTCAAATGCGAAAGATGATAAAGTCTTAAAAAAATGAAAATAAGGACTTTAACTGGTATAATCATGAGGGTGCTCCATTACATGTATAGTTAGAGCAGGACCCAGCACTGTTGACTGTCATTTAGTTGATCCTAGTCTGTATACCTCACTGTCTTAGATTCATAAAAGCATTTATATGATGTGAGCAATTGAAATGATGTTGAAGCTTACATTATTTTAAATTTAGGGGTGGTTTATGTTATATATTTTTACTGCAATGGAAATGAGACAAGAAAAACTCCTGTCTATG
This sequence comes from Aramus guarauna, assembly GCA_013400195.1. Taxonomy (NCBI): domain Eukaryota; kingdom Metazoa; phylum Chordata; class Aves; order Gruiformes; family Aramidae; genus Aramus; species Aramus guarauna. The sequence goes on along the minus strand of VXBL01001984.1, from coordinate 84,203 downwards.
TTTTGCTCACCAAATCTAATTGGGCAATAGCCTGGAACCCATATTTAAGTTCATTCTGCTGATTTTCATAAAGTTTGTGAATTCAGTAGAGAAGACACTGAATGCAAGGCTTGTGGTGGTGTTTCCACACACAAGTACGCATATGGCTCACACTACAGGTAGTAAAAACGGCTCTCTTCTCTGGGTTAACCACAATGATTCATGAAATGGAGGCAAACACTGGGGGAAACTACAGCAACAAGACTTCTTTACTGGCCCTTTCAAACTGTAGTATATGGATGTCCTTTTAGTCCTCCCCAGAGATTTGTAAGCACGTGCCAGAAATAAACAGGTGACCTGAGGAAGAGAATTCTCCCCTGTGCATCTGCTTGGGTTATAGGTTTATGGCAGTAACGAGCTGTGGAAATCAATCTTTTGTAATCTCTGCCCTTTATGCTTTACTCAGAGGGCTGCTGTCACATCTATATATAATCCATTTGTGGATCTGTTTGAAGATAAAAGAGGCTGGCATGCAAAAAAGCTTTGCCATGCTCTCCAGTTACTTATCTAGAAATGAATGCACAAAACCTGGGGTGTTTTGGGTTCACCTTATTGATTTAGATGTTCCTTCCTACAAAATCCTGTTAATGCAGATTGCATTTTCAAGACAGGTCTTACAGTACAGGCAAGACTTAAAAATTTATATTGCCTATAAAACTCTAACAGAATAAACCTGTCCAATTCTATCTTGTAAGCAAGGACCTCATGAATAGAGGCAACACAAATGAAATGTAACAACTTGCAGGTACAGCTGTTTATGTGCATGTGCTATATTTCCTCAAAGCTGTGCAAGACAAAGGAGGAAAAAAAGGTGGAAACACTGTTTGTTATTATTCTTTTATCATTCTTAAGGTTTTATGTAGCTAATTTATCCAGCTTCACTCATGTTGACTAATTGACAACTAGCAAAAAAGAAAAAAATCTGATAACACAGATCCCTTTCCAGAAATGCTTACGTTATATGATGAGATCATTGTCTTCTTTGCAGCAGCAGCACATATTTTGAAGGCTGTTGTTCATTTGTCCCATTGTGCTCCTCCTCCTTGTGCCCCAGTGGCAAAGTCACTTCCCAACAGCAGTGGCCTGTCCAGTGAAAAAATAACAGGTGAGACTTCTTCTCCTTTGCTGCCTTAGCTCTGTTCTCCTGGGAGAGCAGGAGTTTTCCATATGTGTCTTGGCAACAAGCCATGGATGGAGGATGTTATTTTTTATTTGGCTATTCTTTATTCTCCCTTATCTTAGGGACAATAGTGTCCCATAGTCAGGCCTCTATGTGTTTTCAGTGAACCACAGAAAGCTGAAGAGCCCTATAACTACATATGGAGTGGGTGGAAGACTATTACACTGCAGAATTACAGCTCTCTCCTTGTGGGTGGTGAAAGGCAGGGGAGCCTTTATTGTGCGTTCTCACCGGTGATTGAACTGACCTTCTGATGAGTCTGTTATCCTTTATATTGTTTTCACTATTCTGTGCATCCTGGATCTTTGTGGAGACAGCATTTGTCATTTTACTGAGGTGGTAGGGACATCTAATGATGCAGAAATCCAACTCTTCTCCACCATTTCCTTTGCGACTCTCAGCTTGCCTGTTTGACCATCCTCACAATTGTGTTATCATTTCCTGACTTAGGATCACTTAGGAAGACATCTTGAAAGCTATGCTAATATAGGTTCTCTGACTTTGTCATAGGTTGCTTCTGCGAGGTATAAGCTTGCATTTAAAACCAAAAGCAACAAACCAGACAATGGAGCTGCTAAAAGCTCTTCTTCCATTAGTGGGTAAGGGCTGGAAATGCCACGTAACCAGAGGTCGATGGCTTCTGTGAATCATGATACAGCTGAGAAGAGACTGAGTTTGACCTACAAATGGTGCTGTGAGGTACCTCCTCCTGTTTTCAGTTTGATTCTTATCTGCTGTTTTGGGTACCACTGTTGCTCTTGGCACAGTTAAGATCAGCACTTTTAATTATGTGAATGTCCTTAAGTTTCACTGACTTTTGAATTTGGGGGAGAGATTAATTTTTAGTGGATCTTTTAGAAATGGAGTGTAGCAACAATGAGAGAAAATTCTTTACTGGCAAAGAAGGAAATAAGAAACAAGGATGCCTTTGAGGCTGACACAGTGAAAAATATCATGTAGAGAAATGATAAGTTCAGTGCTGACGACAGTGAGGATCCAAATTATTCAGGCTGGTAAACTGGCTTAAACCACACTCTGTGCTCTGTGGAAGTGTATTGACAGCATGCATTTGTTTCTATTATCTTAAGTCCTAATGAGAGCTCCATAGAAGTAATTGGATTTGCTATTGTTAGGATGGCAGCAGCACTATCACCCTGCATAACTATTGTGTTTAGCTAATGTTGTGTTGTGATTACCATCTTGTGAGGGTGGTCTTTCTTCACTCACAGCATTCTTCACAGCAGGCAACTTCAACCAAGCCTGATTTCAGCTTTCATTCCAGTTGGATTCCTGTCCCTCTTTAACCTTGTCAAAACCAAACCAAAGTGCCTGACATACTGCACGGGTGGTTGCCTTCCGGAGTAGAGTATCGCAGATGCATTCCAGACTTGGACAAAGCATTCCAGTTTGAAGAGAGATCTGTAAATTAAAAGTACAGCTTACTGAATTTTAAAGAAACTTTTAGGAACTGTGGTTTAAAAATATTTGCTTTATGTCCTCGTTTGTGGTGGACTTGTTCCTTTCAACATTCTCTAGAAGTGCGAGAATGGTCACTGGTCACATGCCTCACCTGTAGCACTCTGATGCAGTGTCAGCTATGCAATAGCAGGGAAACAAACATTGGGGTCCTCCAAAAGCCCGGGAATCATATTTGACTGGAGCAGATGAAATAGTAATGAAACAGCTGGAGAAACTGTGTGGTGCAGAAGGAATTTACAAAGAACACACTCTCCAAATCTTCCTTCCTTCCATCTACAATGAATTGGAGGCCAATGTTAACACCATAAGCAGATCCATATTGTAGAAACTATCTGTGAGTCTATTTGTGTTCAAGCATGAAATTAATAAGCAGGCAAATATCTGCTAAAAAGGAAAATTTCAAGGAGCTACAAAATACCTTCATAAAACTCCTCCCCTTGATTTACCAGCTTATCATTCTTCCTTGCTAAGTATGTGTGGGTGGCTGTACCAGGTTTGCTAACTCTAGAGATATTTAAATATCAGACCTTTCTGAAATGCTGGAATTAGTTGGTTCTGCTAATCACAGTTCTGTGTAAAGCTGTCAGGAGGCTTGATAGTGACTTCAGAAAAATTGGTACTTCAACCCTAGTTTGCAACTACAAGAAGAAGAGTATTACCGATATATTAGGATAAGCTTCAGATAAGAAGTACCTTTAAATTATTGGGTTTAATGGCATACACACCTGAAATAACTGTTTAGAGACCTTATTCTTCAGAGACTATATAATACCCAATAGTACAATAACATCTGGAAATAGAAAGCAACTGTAAAGTCTTTAGACAAACACATCTTGCTTTACTGTTGACTTAATGAAGAGAGACATATGGAACTTCATGTTCCTAAAGGAATGTGTTAGACTGCAAATAGAAAAGCAAAATGGAGAAATCCAAGTTGTTAATTTCCATACTACATTATAAGATTACAAATATGCTGATCTGAATAGGAACTGTAAAAATGCATAATGCCTTTTGACAGAGATCATAAATCACAGGCTTTTCAAGGCTATTAAAACAAATTCCATTCACATTGGTAGAGCTGTCTTCAGAATGCTTGTGTTAACCAATGGCTTGTGCTATGTTTTGAAAAATAGGGTCTCCCTTCCCAAATTATACAAATTATTTCAATAACTTAATTTCATATTAAAATATACAAAGAAACCCTCAATTTTCTAATGTGGTGGTTCTAAATTTATTGATACATAACGTATGATACTTTTAAAATCAGGATGAAATGCTGAAGACAAAACCTGTGTATGCAATGATATTCTGACAGTATCCACAAGGCAGTAAAACAGAGATGTAAACCCAAGTATTTATAGGGTTTTTCCCTTGGAATTAATAATGTGCATTGCTTTGATTTTGTTTATGTCTAGATTTAGAAACATTTTCAGATAAATTATCCTGGAAAGCTACATAAAAAGTTCTGACTTTAATAGTCTTACTTGTTCAAAATCCTATATTGAGTAATACTTTCCACTGAAATCTGTTAATTAAGTGTTACTCAGTATTAGTAAGACTATCAAAGTTTTCTCCAATGATTGTATAGAACATCATGTGTGACTGAAGACTGTTCACATGAGAAAAAGGCTTGCAATGTTTAAATCCTTCAGGAAATTGCAAAGATCTCTGGGTATTCTGAAAGCCTACTGAAAGGTTCTACCATATTCTTCCTTTTTTTTCCTCAAAAATGAAAAATTAAAGAAGTTTTTATGTGGGTTGTTTGAAAGGAGACAAAGTTTCTTAAAATGATAGTCTGTTTCTTTGGGAATTCATGTGTGTAATAATAAAGACTTCATTGTAAAAATGAAGCTTTGCTAACAAAACAAGAATAAAACTCTTATTTTTAGCAGTAAAAGAAAAGGAAGGAAAGAATGATTCAGTTGAATCTCTCTATATATGAAGATGGCATTTACAGACTTCGATTTTTTTCCCAGAAATGTCAAAGCATTTTACAAAAGCTTGTATAAGCTTGCAACTAAACATCTAAAAATAGATGTGTATTAGTACTTCTACTTTACAGACAAACGAGAGAATAACAGAGCAGTCACTGATATTCCTGACACGCAAAGTCACCGGCAGAGTAATGAAAATAACCGAAACTATTCATTTCTTGTCCTTGGTTTTAGGCATGGAATCACAGCTTCTCTGGTGTGATTGAAATCTGAGGTTAAAAGTAGAAAATGACAGACAAAATGAAGAAAAAGTAAATGTTATTTGTATTTCAAGGAAGTCTCACTCTTCAGGGAAAATTTGTGTTAAAAAGTATTTTGTGATTGGAGTAGGCTTTCTTAGAGGGGGGCACTGAATTTGTGACACTGTGTTCAAAACAATATTTGAGTTCCTGAAGGTTCCTCTAAATAAAATAGTCCATAAGAGTATCTGGGAATAAAATAATCTAGAAGATTATCATGCATTTGAGATATAGATTTATAAGACCACACTTGTTTTTCTAAACAGAGTCAAAGTGCAACAGAATTATCTGCTGGCTAGAAGGAAAGAAATGCTTCAGCTGGCAGGGTTTATAAAGTTAGTGACCTGCCTCCACAGTTTTGTGTCCCCTCTTAGCCCACAAATAAGTTTACAAACTCTCTTAGCTGAGGGACAGGATCTCAGGCTCAGAAAACGGAGTCAGGGAACACTGTGTTGGTGGCATAGGCAGGAACCAGAGCAGCTATGGGAGTCTCAGCTCTGCCTACCTTTTTGGATGATCCAGACCAAAGCTTACTTGTATTTCCAGGAAAAAGAGGAGGGAGGACAAATGACAGAGCACTCTTTTTTTCCTTCTCCCCCTTATACATCTGTTTGTGTGGCATTTCATAAGGAAGGTTAAGCCCAGGAGAAGTTTCTTGGTTAATGCAAATGGTTGGTGTGGCACACAACAATGCAGATCCACAGATTTCAACCACCTGAAGTCTGGGAACCTGGTGCCTACAATCCTCAGGCTAAGCACTGTGAGAAATTTTGTTGTCACTCTCAGTTATGGTACTTAATTTCTATCTTGGCTGATAGATACCACCTACATTATGTTTGTGGTTGCTTACATTTTCCCCACCCTCCTTAGCCATGAAGTCAAACTTGCATTCTCTTTTAACAACTCTTTTCTAGCAACTGTATCTTAAAAGCCTGCCCTAGTACCTAAATACATATTGCATAGATCCTGGTGTGGCCCAGGAAGAAATGTCACCCTGCTTTTTTTCATGTCAAAACAGAAAATTGCTTAAGCTGCATGAAGCAGCTGGAGCTCACAAAAAAATGTTCTCAGCTAGGCCAGAGCCTATCCTGTTCCCCTGGGTCAGATTAATCCCTCAAATAGCTCCTGGCAGAATAATGAACTAGAACTGCACAGTCTCAGAGTCAAACCTGAACCACCCCATTCCAAATGACCTTCCCTATTTCACCCTGGGTAAGTGCTACTGCTAGGTGCTACGGCCTGGTTGGTCTTTTTCAGCTTTTTCACCCTCCAGACTGGTGAGCTGACTCTGTTTCCAGTTCCATTTAGTAGATATTTAGGTAGTTTCAGGCCTAGGGTGAGATGTTTTTGACCTGTTTGGCAGTGACTGCATACAGAGTCTTTGACTTCTTCAAGAGGATTTCTGAAAGAGCTAAAGATCCAATCAAATGGAGGTTTAGAGATTTTGTAACATCAAGCTTAACTTCAATGCAGCATGAATGCTGTTTAATTGATTATATTACTTTGTGTTACCTAACATGTCCTGCCTGCCTTAGTTTTTTTAATACCTCAGAATGTCTTGATAACTGAAAATATCCTTAGATTTAGGATTTTAAAAGCACATTTAAATAAGAATATAAATTGTTTAGGACGAGAGAGTTTTCTCTGATATTCTGTGATTGTAGTTTACGACTTCCTTACCTCTAAAGCTGATTTTAATATTTTTCATTAAATCTAGTATATTCTTTCTTCCCAAGAGCCCTGCCTCTTCATTATAACCATTTCCTTCAATGACAAGATCAGAGAGCATTTTTAATGCTAAATAGGATAGAAGGGTAGAAATTAGTACTTAAAGGGTGAAACCATTAGTATTTCTGAGTGCTTCTATGTATTCATCACTGCCTGATACAGATCAGTATTAATAATGGGAGCAGCCAGACATAATCCATCTGCTGGATATTCCCTTTCTCTCTATGCACTGACTGCCTTGTCTTCTTTCTCAGACACTGCCTGCTCCGGTCTCCAGACAGGAAATCCAGACATGGCCATTCATCAATGCTGCTATAATCTGTCTGATTTTATTAGCTTTTGAATTTTATCACCAAAATGAAAAAGAAGGCGGGGGGGGGGAAGAACCCAGCAGTATGATTCTCCCATACCTATGCATTCTCCTCAGTACAGCAGATTGGGACAAGACAAAAATTAAGAAGTGAAACGGTACCTTGCAAATTCACTCCCCCCTATCTTTTATTTTTTAGAGCTTGATCTATTTTATTTTATTCCTTATTCAATGAATACGTGTTGTGCTGCAGTCAGGGTTTCTGGTTGACTGAGCTTTTTCCTTCAGTTAAGATTTCATGGGTGCATATTGAATATTCCATGTTATTGTGAGACCCATCTAGGATTGCATCTTGCTTTGGAAAGCAGACCCAAACAGCAGTTTAAAATTGAGTTGTTCGGAGCTGCTGTATGGAGTGAGGCATTCCAGTGTCCGTTGTCCCAGCTGGATAAATCCCAGTTGGAATAACTGGTTGAGGCAAGGAATGTTAGACTATGTAAGGACCGCCTCTCTGACAAATGGAGAGAAACCAGGAGCAGACTAAAGTCTTTGATCTTTTCTGGTGAAGTGGCACAAACCATTTCAACCCATGGTACTACAATAGGAAATCACTGCAGGGGATTCCATATTTTGGTTATATTTACTTCCTGTACTCAGTTTCTGGTAAGGCAGAGAAGATAAAATTTAGGTGATGAGGAATGGTCTACCTTGGAACTGTGTGGAAATAATTAGATTTTCTCAAGGAGAACAAGTGATTTTCAGACTCCTATGGATATTTTGCTGGGGTGGTCTAGCTGGAAGTTGAGCATAGATTCATAGAAGCGTGGTATGTCCATGAAATGAAGGAATTCCCTACTCATCACCCTTTGCAGACTATACAGAAGTCAAGGAATAGTTACCTGAGTTTCTTTTCTTATGACTTCTACTGGGCAGGAGAATAATATAAGCACTTTATGCTCCTGAATTATTTTCCTACTGGATTTTTAACACTTGTGAGCCATCAGCTGGGCTGCCTCTTTCAGTGTAGGTTTCAGAAGAAAAAGACTCAGAGGTGCCGTGACATTTCTTCATTGACATGCTCATTTGGTGGTAGGTTGAAGATGTGCATGGTGAAACTTCCATCTTGCACTCTCTTCATTGGCCTAGTCTTTCTACATGTTGTGTGAAGAATGTTGCTTAATATATGCTATTGTCTATCTTTGAAATATTATCAGCAATTTTATACCACTCCTTTCATCCAAGAATGCTAAACAAGTATGTGGATATACAAATAAATGGAATGTTGAAATTCAGTTTATAAAATATTTCTCAGTACCAAAAATATTAGTACAAGTTTAATCAATTCTATGGAATTTACCCTTCACTTAATATTCGACCAAGGCAACTGACCATATTTGCCTCATGTAGTCTAGATAGCAGTTTCTTCTTTGCTTTCTGATGAGAGAGTCACATACTTAGGCCAGTAATGTGTTGATCATTTTTATTACTCAGCTGAATCTTTAGGAGTTTGTGCATGTTAATTTTCTAAGCAATTCACAATCATTTTAATAGGATCTATATGTATTACTACAAGAAGGCAACTTAAACTGCTTCCATAGGAAGTTGCTTGAGTTACATCTAACTACAATTAACTATAATTAAGGCTATTAACACTTCATTGTCTCAGACTTTCTCATGCATACCATAGGTTTTGGGGCAGAGACTTTGCTGTATTTTTGAGTGCTTGTGCAAATAGTTATAGATTCAGAAGCTCTCATACAAATTATATTTTGGGACTTGTCAGAGTAGAATGTATGCATCAGCTAGCAGAGATTTAAAGCTTTCATGTTACTATAGAAAAATTATATACAGTTCTACCTGAAGGTGGATTTAAATATTAGTCCATTTTCAGAAGTATGCAACTTTTAAAGAGTGGTTATCCTTCTGGAAGAATCTGGAGCTTTTTCATAGCTCCACATTTAAAGTATTTTCAGTAAATTTATATGCTATTGGTTTGAGACAGAAAAGGTGCTGTTAGTATTTTTATTGTAGCTGCACATTTAAGCAAATATCATTGTCTTTTATTTCTTTTGCATACAGAGGCATATAGGAACATCTAGAAAAATACAGCTGAATAATTTGGCACTTCAATGCATGTAAATAATAAAGACCATTGAATGTTTTGATATTATGTGACCTGTATGTACAATGTAATCAACAAAGCAGTATTTACCCTATTTTTTTGCTCAGAAAACAAAGCATGAAGCAGTACATATTAAATGTAAATTCCTAGTTGACTTCTATTAGTATTTAAAGGTAGTTTGGCTGCTCATACATGCCTCCAAAATTCTGTACTGCCATTTATTTGTATTGCATTTATTAGATATCACTTAGCTGAATGAACACTGCTTTGAAACTGCGGAGTAAGCTGGAAAGCAAGGGACATTCCTCTGGAAAATGTTTACTCTGTGGAGCTGTCCATCTGTGTCGTTTGTCAAGATGCTCACTCAGTCTTGATCTTTAGAAGCAACAGAAGAGTAATAAATTAACTTTCAAGAACATATTTATTCAGTTCTCCCTCTGCAGAGTATTTGAGCACCAGCCCAGTACACATCTGCTCTCTTATGTGGAGATTAGAAATGTGAACATTATGGAACAGAATCTGGAAAAGGCATCAAATTGATGTCTTTGAAAAGAGGCAGATTAATTTTGGAACTTCCTTGATTCCATGATGAAATTACAGCATTCAAAAGTGGAATGATGTTAATGGTATTCTTCCAGAATGATATATAGCAGTCTGTAGCAGCAGCATTGCTATGTGGTTTGCCATTTTTTTATAAATTCACTTTGCATTACAGTGCTAAGTGCCATTACTGTGGCTTTACTGATTTTGCACTTCAGTGTCGTATGTGGAACGGAGCAGTAAGTATTCTATCAGTAGGGATCAAAGCAGCTTTTGCAGTACCTCATGTGTCTGGCATCTTGGTATGTCTGTAATTCTGTAGAAAAATGTGCACTGAAGCATCTGTAAAGAGTCTAAAATTTTGTATTGGCACAGCATAAATCTACAAGCAGTGGAATCCTGTATCTATTTAAGCCTTACATAAAATGGAGCCTATGAGAGAGAAATCTTTCATTATTTCCAATTCCTCATTTCTGGAAACCCAAGAGCTGCTCCACTGTAGTTTACCAGCACTGAAAATACACTAAGTATAGTTATTTGGAAGATAAATCATAATCAAGAGAATGAGGATTTATTTCAAAAGTCATACAGTTCAAAACTCAGTCTTTTTAGGTTCGTAACATAGCCACCAATGACCTGTGGGGTAGAACCTTTATATACAATGGCTTTGTCCTCAGAATACCCATGCAAAAAGTAGGAAACTCATATTTGATCTTTTGGCCCTAAAGCATTCAAAACCTACTGTCCTGTCTTTCAGGAGTTAACTCTAAATATCATACTGCAATCTATTCTCGGAGCTTCTAGCCTCCACATCTCTTCTTGGAGATAGGAAAGTGTTTGAAAAAGAGAAGGTAGGATTCATAGAAGGGGAAGAAGAGAAAAGGCAGAAAATGAGTGCTTGTGCAAAAGAGCACCTGGCTTTTAATTTGGTTGTCAGCAAAGTCCATTATGCTTGAAGAGCAGTGGGTCACAGGTCTTGCTCCAAGGACTGCTGCTTATAAGTGAAGTAACATCACTGCTCTAGCAGCTGTTTTGAAAGAAAACTTCATTCTAAGAAAGTCAATCTATCCAGGATGTAGGAAGTGTACTGTAAAAGTGCCTACAGTTATTCTGAATTCAGTAACTGGATAACAGAGTTATTGCGTTACTGAAAAAGTGTTTAGAACTATAAAAATAGATTACAGCATTACCAAAGGCTATTTGAAGTAGCTGCTGCCTAAATTTTTATTTTAATCTGTATGTAAAGAGAGGTCAAGGTATTACAGTTCACACCTTAGAAAACACTTCTAAAAAATTATGATTATTGGTTTCATTGTCTTTGTTTTAAGCTAATTTAAAAAGCCATTGACATTCCTTTATGGAAAAAAAAAAAGTATTTGTAGCAATAGGGACCTCTAATCAAAGCAGATGGACATTGTCATATATAAGGGAGCATGTAAGACTGATTAATTATTGGAATTACATAGATAGAGAGTTTCTCAAGGTATTGTTTTAATTTAAGAGACTGCCTGGTTGTAGTGGTTTGACCTTGGCTGGCTGCCAGATGCCCACCCAGCTGCTCTCTCATTCCCCCTCTTCAGAAGGACAGAGGGAGAAAATGAGATGGAAATATTTGTGGGCTGGGATAAAGACAAGGAGATGACTTACCAATTATTCTCACTGCAAAACAGACTTGACTTGGGGAAAATTAATTTTATTGCCTTTTAAAATAGATTTGGATGGTGACAAAGTAAAAAATTAAAACACCTTCTGTCCCCTCTCCAATTGTGTCTCCAGGCTCAATTTCACTCCTTTCTTTCTGACTCCTTGACCTCCTCCCCCCTTGGGTGGCACAGGGTGAGTGGGGAATGGGAGGTCTGGTCCATCCATAACAGCTCCTCTCTGCTGCTTCTTCCCTTTCACACTTTTGCCTGCGCTAGCATTGATCCTCCCCACAGGCCGAGGTCCTTCAGCAAATATCCACCTTTTCTGGTGTGGGGTCCTCCACGGGCTGCAGTGTGGATCCCTGCTCTGCTATGGTCTTGCCATGGGCAGCAGGGAAATACCTGCTCCACTGTGGTCTCCTCTGCAGCTGCAGGGGAATCTCTGCTTCGGCACCTGTAGCACCTCCTCCTCTCCTCCTTCTCCAACCTTGGTGTCACAGGGCTGTTTCTCACACTTTTTTCCTCACTCCTCACTGCCATGCAGCATTTTGCCCTTTGTTAACTTGGTTTTCCCAGAGGCACCACCATTATGGCTGAGGGGCTGAGCCGTACCCTGCGGGGGGTGGGTTGGAGCTGGCTGGACTGGCTGTGTCCGGCACAGGACAGCCCCGGCCTCTCCTCACAGAGGCCACTCCATAGCCCTGCTGCCAGTGCCTGGGCACCGGTAATCAACAAGAAATAGCACAAATATGCCACAGAAAGAAAAAGTGAGAATACAGCTATATAAGAATATATATTTATAGAATCATAGATTCACAGTATCATTGGGGTTGTCAGGCAGATTTTCTTTTTTTTTTTTACAGGAGACTGCTTGATGACATGAAGTTGTTGGAGTGAGGTCTTCTACCAGCAATCTAACCTGTAGCAATTCAAAAAATCTGAGTTGAGAAATGGGTGGGCATGAAAATGAATCTGGTGATATGCCCATCTGGTAATTTCTATTGTACATCCTTTATGTTTTGTGGTAGATACTTAAGCACTCACCAGTCCCTCTCCTGAAGAGACGAAGTCATGCACCGGGGGCACCATCAAGAGCACCCCACTTCCATTCTGAAGGTAAGGTCCTCTACAGAGTGCCCATACATGGTGTGCATCTGGGATCATCAACTGGAGTGAACTTATTTTCTGGTTAATATGTAGTGTGGACATAAGGGCCTAGAACTAGTGGATAGCAGCAAATCAACCTCCAAGCCTACCCTCTTTGTACCACCCCAAAAGGTAATGGACACACTCTGGATCCGGCATTTCTTAGTGAAATCCTATTGCTAAACAAAGAGTGCACATGGAGTTCTCTTTCTGCTGAGGCAGTAGGAACAAAGAGAAAGCAATTATTTTTAGTAAGCAATCCCAATGCAGCTCTGAATCATGATACTTTATTTCTATCCTTTCCCAAGTTCATTCTAGGAAATGATTCTCTAGCATTCCTTGGGTTTTCTGGTTGCTTTTTGATTCCTACATGCATAATCAAGTGTCCTCATCTCCTTTTTAGGTCTGTCTTCAGGAAATTTTTCAGCTTGAATGGCTTATTTTTGCTTAAAGCTACGTAACAGGGAGATGGCTTCCCTTGTTTCAAGCTAGCTTGTTTAACAAAGGAATATAATTGCTTTGACCTACATACATGCCAGTGTGAGGTTAGACAGATAAGAAATTCTAACTGAAATGAAGAAATCGGCAGAGAGTAACTCAGGATGATTTAAAATAAGAGAGGTAGAAATGAAATAAAATACATACAAATGGGCTGCTTCACTTCCTTGAAACTAGATTATTTACTTGTGTCAAACTGCAAGAAAACATGATTCTTATCTTGAGGACAGAGGAAAAACATATAGCAAAGAATTCTGTCGGTATTCCAGCTGCAGACTCCTCTAGTTAGCTCTCAGTTAACTGTCTTCTTACCCATCAAAGTGATGGGCCATTACAGCAGACTAATAATCCCATCTACTCCCAAAATGCAACAAAATATTTTAAGGGGAACATAAATATATTGTAGCTGTATTGTTTCAGGAGCTAAGGCTAGTAGGCATCTACTTCATCCCCTGTTATATCATACACAGTTTTGCTTCACTAATTTCATATCTTATGTTAATTATAAGCAGGAATTCATCAATAAAATTATTTTATTTCCCTAGCAGAGCTAGTCCAAACAATGTTTTATGGATTTTCCTTATCATGGAATCATAGAATGGTTTGGGTTGAAAGGGGTCTTTAAAGATCACCTAGACCAACCACCCTGCTCATCTGGGGAGGGACACCCTCCACTAGACCAGGTTGCTCAAAGCCCCATCCAACCTGGCCTTGAACACTGCCAGGGAAGACGCATCCACAACTTCTCTGGGCAACCTGTTCACCTGTTCCAGTGTCTCACCACCCTGTTGTGGTTTACTGGGGATTGCCCCAGCACAGGTGCAGGACCTTGTACTTGGCCTTGTTGAACTTTCTGAGGTTCACATGGACCCACACCTCAAACCTCCTAAGGTCCCTTTGGATGACATCCCTCCCCTCCAGTGAATTGACTGCACCAGTCAGCTTGGTGTCATCTGCAAGCTTGCTGAGGGTGCACTCAATCCACTGTCTATGTTATTGGTGAAAATATTAAATAGTATTGGTTCCAGTATGGACCCTTGAAGGATATCACTCATTACTAGTTTCCACTTGGAGACTGAGCAATTGATTATAACTCTTTGGTTGTGTCCATCCACCCAATTCTTTATCTATCTAACAGTTCATCTGTCAAACCCACATCTCTCCAATTTAGCATCAAGAATGTTGTGGGGGACTGTATCAAAGGCCCTACAGAAGTCCCAGTAGATGACATCCGTAGCTCTTCCCTTGTCTACTGATACAGTCATGCCATTGTAAAAAGCCGCTAGATTAGTCAAGCACCCCACCTAGCTTATCCCACGTAGCTGCTGGGTAATGTTGATTTATTCTGATTTTTTTTTTTTTTTTTAATCCCTGTATGAGTAAAACTAAATGTTAAAATACAGGATTTCCTGTAGGTTGTCATTTTCCATATCCAAGAGGTAGAAACAATTGACACTGTTTCTGTGAAGAAATTTTTGTGTGTGTACTAATCTGAGGTGAAAAGGTCATCTCTAGGCTTTAGGCAAGTCTTTGGAACAAACAGAGGTGTAATTACATGACAGGTAAACGACCCTGCTCTGACTATAATCTCATCAGCATAGTGATCATGTGGTACATTGCCTTAAATGTAGGCCAGTGACCAGCAAGGGTATCGCTCTTGATGAAGCCTGTGCTGGCAACTTTTCATTACTGTTATCTTATGCAAGTAAACTTAAACTTGGAGCCAATATGTCTTTCTGTATCCAAAAGCAGCCTCATCTGCAATGCAGATAAAGCTTTGCTGGGAGACATTAATTTCTCCTAATGTGCTCTCTGAGAGTTAGCTGCCTCATCTAAGCTTGTTGTCTCAGCTCCTTCAGTAGTTAGTGGAGATGTAACTGGTACCGCCTCAGGGTGATTCACCCTACTGGCCTTAGACATCCAACCTAGGAAGGGCCAAAGCACTCTCCAGAGGGATTAGTCTCTTTCTCAAACCTTTTAAATAGCATTGAGAGACTTCCACTCTTTTTATCAATGAACTAAACTTACTAAAGCTGATTTTTGGGGGGTATTTTTGAGATTTCACTAAGCATCGAGAAAGCTTTCTGACTGAGTATGAACAGGTGTGCTTTGTGCCCTTCATCAGTTTTCATTGCCATTTTTAGTGAGTTGAGGGTACCTTTGTGTCAGTTTTACCTGTATATTTCACACAGGACCAGTCTTTGCCTTGGTTCTTTTCAGCGAGAAGGAGATCTTATTACAAACCCTTTTTACCCTTAGTTAAAAGCCTAGAATATTGTTTAAAATGAAGTGTACAGATTGAAATTTGTATTAACTATCATAAGTCTTTGTCATTCTTCTTCTCTGTAATTTTGAGACTTATTAAAATGTAGATGACAGTATTGGAAATGAATCATGCCTAATGCATTTTATTATTACTGTGCGCTCTAAAACATTGAATAAAATGGTAATCTGAGAAATCAACATAAAGCCAGAGTCACTTCTTATTATATGCATTCCTGAGTAGTCTAAGCATAGATTAACTAGCTTACATTGGCTGTAATGTTATTCACTTTTGTGAATCCTTATTTGTAATAAGGAAATCATTGTCAATGTATCAATTGTTACATGAACTTTCCATGGTCAATATCGTATTTTAAAACAGCTTTCTGGTAGCAAATGAAGAGAATGGACAACAGACAAGCAAAATTAAGGAGTCGGATTCATGCATGGTTCACAAAGGGAATGTGTTATAAATGACCTTAAGTCATGGACAACTAGTTTTTTGTTTCAGTAATTATTATAGGAATAATCACCTTCATAAATTTGACAAAGTCTATTTTTAGAGAATAAATGAATGAGTATATGAATTCATTTTTCAGAACATGCCATATGGAAAAAAAATAAACTGAGGTAATTTGGATCTATTTTGTATCCAATCAGTAAGACAAGGATTTACACATGTACAAGTAGGTATTGTGTTAATTTCTGGAAAGCATTTAAAATGCTTCTGCTACCTGACTGCCACAATATGGTACTATACTTAGTCTTTCCACATTGCGAAAATGTGAGTTAGTAGATTAGTCTTAAATGGATACTTAATGTAAACATACTAAATCTTTTATTAAGTATGGCCTTCAGTAAGCATTTGGTAATAAAGGAAGTAATTTTCTGTGGAAAACTCTTCACTGAATTCTGTAGTTTAGGACCTGTAGTTATGTAAAAGTCAATAGTGGTTTAAGTCATGGTCTGCCTTCATGTCACTATTTATACAGTAGATGAGACTTTCTCAGCAAATGAAGACTTTGAGTGAGCTTTTGCTTTGTTGAAGAAACAAGCAAAACTCTTACTGACTTCAGCAGGGAGCAGGATTTTGGTTTTTGCCTTTTTCCAGAGGCTCCTGTCATTTCAGTCCCTGAGCCTTTGGATGCTGAGAGTTTCAGATCACTCTGAGATTAATGTGAGCAAACAGCATTGTGCATCTGGTAGAACCAGTCCCCAGCTACCAAAAAACATGTGGAAACAGCTATCACAAAACCTTGCTTTGTGCTACATGTATCTGAAATGAAATCCAGAATTCCCAACAGATCATAGGAAGGTGCTTTGCAGACAAAAGGAGAGGCGAAATGAAGACTGTATTTTGGCTTTTATCCCTTTTATTTACAACACATTAAAGGGGTATGGGAGGTTAAGTGGCTGAGCAAAATTAGTGGGGAAAGCAACCCTGAGAAGGAAAATTAAGGAAAGTAGTAGTGATTAGTTGAATGAGAGAGAGATGATTGCACGAATAGAGGGAAAATGGAGTGAGGAAATCAGTAGCTCATATCACATATTGCAAATAAAAAATGGAGAAGCAGTAACTGAAGTGAAAGAACTAAGTCTGTTAGCTGTCAGAGAGTGTTGTTTTATGAGCACTTGCACTGAAACTAAGTTGTAACTCATTTGGCAATGGAGACACACGACTACTTTATGTTTTGTTAGCAAGCCCATGTACTGATACAACCACTGAAAAAATTAAAAGGAAATTAACTTGCCTTGTTCATGATGTATCAAATCAGGTCAGCAAGTTCTTTCTGAGAATTTCCAGCACTCTCTACCCCTTTCTCAAAATTCCAGACCTGATGTGGCCAAGGTAAACATTAGGGAATGCTCCTACTTTCTAGGAATAACCTTGGTCTTCTGAAGACATAAAATTTAGATTGACAGGTTGGAACATTTATAAAAAAAAACAAGCAAATATAAAGCTGCTTTTTAGGTGATGGAAACTGAGCCAAAATCTTGTTACTCCTTAAACAGAAGAATTAGGTAGCAAATTGGAGTAAAAATTAGTTTATGGTTCATGTGAATATCTATTCCTTCTTTAATGATGATAACTCTTCACTGCAGTCTTAAAAGGTCAGGGTTGAAAAAGGGCAAGATGGTAAGGTCATCATATCTTCCAGCAGATGAAATAATGCATAGCTTGGCTGGCCTTTGCCCTGCAAATATAGAGAAGTTTAAAAAATGTCAACATTAACTATGACAAATGCTATTGATTTTTCTTGTTAGATGAACCATCTGCCTTTTTGATGCTAGGATGAATTATGACTACTGCTTGTCAGTAGCAGTGGTGGTATTTGGTTTTTTTCTCCTGACTGCTCAAAATTTGTCCTCATTGAAGGTTTGCATTCCTGGAGCACTAGAGGTTTCTGCAGCCTTGTGGCATGGACATCCCATCTGGCTTTGCTGGTGGTAAAGGTTACTGCCCTCAGTTCCTTGTTTCACTGTCAAAGATGATTGCCCTCTTAGATCTGCCTGCACACTGCTCATGTGAGCACTCCCTAACCTTTTCCAAGAAAAATGAACTAGGCTAGCTTACATCGTTTACAATAATAGTTCTGCTGGGCTGTCTTCTTTTTTGGAGTGACTGCAACCTTTTGATGAATGTTGTTTGCAGAGAGCAGCTCTCTGTATACCTGTGGAAGGGGACAACCACAGGCATGCTTTACTCTTCACCCAGAATTTAACTAGCTTGTTTACTATTGAAAAGAGTATGTCAATGTAAGTTCTGGCAATGTACTTTATCTCTGCTATAGTTTTCGAATCATTCCCTTAGAAAAAGATGCACTGATACACCTACAGCTCTGCCTGATGTACATTTCCATTTTATAATTACTGAGTCAATCACCTGTAACTCAGGGAAAGTAGAAGCTATCTTCTGAAGTGCATGGACTTTATGCATTGAGACCACTACAACATGATGTATAATGCTGAATTGCTGTAACTTGCTCAAAATCAGTTTGAGAGTAAACGGATTGTTTGCTACCTCTTATTAGCACGGTGGTCAGTAGTGCCATAACAAAGTAGTCTGGGTGTGTATAATTATGCCACAATGGTATAATGAATATAGCAAACATAAATAGGGAATTTGATCAAATAAGCACTTTATGGAAATTATTTCTAAAACCGTTTCCAGACTGCAGTGTGGAAGTAAATTGCTCTGCCTTGCTTGGCTTAGAGAAATGCTCATACTACTCGTGCTTTCTCACTGCTCTCTAATAAAGTATTGAAGTGGAAAAGGGAATTGAACTGTCATAGTTCTTGGAGTACTTCTGCATTTGGGATATGCCAGCATGTTTAAACAATCTCTCTAAGTCAAGGACCAGGCTACTGCTGGATTTCTTTTGCAATTATAATTTTCTATTTATCTCAATTTTATAACTCTAATTTTAACCAAGCTGTGAGTCAGTGCAACATTTGCTATAGACTTGTTGGCTCAGGCATTCTTAAAGTTTTATAGCATATTCAAAAATAATGTTAAACATTACAGAATTTTATCATTTATGCATGTAATAATTCTAAGGAATAAATACTCTGTTGAAATAATTAAAATAATCTGAATTTCTTCCTCTTCTGTCAAATTCCTTTCTTCTGTCTGAACGCCAAATCTCTATCACACCAATCTCTTGAAATTGAAACTTTTGCCTTTGTCTAGGTTTACGTGAAGTCTTGGAGAAATGTAAGGGGAAAGATCTTTACTGAAGAAACTTCACAATGCCTAAAAATGATAACAATTGTTTACTTTAATCCTAGAGTTTAAATGTCTATATCAAAATTTTTGCAGCTAATGGCCTTTGGCTTCATAATATACTTTTACTCTTAGAAGAATTGGTTTACAAAAATCTCTTTAATCCAATTTCATAAGACAATTTCACCAGCGATATTATCATATTACTGCAATGAAAAGTCATCAGCACACCACCTTCCTGTATTCTCTCATGCGCCTGTGATTGTTAAAAAGTTGTTGATTGTTTGTTTTTTTTCTAGTACTGGATCACTCAAGAAGAGGCATGTTTAATTGTACTAATCGTACAGGTATTATTAATCAACAAAAACCATTAGCATAAGTTTGTTTTGGATGGGTTATTTCAACACATAAAACCCAGGGAAAGTTTGAGTTGTCTCACAGATCAGGAGGAACTCACCAGAAATCAGATTTTTTCACTAGGTTTTAAAGGGAGTCCTCCAAAGTGATTGACACAATAAAACAGTGGAGTAGAAGTGAAGTTATAATTAGTGAGTTACGCAATGCTTCCAGGTCAGTCAGGAAATGGCTATAATTATTTTCACATAGTCAAACTTCCCAACTCCTAGAAAGAGATAAATAAAAAAATATTTCAGCACAAAATGGAGAATTATTTTTGTAAGCCCAAAGAAATAGAATACTCCCTTTAAATGCTCCAGTCCCAGTTTTCTCTAAGTATTGCTTGAGGTAAAGATATTAATATCATGAATGAAAATCCATGCCATCCAGAGGGACCTTGACAGGCTTGAGAGCTGGGCCTGTGAGAACCACATGAAGTTCAACAAGACCAAGTGCAAGGTCCTGCATGTGGGTCAGAGCAATCCCAACCACAATTATAGTCTGGGCAAGGAATAGATTGAAAGCAGCCCTGAGGAGAAGGACTTGGGGGTATTGATTGATGAGAAGCTCAATATGAGCTGGCAGTGTGCGCTTGCAGCCCAGAAAGCCAACCGTGACCTGGGCTGCATCAAAAGAAGTGTGAGCAGCAGGTTGAGGGAGGTGATTTTGCCCCTCTACTGCGCTCTTGTGAGACCCCACCTGGAGTACTGCGTCCAGCTTTGGGGGCCTCACTACAAGAAAGACATGGAGCTGCTGGAAAGAGTCCAGAGGAGGGCCACAAAGTTGATCAGAGGGCTGGAGCACCTCTGCTATGAGGACAGGCTGAGAGAGTTGGGATTGTTCAGCCTGGGGAAGAGGAGACTCCGGGGAGATCTAATTGTGGCTTACCAGTATCTGAAGGGGGTCTACAGGAAAGATGGTGAGGGACTGTTTATCAGGGACTGTAGCGATAGGACAAGGGGTATTGGGTTTAAGTTGAAGGAGGGTAGATTTAGATGAGATGTTAGAAAGAAACTCTTCACTGTTAGAGTGGTGAGGCACTGGTAGAGGTTGCCCAGAGAGGTTGTGGAGGCTCCATCCCTGGAAGAGTTTAAGGCCAGATTGGATGAGGCTTTGGGCAATGTGGTCTAGTGGAGGGTGTCCTTGCCTGTAGCAGGGGGGGTTGGAATTAGATGATCTTTGAGGTCCTTTCCAACCCAAACCATTCTATGATTCTATGATTCTATGAAAATATAAATGTCATTTGAATTACTGTTGCATATATCAGTTGACCACAAACCAGTGTCCACTCAGGAGTCACTTTTATTAGATTAAAAAAAAATAATCTTACAATATGTATGCAAATTTTTAAAATTCTTACTTTTGTATTTTTGGAGATTTTTCTTACTTACACTTCCTGAAGAAGTTTTGTAGGTAGATGCACCTGAAACCAGAGTATTTTTAAAACCTGCTTGATTTCTATAAAAACCTTTTACAGGTTTCCATATTCAGCAAAGTAGCTGAGAGGCTCTGACCCTGAGATTCTGGTCCAGTGGCAGTGTAGAATCTTCTTAGGCCATGGGCTGCCTCTGAAACATTGTACTTAACAGCTGATAGAGCTGTCTTCTCTCAGTTTTGTCAGTGATCAGGAGTCCTTTTGTATTTTCAGCCCTCTTGTGACACAAGGTTCCAAAATTATAACTGTGTTCCGTGTGGAAAAAGATATATCTTTTATTGCATGTCTCAGTCCAAGAAATAATAACAGTTTTGCATTTCCCTAAACCACAGGTGTAGCATACGTCTAACCTTCATACATTCAATGCTAAGAGAACTCTGGGTCAGAATTTAGATCGAAGCTTATACAAGCCTTGCTAATAATTTTTTTCTGAAGACAAAAGTATAGTTTGTATTTTTATACTCTGCCCAGTAGGGATTGGGTTATTGTGGTGGGCTGACCCTGGCTGGAGGCCAGGTGCCCACCAGAGCCGCTCTATCACTCCCCTCCTTAACTTGACAGGGGAGAAAAAGTATAACGAAAGGCTTGTGGGTCGAGATAAAGACAGGGAGAGATCACTCACTAATTATCGTCATGAGCAAAACAAGCTGAACTTAGAGGGAGGAAATTCATCTAATTTATTACCAAGCAACACAGAGTAGAGGAATGAGAAATAAAATCAAATCTTAAAACACCTCCCCCAACTCAGGCTTAGCTTCACTCTTGGTTTCAACCTCCTCCCCCGCCAGCGGCACAGGGGGACGGGGAATGTGGATTATGGTCAGTTGATCACACGTTGTTTCTGCCGCTTCTTCATCCTCAGGGGGAGGACTCCTCTCATCATTCCCCTGCTTCAGCAT
>VXBL01001984.1:32007-62046 GCA_013400195.1 Aramus guarauna | reverse complement strand
TGGGAAGACAGTTTTACAATATTTTATTTTATTTTATTTTATTTTATTTTATTTTATTTTATTTTATTTTATTTTATTTTATTTTATTTTATATTTTATTTTTTTAACACAGGCTCCTTCACCATCTTCCTTCATGAGATCCCTGCTCTGACTGTAACTGTGAGGGGAGGTTTGTGCAGCTGCACAATAGAGAAACACAGATTCTTAGATTCTTCCATTCTCACTGAGCTTCTGTGGAAGGGACTCCACATATCCATATATACTCCTCATTTTGCTGCCACTTTTGAAATCCAGATAGTGGCTGCAGGAACTGAGGCAGCCCTATGCTTTGGGGAATGCCACCATGTGTAGTCCAAGGCCAGTGAGAGGACATGCTGGAGGATATATGTGAGTGCTCTAAGGCTTGTGGAGTTTCCACTGTGATCCTAGGTTAGTAGCGAATAGGTGGAGTGTGCCTGTCATTGTGTAAGTCATTTTCCCTCCATTGATCCCGACTGATATACAGAAGTGATCCTGTCAGCATTCTGCTAATTGCATGGCCATGACCAACAGAGTTCATGTCAAGTGTGTAGACATCCTTCTTTCTGCTAGCCACTTAAAGTAGGACAAGCAAGTAAGCGAACAGAAAGTTGCTCTGTAGCTTACTGGTCACTGAGAGACTTGCTAAAGAAGTGAGAGTGCAGTGGGAAATCTCTTTTAGCCAGCTGAGGGATTTTCACCTCTCAGCAATACCTGTTAGGATCACCTGAATTGACTAGCTGAAGATGGTTTTAAGTCACTTAAGAGAATCAATGAATTAGGAGAACAGTTCAGTCTTGGTAAAATCATTATGATTTATTTATTAATTTCTGTTCAAAATACCACTGAAATTTTTGATGCTATGTATTTAAATTTTCTTAAATAATTCTGAGCCATGTGCTTGGGTAGCCCCATTTAAGTCAACAGAGCTACTCATATGACAAACTGGAGTGCCTTCCTCTCTAGAGTGGCATTTTGATACACTTAGTCAGGAGTCTTTTTATTGGTTATGTTAGCAATCTTACTTGATAATTTGAAAACACTAGCTTTTTCTATTACTAAATATTGCAAAATATAAGATTTTACTTTTAAAAGGATGAAGTTTAACATATTCCACTTTGACACTTTGCTGAAGCTGTTAGAAACAAACTTGCTAAAAACTCAACATCTATTTGTTATGCCAGAAACACATCAGCAATTATTTTGTCTGCTCTAGAGTATGAATTGAAGGAATCATAACTTTAACACAGAGGTTTATTTTTTCACTGAACAATTTTGTTTAATAATCTTTTGTCATTTTTATAATATAGTATTATATAATTGATCCTTACAATTTTTTCAAGAAGTTGCAGTATTTTTCTAATGGATTTATTATGCATTATAATAACCAGGCAAAAATAGCTGTAGAACTCAATTACTGTGCTATGATGCAATCTTAAACACTGTAACTTCCTGTGTTACCCTAAAAGCTGAAAGTTTTTAAGTGATCTAACTCTTTTAATACAGATTTTAGTAGCAATTGAAGTCAGCAATTGAATTCTATTTTAAGGTCATGTTTTAAGTAAGATGATGATTCGTGGTCAGGTATGATGGTGATAAAAGGTAAATGATTACAGAATTTGTCACCTATAATTAAAATATCTTTGGAACAGTAGTGACTTTGTGGTTGTACATAGCTCAGGTCCAAAACAAAGACATGTTTCCACACCTTGCTCATCTCATGGAATTGTGATAGGCTGACATATATAGGTTCCTAAATCATAGAATCATAGAATCCTTAAGGTTGGAAAAGACCTCTAGGATCATCAAGTCCAACCATCAACCCAACACCACCATGTCTACTAGACCATGTCCCAAAGTGCCATGTCTACATGCTTTTTTAACATCTCCAGGGATGGTGACTCTACCACCTCTCTGGGGAGCCTGTTCCAATGTCTGACCACCCTTTCAGTGAAGAAATTTTTCCTAATATTTAATCTAAATCTCCCCTGATGCAACTTGACACCATTTCTTCTTGATCTGTCACTTATTACTTGGGAGAAAAGACCAACACCCACCTCACTACAACCTCCTTTCAGGTAGTTGTAGAGAGCAATAACATCTCCCCTCAGGCTCCTTTTCTCCAGACTAAACAACCCCAGTTCCCTCAGCTGCTCCTCATAAGACTTGTGCTCCAGACCCTTCACCAGCTTTGTTGCCCTTCTCTGGACATGCTCCAGCACCTCAATGTCTTTCTTGTAGTGAGAAGCCCAAAACTGAACACAGCACTCGAGGTGCAGCCTCACCAGGGCCGAGTACAGGAGGACGATCACTGCCCTAGTTCTGCTGGCCACACTATGTCTGACGCAAGCCAGGATGCTGTTGGCCTTCTTGGCCACCTGGGCACACTGCTGGCTCATGTTCAGCTGGTTGTCAACCAGTGAGTCCTTTTCCTCCACATAGCTTTCCAGCCACTCTGCCCCAAGCCTGTAGCATTGCCTGGAATTGTTGTGACTGAAGTGCAAATGACCATTTCCAAACAGAAAGGGAACTGAAACAGAGATACTTTTGATTTACCTGTAAAAAAAGAATTAAAATCAGACACCTGGCATGTTGAGATTAAGCTCTGGAATGATATCTCTCATGCTTTAAGCAATGTATTTAGTAATAATTTTAAAGTATCTCAAGTAAGAATCAGTTGATCTAGTTATTCTGTCATCATTCATTTCTTTCACCCCTTGGTGTGAATGTCACATAGATATTTAAAAAAAAATTATGTCCTCTTTCTCATTCCCTTCTCTTCATCAGCCTCTTGGAGAAACAGCTTTACTGGTTCTCATCTGTCCTTCTATTTGCCACTGAATGTTTAGCATACACGTGAAAAAATTCTAATGGAATATTCATTTAAAAAATGAGTTTTTTGGTGATTGTGGTCTCACTTCAAGAATCTTCCTCTGGAGGCCTTCAAGGTCTCTGCTTTGCCTGCTCCCTCTGACTGCATTGAAAATGTAAGCATTTGCTCTAGAAGCACCACCTTATTGAAATTTAGGAGCAAAACATCTCTCTGCAGTGGATTTTCAGGAGTTTCCTTCCAAGTATTTTCATGTTGCTTTGCCACTAATGGATTTAATCTATAAATAAATGTAGCGGTTTCTCTAAAAAGGACATTTAATAAATATAAAGAAGGTGTTAGGACAGCTTGTTTGGATTCTTGATTTGGAATGAGTGCATTGCGATTGCTTTCCTGATTAGACTGTGAGGACGTGCCTGCAGTCTTTTAACAAGTGCCTTTTTAGTAACTAAAATGGAACATAAAAGCAAGTGCTTGAAGAACAAAAAGAAGTTGCTTGCTTTTTTTATAAACACAGCTCTTTGAGATCTTCTGTCTATATGGGTTCAACAGCCCTCTGTCCTTTCTTCTGCTGTAGTCAGGTGTGCTATCGTCTTCTCTCTGGATGTGAAAGGACACAGGCTTTTGTGGTTCTACCACCTCCTTTACACACTTTGGAAGTGGCATGATAATAACATACTGCAAATAATTAGATGCAGACAGGTAAATAACTTTTTCCTCTCTTGATAGGTGAATACAGTAACCAAATTAGGCCTTCTGCACACACACTGGACACATTTAAAAGAGTAGCAGAGCAAGAATATGAATTGTTTGAGTATGATGGGAGTAAGATGGCTACTTTGCATCAAAATATAGCCTCTATAGGTGTACGCATAGTGATTACAATGTGATAGTAATGTATGATGCAGAAATGGGGCTGTATTGTACATATAGTGACAGTCTGATAGTCTGGTATGTAGAAAGAATCAAATAATTCATGAGCCGTATAATCATGTATGGTAAATACTTGCTAGTTCTGCCTTGATTTCTATGAAGAAAGTTGTTTCTCAGTTTTAAGTACACAGGGGCTTGGTATATGCAAATTACCCTAGGCTGCATTTCGGTTTCCCACATCAAAGAACCACTGTATGCAGACGCTGTTTCAAAGTGACATTTGATTTTACTTAAAAATAACAGTAACTGAAAACTAAAATAAACCTTAGTTCTAAGAAAGCTCCTTGTATCAACTGAGATAAATTACCCCATCCCTGCATGGTAGGTTATATGATTAAAGGCTCATCTTCATGAACACAGAGGAACTCGGAAGAACAACTGCAGGTGGGGGAACCCCAAGAACCTCATCGGGAGCCCCTGGCCTGGCTCCTCCCAGGCCTACCCTGGGAAGGTTATCAGCATCATGGTCCAGAGGTGGCAACCACCAACTTAATGTGAGAGGCTTTCCTGGGGAAACGTCATAGACAATGTTATCAGATTTTGCCAAATAGCTCTGTGCTACAGGAGGTTTAGGCTAGACTTCAGGAAGCATTTCTTTACTGAGAGGTGGTCAAACACTTGAAGAGGCTTCCTAGAGAGGTGATCAATGGCCAAAGCCTTTCAGTGTTCGAGAGGCATTTGGACAAAGCCCTTAATAACATGCTTTAACTTGGTCAGCCCTGATTTGATCAGGCAGTTGGACTTGATGATTATTGTAGCTCCCTTCCAACTGAAATTATTCTATGCTATGCTATGCTATGCTATGCTATGCTATGCTATGCTATGCTATATGAATTGTCAGGAAAAGTTTGCTATGCAGGGAGCAATGTAGGGTGTCATCCTTAGCTCTGTAGGTGGTTTTAAACGGCTAGGATGTACAGGACCACTGTTGAAGATGTTTTGGGGTTATTATGCAACAGCAAAGGACTATGGGCACTATCTTATAATTCTGTAAATGACTTCCCCAAATGCCAATGAAGCTAAGTAAAATTTATCTACCTAAAGTTTCAAGCAGATGGGCTCTCATGTTATCTACTTGCAGTCTTATAAGAATTGAATAATATCACCGAATCCTGTTATGGGCCTGCCAAGAACCAGGTCACAGCAGGGCTTGTTAGGTGAGATAATTTATTAATATAGAAAAAAGCCTTTTAGAGTACCACAGACTTCTCTGGGGTGAAAGATGCTGTAAATACAAATCAGTATTGTTAATTACTGTGATTCAATTTTTCTCTTCCTGCCCACAAATTCCTTTGGTGTTGCCTTTGGGGGTGTGTGTGTGTGTCTGTGCATGCACGAGCGTGTGTGCGTGTGTGTTTTGGGAGCTGAAGGGAAAAGAGAAAGAGGCAGAGAGAGAAGGAGAAAGAGAAGGGAAATGGCTTCCCTTAAGAGACCTGAGACTATTTGCTGTATAGAAAATATGTTTGCAGCTGGTGAAAGGTGCATTTGCTAAATAAACGATGTCGTTCTCTTTTCTACAAGTTTTTCAATGGGGGAGAATGGCTTTAGTATTTGGTGACTGGTTTTAGAATAATGTTGAGAGGCTGTAATCTTGCAGAAAATACAGCTACTTTGGATGGACAGACATGTGGAATAAATGGCTTATAGATAATCCCCCGTGAATAGATGTGGCATGTCTGAGGCTGGTTATGGATCTGCTATGTTAATTGGTGAGAATGAAGTCGAGTTCTCTAGGAATAAATCAGAGCTGTCAAACAGGATCTCAAATGATAGTCATTTCCTGGTTGGCACAGATAATAATGCTAATGGTTGTCAGTGGAATCTTTGTACAAAAGATATTACATTTCCCTACTATTTTATCTCTTAGTAATGCCCTTATTTTCTTTTCACTGGTTACAATCTTGAAAGATGCACGCTATTAACCCTCGGCTATTCACAACAGAATCTACTGCCAGAATCCACTAGTCATCTATGAATTAAGTAGTGACTCTTCCTGGACAGTTTCTTTGTCAACAATTTAAGAACATGTATTTTGAAGTGGATGCAAGCTGAGCCACGTTTAAGACCAACACAAGCTTCCCAGCTCTTCCTGTAAGCTATTTACCCAAGCAATTTCTTCCTTTTTTGGAGATGAATTTGGAAGACCTCTGACCTGCATGGTGCAGCAGGTGTAGCTCGTGTCTTCCTGAAGTCCTGCAAATGGCGGGACATTTGATTTGTCTCCATGACAAGGTGACCACACCTAAAACTGAAGTGGGAAAGGACAGATCATTCCCTTTGACATGGCAAAAAATTACAGTTCACATGAAGCATAAATTCCATAGAAACACACAGAAAATTGTAAGCAAGTTAACAATTTATTCAGGATTCTTGCAGATGTAAAACTATACATTTTCTTTTGTCCATCATTATTATCTGTTATTAAAAAAATCAGTCTCTGTTTTCCTTATTGCGTGATGTTTTGCTAACGTGGCATTTTCTAACGTGAATTCTTCACAGTCTTCAACTGTATTTCTTTGTTTGATTGTGTGGCACTTTTGCACAAGTTGCGAATGGAAATTTGTGTCTATTGACTGCAACCCTGGCTAGACAATCAGAAAAAAGTCAAAAGGATTTAGAAAGAAATTTATCATGGATTTCAATGGGACTTGCCCACCTTAAACTTTGGAAACTTTCCCAAATCACTTTTTGCCTCTTGTAATGTGTCCAAGAGCCTGGATTTCTTTCACTCTTTGCCTGTCAACTACTGTAACTTGACCTATTGTATCTTATAATTACTAACACTCAGTCAGACTTGGGCTAATAAAACCAGATTTGGAAAAAGGTCCAACTTTAGACTTGATTGAGCATTCAGAAATTATTTTTTTACTCATTTCCTTAATTACCTTGAATTAGATAAAAATTCAGACATTGATATTTTCTGAAATGTAGCCATATATAATCAAAAATGTCTTCTGCAGTCTAAAAATATGTTAACCAATTGGGAAAGAAGGAAAATAGAGTAAGCCTTTACCTCATTTGTGTCATGCCTCCATATTAGTCCAGCTTAAATGGAAATAATGTGATGTAGATAACTAGTTGCTCTATGTGAGTAGGAGATAACAGTTATAGATTAAAGGTTTGATTTTGGATGTCTCCACTTTTAGATTCCCTTAATGGCTTAGTTTACAGACAGTAAAAATTCATCAATTTCTTAAGAAAATAAAAAGAAACAACACTTGACCAAGGGCAGTACTTTGCTAGCCATCTGTATATGGATATGTGCCCCAAACCTACTTAGGATAGAGGGGTTATAATTAAGATGCTACATGCATACCTGTAGGAATCCTGAGTGACCAAGGTGTTAAAACTCCCCTTACAGTCAATGGAGACCAGATCACAGGTGCTTTTGGCCATTTTAGCCTCCTAAGACATGTGCAGATGTTACACATGAGAGGCTACACACTTGTGGACTGGCTGCCAGAGGCCAGGCAGAATAACTTAGACCATCTAGATGGAATTATACTCTGATGTCTGGGTAATTGGCCCATACCTAGTCAGTATGGGCCAAGGAGTGACTATGAATGGCTCAGCTCACCCTATAATAGATCTTGGACTGTTACATTACGCCATGTTTGTAGAACAGTTAGATTAATGGGGTTGTTGTCCACCACTGGGGATACTGCATACTATTAATACTGATAATGTATTAAGACTATTTCAAATGTAATGCTTTGTAGACTAGTGTGCTATGAGGATAAACCTGTATTAAAAGACTGTGACTCTCTGATACTATTGTAATGGAGGCTGCATAAATACCTAAGTGAAGCAGATTTGCAGAAATCAGCTTGTTCATGAGCAAAAAAGGAGCTACATTAGCTGAATAAATAATTTACTGAAAAGAGTTCCCTTGGCTCTTATCCCAAAATTGATTTACACAAACAATAGAGCATATTGTAGGAAGATTGTTGTCCTGTTCTGCCACTTACTCAGGAAAGCATCAGAAAATTGTTTAGAAATTAAATAATTTTTGTACAGAATGTCTGACTTCACTCTAGTAACTGCAGTATGATTTTTTTTAAGTTCCTTTTGGTAGAGGCCTTGCCTTGGCATAGGCAGATGAAATAAGTATTTTGAGAACCTGTCCAGGCACTTTGCTTCTGACACTTCTGGGTACGCACCATGAGTCTTTGCTCCTCCATAATTAAGGGCTTGTTACTGATGAGGAAAGCCTGTAATACTCTCTCAATACTGAGTATCGTGTGACTATGGATCCTTTTTTTATTTTTTCTGTACTGGAAGCAAAACTTCGCTTCTTTGAAGACTAGTGGGATAGTTCTGCAGTTGGGCTTCAGCAGCATCTTGTCCTGTTATTCACTCAGCTGTAGACGGACCTCACAAGTAAAATGGTGTATGATACAATATTGTCCTCAGCGTGTCAAGGACTGATAGTATCATTTTTGCAGCAGTGTTTTACTGAAAAATTTGAATGCAATTCACTAGACCTCACTGTAGGAAATGTGTGCTGAACTCATGAAACATGTGAGGTACATAATTACTTGAACTGCTACAAAGAGCATGGGCATATTAAGCACTATAGAAAAAGCTGTAATTATGCTGAAGTCGGAATTCAGCCAGGATAAGCTGAATGAGAATGGAACCGGTTTCTTTGTGCTGGTATTTGTACCTCTTGCATTGGATGGATGTCTTGTGAGATGATCTCTTCATGGATATACCAGTATAATTCTGCAGGCTTGGGGTATTCCTGTATATTGCCTATAGATACTTAGAGTTGATTATGCAAACACAGCAGATCCTATTTGGGTTTTTGCCCCTTTATCACTTCTTTTTATGGCAAAAGTTCCTAGAATGTTTATTTTTCTTTCTTTTTAGGCTAAGAATCTCAGAGTTGAAGAAACAAACAGATTACAAAACAGAAAAGACATTAGAGACATAAATACCAAAATTCATAATACTGAGAAAATGTATTGCCTTCTTATAAACTATAACTTTAACTTCCTAATATGACATATGTGAAATGTGAGCTCGATTAACTTTTTTCTAAAAAGATTATGAAATTTTATTCAGGCAAAGCCTGTTCTTATTTATGACTGTCATATATATATTTATAATGTGATAATCTTATTAGTTCATTAAAACATTTTTTCATCACAAGGACTTTTAACTAAGAGTTATGAATTCTAAACTTTGGGGTTTTACCTTTGAATTTTATGGTGATTATCATGTAAATATACATAAAATTAGAATGAAGACAATTTGAAAATATATTCTTAATTTCATTGTTGTATGAATTACTACCTTCAGTAATGTTCTGCTATAGCAGATTGCTGATGATATGCCTTTATTCATTTTGGGAGACAAAATTCTATTTTTGATGTTTGACTTGATAAATTTTTTGCTTGAATGCCTTCATGCAGTTTTCAATCAAAAGCTACCCTGTGCTGTGCAAATTGCAACAAGTTGAAAAGATAACACACTCCATCAGAAATGTACTGTAATACCCCCGATACTCTTGAAGTGAAGCTATGAAAATAAAATGTCATTAACCCTAAATCTATTCAGTTAGATAAAATTCTCATTTGAAGAAATGAAGTTTCCATAATCTAACATTATTAAATATATATATTCTTATACTCACCTCTGTGTAGGTACGTCATGTGTATGCTTATGCATGTATATTGTATTTCCAGATGCAGCTTGTAAAGCTGGACTTAAATATTAGAATATACATTGGAAACTTTAGGTTATAAACATTCTAAGGTGGCTTTAATGATTCCAGAAGGAAATCATATTATTACAAGAAGTTCAGAGCAAGAAGTCCAAATATCTGAAAGGTGGAAACAGAGATATCCGTGACACTGGAGGCAACAGGATTCATCCCCCCCAGATCTTTATTAACCTCTAACACATCCTGAGCCTTAGTTCCCTGATGTGTTAAGTGTGGTGGTGCACTATCCCAGCACCCAGCCAGCCACCATGGCATGGGAAATACACTGCACCTACGCAGTAGCGCACAGCGTGTGGGCATTCCCACCAGCGTTAGTCAGCACTGAGTAGAAGCGTATGGGAAAAGAACACAAAATCTGTCACACTTATTATATAGAGGTGATCATTTCAGTTATATTTAGCTTACTTTAAAAACTTGTTTCAAGTTTCCTTCGGAATATCACTGAAGGTTGAGCAACATAATTTATAGGGCCACAGGTGGGTGTTATTGACTTGAACCACTTGTGTGCCTCATACGTGCCTTTATTGCTTTGAAATCTGATACACCATGAGCAGGAAGATGAGCAGTTAATGTAAATCCTAGAAAATCCAACAATTTCCTTGATTAATGCATTCCTAGATTTATGATTCCAATATGGTACTATTGTATTGCTAATTTTCTTAAGATCAGTGAGTAATCAATTTGCAACTGCCATTTCCATAACTATGCAAATATAGGAATGTGCTTCTGGAAGATGAATGTACAAAATTATTTTCAAATACTAAGCATTAAGATATCACTGATTAGAAGCTTTGTACATGATTAAGGCCACATAATGAATTCCTCAGTTTTAAAAATGGCTTTAAATCCACATATATTAGATACTGTATATTAGTTTCTGTATATGTATACATATATATATACACACATAGTATCTGTGTGTGTATATATATATATATATGAGATACTGGATATGAATATCTGTATGTTAGAACTCAAGGGCTTGATTTCAAACCACACCCTGTTTCTTTTAGACCTATTTCTGGTAATACTTATGCATTTCTTGTAAGTTCTTTGTCTTACTACATACTCAAAATAGTGAAAGATATCTATTATTTATGTTTTTACATTTCAAGACAAAAATGAAGTTATATAGAATATAGATATGCATTATGTTTTCAGGTGCAATTATAAGACTAGAGACTACAACTGAAAATCTCAAATACTCCAGTTCAGAAAGAAGATTTAATGGCTATACTTTATAAAGAGATGAGTTGAATTAAGAACTAAGAATAGCTCTTAATGTTGCAGACATTTTTGGTAGCAGATATTAGCTAAAGATATTAATTAATTGGAAGTGAAAGCTGCAGCAGCTTCCTCAGAAGATGATTTCTATTAGAAACATGAATACATAGGGAAGAAAGGAACTTCTTTTGCAGATGACCATTTCTAGCAATGTTCTGTTTGAAAGACTGCATAGATTGTGCTGAGGTTATGTTCTGAGTTTTCATATGAATTAAGACACTGAGTTTGTTTTGGGTAAATAACTATTATTTAACTAAAAATCAAGAAAATGCTTCAAGTAACTGTTCCACTTAAAAATTATCTGTAACACAGTTGTGAAACTTACACAGAAGCAAGATGAAAACTCAGTAATGACTTGACATCAGCAATTTTTTTTCATATTTCAGATTTAAAATTTTCTGGAAACTCAGAATCAGTTTTTCAGCTCTAAAATGTAGATTATGACTTAAACAACTCCACTTGCAATATGTAAAATCTTATTTTTAAATTGACCTATTATGCAGTAGGATTTGGGAGTATATTGCTGTGTTTTAAGGTCCAGAAGTGAGATCAAAGCAATCTAAATTCTCCCTGTAGCTCTGTCACAGATTTATGTGAAATTTTCAAATAACTTAATAAAAATGTTGTAAGGCTATATTAACTAACATGAGAAATCCACTGAAATCCTGAGAGCAAGTAACATATAATGGCTACATTTGTGATACTTTTATGCCCAATAGTTTATCATTTTTAATAGCTGCACATGCAATATTGTATGATTTGGAAGTTTGGAACCATAGTCTACTCACAGGTTAAGTCACCTGCATTTAGAAGTCTACATGTGTCTATCTGTAAGTTGATTCCTTTAACTTCCTTTTAATTCAAGGGAGATGTAAGGCCAAATTCAATTTCCCATGCATGGGTGTCTGAAACCGTTTGAGATAACCTAATGCATCTGCCTAACCTCTAGCTGCTGCTATAGAAGGATGCACATTGCTTATAGGTGCCATTTCACATCTGCTAGCTCAGTGTGGATTCCCAAAGGCATTTCAAAGGCACTGGATATCTATTGACCAACTGGAGCAAATTCAGTGTAGGGCCATCACACAGGTTGGTGGATGGAGCACTTGTTCTGTGAGGAAAGGCTGAGGGAGAGGGGGTTGTTCAGCCTGGATCAGAGGTGGTTCTGGGGCTCCTGAACAGCATCCTCCAGTGCCTAAGGGGAGGTCACCCAAAAGACAGAGACAGACTTTTCACTGTGGGGCATGGATGAAAGAAACAGACATGAGCTGAAACAAAGAGAGGTTCAGATTTTCTATAAGGAGAAACCTTTTCACCATGACAGGAGTTAAGCATTGGAAGAAGCTGCCCAGAGAGGCTATGCAGTCTCTCTCTGTCCTGGGTAGGGTTCAAGACTGTAGTGGATAAAGCCCTGAACAACCTTGTGTGAACCTCCTAAGGTGCCTTCCAACCTGCACAACCTTTGCCACGGTGGTCAGAAGAGCTGAGAGCTATTCAGATCACCAAATAGGTGCCTAGGATTCATATAATCTACTTTAGATTGCCTACCACAAGATACAGTACCTATGAAGATACTTAGATTTTTGGCTTGCATAACAAGCTGGGGATGACTTGCTGAGATGTCTAGCTTAAATTTCTGCTTTTTAGTCATATAACACTAGCTGAAATAAAGCTTACATATAGTTTCTTAGTTGCAATTTTCTTTTGAAGAAAACAGAATAAACTCTCATTGCCATCAGTTTATTTCCATAACCTATTGCACTTCTAATGATACAAATGAAGAAAGATGGAAATAAAATGAAGTAGAAATCTAGAGCATTTGAAGAACAACACAGAATAAATTGGTCATTAAAGTATTTCAAAGTTCTTGTAGCTGCCTAAAATGGATGCTGTGAGTAAACTGTTTTGATAAGATGGAAAGTAAAGAAAGTTGTGCAGAACAAAACAGAAATATCAAAAAAGTCAGTCAGTCAGCTTTCTGAAATAACTCAGTTTGACAAGTGATCTAGCAGATTTGTTTTGATTTAAAAACATAAGTACTTGGAGAAACAGAAATGTAACTGTCTGGTTTGCCATAAAATAAAATATAATCTGAAATGAGTTCATTAATTTTACTGTAATATCTGAGATTATTTGGTTAATTGCATAGTAGCACTGATTAATTATTTAGTTGCCATGAAACAGACTCCTGTATATAAAGCCCAAGAAAAGTCTGCAGCCTCATTTAAACTCATCAAAATGCCACAGTGTAGACACGTTTGAATGAATCTCTGGAGACAGAGATCAGAGACAAATGGAATTAAGGAGGTTTTCACCTCCATGGACTCCAGTTCAGGTCTGTGTCTACTGTGACCTCTGGAGCTCTGTGGGAAAAGTAACCACCAGCTATATTCTTGGCTTTAGGGTTTCCCAGTTTGTGTCAATGCAAGTGTAACAGATGCAAATGTAGGCTCCTGCTCCAGATGAAGACATGGAAAAGTAGGAGGCTACATGGCATTTACATGTGGGCTGGTATCTAAGCTCTCACTGTAGTCTCTGGACAGCTAATCAATGGAGCCTAGAAAGAGATTCAGCTCATGCTGAAATAGACACTTGGTACTGCATTGCTTTCCCCCATAAGCAGATATCTCGAGCAGCTTGGGATTCCTTATGGTATCTTGCCTGGCTTGCAGTTGCCACTCCAGAAGGATCCAGAAGGCTTTCTATAGGTTCCGTGTCATATCTGCCAGTCCCGTGTGGCTTGGTGTTACTCAATGTCTTGGGGTGCCCTAGATGCCTTGTCACATTCAAGCTTGTGATGTCATTTGTGAAAAAAGGAGCACACTCTATATATTGATCCAAGAATTTGTTGCTAGTCCAAGTAAAACAGGACCACAGCAGGTGCTAGTCCGGTTAAATGACATACTTCTGCCAATAATACAGACTGTTCAATTTAAATAATTTAATCTATAAGGATGAAGTTAATAATGCAGTTACAATATATGGGCTATATCTATTGAGGAGCAGCAGGAGCAGAGCAGCTTTGCGAGGAGGGACAAGCCAGGAGTCACAGGTGAGCCCATCTCTGGCCGTGCCCTCATTGACAGATGCTGTTCTGTAGCACCCAAGCAGGGTGAATGGAGCTGGGATGGTGAAAAGAGAGTCCAGACTGTAGTAACTTGACTGCTTTGCACCTAGAAGAAGCAGAACAACTTGCAGTGTATGAGCTGTTACAGTGCCATATTTTCTGGCTGCAGGACTATGTGTGGGCAGCAGAATAAAGGTCTATATCTCAACTGACAGTGGTTCATGTGTAGACTTCTAGAGTTGGGAGTCTTTATTTAAAACTGCTCCACCCAGTGTTTCCATGTGACAGTTTACAACCTTCATCCAGCAGTAAGACTGAGACAGTTACTAATGCTAGTAAACCCGATATAGTATAAGCAATGTTGGGAATATTCGGAAAATGTCTTGAGTGGGCCTTTGAGTGAATTTTCTTAAACTTCTTTTGCCACCAGTGATAAAGTGCAAAAAGAATTTTTACATCAGATCTAAGAATGGAGATCAAATACTCAGAAATTTATGCCCTATTTAATTTACTAATAGTCATTAATCTGCAGTGTAATTTGAAAGCCAGTCCCATTTCCTTAGAAAGACATTCCAAATTCTAGATGAATTAATGATCAGGGCAGAAATGTCTGATTCTGTAAAACAGTGTATTTATACCGAATGAGAAATTCAAGAACTCTTAATTCATGGAACAACTGTATTTTACTTAAATACTTTACATGGCTGTTTGATATAGACATAGTACGTGCATATGAAAGGAGTGTGTATGAGATGTGTATGTATTTGGATTATGAACATTGTGTCACACATTCAGGGAATACAGTTAACAAAAAAATAAAATTGCTGTGCCAACATTTCTACTGCCCTCCCAGACTTAGCAGGGCATGTATTTTTATAGTTTAACAAGCTTTCCTATTAGATTTTGAAAAATGAATCTAGTTATTGACATACTTGAAGCATATTCAATTAGTCTTGATTTGGTATATTTGATTTAAAGGTTTTTGATTATTTGTTCCATGTTCTAACTTGACAACTTAGAAATGGAATGAAATTAACCTGTCAGGAAGGATTAATGAACTGATTTTGTTCACTAGTTTAGATGATTTACACGAATTCCACTGCAGCTGATCTTGCCACTGAACCAATATTCATTTCTGAAAATGGATTAAAGGTTGATGTTATGATATCCTATACTTTCATATACTAATTAACATTCATTTACCAGAGCAGTGAAAAGAAAATATGTAAAGCACTGAACTGCTCTGTAGTTTAATTAAAACCACATTGTTTTTTGTGTTAAAGAATGAACATATTCATAGATTATAGTATATGCATCAAATACTGATAAGCATAATTGATGGACAAAATAATTAATTGAATTTTAGTTAAGCCTATTTTTATTACATTCAATATCCTGTAAACCTACTTCTTATGTACAGTACAGAACTATTGATTGACAAGGTGTGTTTCACTGAGAGGCTTAGTGAGCTATTATTAATATGAAAAAGTACATCAATATGCAGAGGAGGATACTGCTGTAGACTTTTAGTAAGTTATAAATGATTTCTTAATTCTGAATGTTCAAAATTTTTTTAATTCAGCTCACTCCAGCTTTGGAAATATGATAGATGGCAGATAGATAGTGGAAGGAGCAGGTTTTGCCTGAAAAATGAAGCACCTTTGTTTGTCCCCATCCTCAGGCTCCAGCTGAGGGGGAGTGGGTGGAAAGCATAGACCATGCAGCTCCTTTTGTTGTAAAACACATTTGCTCAGATTGCCAAGGAGGAAGAACTTTAAGTTGTAACTGCAACTGCAATAATTTTCTTCCTTCATAGCACAGGTAAATGTGAACCATAATAGAGTAGAAAATATTTGCAATAAAGTTCATCTTCTGTTAAAAGGTGTAAAAAAATCTTGAGTTAAATATTAGTAAATTTTCTGCCTGTTCATAAGAAATACACAACACTTGGCCTCTACATGCAAATAATATGTTTCTGTTTACCCATTTAAAATCTAGTGACTGCATGAAATTTGTTTTGCAATCTGATTTTGATAGAGGAAACCAACTGGCTTGAATGAGATGCCCGAGTGACCTAGAAGTGATTAATGTGAAGTAAGTATCTTATTTCTGTGTTGGAATCAGTTGACTAGAGAGATGTGTGCTTTCGGTGGACGGACACAGTCCGTGAGATGGTTACATGTGTTGGCTATTAATGCTGGGATTACTGTTTAGATTCTATTAGTGACTGCATCGACAGTATAGAAAGGTGAGGAAAAGATGGTAGAACCAGGGTGAAGAAAGAGTTGGAAGCAAAACAGTGAACTAGGACTGGTGCTAGAAAACGAGAGCAAATTGAGAATAACAGCTGAACTGTGAGATCTGGCTGAGAAGCAAAGAGGGAGACATTTTATCAAATAAAGGCTATTTAGTGCTGTTTCCCATTAAGGCTTTACTGTTGTAACTACTTCATTATTAACAGAAATTATTATTTTGGCATTTTTTTATTGTGACATAACCATTGCTTGAATTGTGAAAATGCAAGCAGATTTAATTGCCATCTTTTCTAAGTAATGTGGAGTTTTACCTAAGACAGCACCTAAATTTGCATCCCAATTAAGTGAAATACTCATATAGGTTCTAGAGCACAAGAATTGATCTCTAGGTTTTAAAAGTACTAAGGAAGGTACTTTTAATTTCTTTAGAAAGCATAATGTGTACAAAGGCTCTGCGTAGATAATACTTTTTGATTTCACTGTTGTAGGGTAGTATATCCTCTAGCCTATACTGCTGCTCTATAAGGTATTCTTTTTACTTTTTGCAAACCACTATACCTTAAAAAGGGGTAGTCCAAACCCAGTGATTTTATTATTCGGGCAATGGTTGTAAATTCTTAGCAAGCTGAATGTCAAAAGGTTATGTTAACTTTCTCTTAATGTAGATAAGAGTGAATTTCTTTTTATGTGCAGCATGTTACATTTTGTATTGCAGTGATACGTAAAAAAAGACAGTTCATTAAGTAACTTCAGTGTATTGACAAATGGGCAGGATTAAAGACTGTTAAAACAATGGCTCTTCAGTATATTGTTCCCACCACAATACATTTTAGTATTAACAAGACAACTCTAGTTGTCTAATGAGCCTAATTCTTAGATGTAGCGATTTCTCCAGGACACCACCTCTCGTGAATATATCTTCGCTAGCAAGATCCTGAACATTTTAAAATATAAGTTACCCTGGTTATTTAATTGAAACACAAAGTAACATGTTAATAATATTAGGAAAGAAAGCTCTTACATCTACTATATGTCTGCACACTTTCCTTCTATGAGGAAGATTTTGCCTTTAGCCAAGACAGCTTCTGTGACTTTTCTTTAAGAAAGTGTAAGTAGAAGAGGCAGACACTTGGTAAGATTTCACGAGCAATTTGCACATAAGATTACAACTGTCATTAAATTAAAGGCACTTTAATACTAATGTTTTATCTTGAGTAACCACAGGTTACTAAAAGTTGCTGGACAACGGCAAAAAATAAGCTCCTTAGAGCCTATCTACTTTGCAACCTAGTGATTTCAGTTTCTATTGAATTAATAGAAATCTCTTCTAACCCTGGTGTGTTACCTCTCTGTGTAATCCTACGAATGATCAAAGCCCTCCCTGGTCTCTCCAGTTAGTTGTCATGTGGCCAAGTGGCTCCATCTTTTCTTATGTCCTTTAAGGTGTCTGCTGAATAAACAGCAAATACAGAACAAGGACATGTGCACTGGTTACCCTGAATCAAGCTTAGGCAGACAGGGAGACCCAAGGGAGAGCTTCGGTTTACCGTTTCCCTCTGTAAACCACACTGGGATTGTTATCTACAATTTAACCGCACTTCTATGTACCTCCAGGTACCTTCATTAATCACAGTGGATCTTGCCTGTATGTATTTCTGAACCAGCAGCTCCCTTCAGTTTTCTCTTGTCCTGTACTACCTTCGCTAGCATCATTGCTGTTGCTTATTCCCATTGTGGTAGTCCAGAAGGGCCCTAAAGGGAGACTTACGCTGAGTATATGGACACACAATATCATGTTAGTGCTCACTGAAGCAAGACCTGGACAATCCCTTCTTCTATTTGTCACCTTACCTTCTAATCGACCTATATTTTTTTCCACTCAATAGAAAATTTATATACCTTAAAGTATTTCTTAGTTGCACTGGCTACTTCTGAAATGGTGCAATAATTTGTATCTGATAACAAGGCTCAAGTGAAAAATGTGTGGATGATTGATTTTATGCTTATTTTAGTATAATAAGATGATTTTGAGGTACATCAGATTTCTATGTATAGCAAATTAATGGTTTCAGTATGATTTTACTCTGGGACTAATTAGATGTGTAAAGTTAAATATGTCTGAAAGTCTTTTTCAGAATCAAGGCCTTGCTCTGTGCTTTTTTAATTTAAATAATTTCCATCTTTTCCTATCTTAAAGTTCACTTAACATCAGGATTATGAAAATGAGCAATACCAAGGGCTATTATCCAGAGCTTGACTTTCAGTGTTCACAATTTGTAAAACACCAACCAAAAGAGCATCCCAATAGCAAAGCTTTTTGCAAAGGGAAATAATAAAAGTGTTTACTGTTTCTTAATTTTTCTTCTTTGGGATCTGTAAAAAGACAGTGCAAGAACATAGACAGATAGATAGTGCTCCTTCATTAAAATTGCAAAGGTTCTTGGGGCCAGGAAAGCAATTTGTGAAGGCACAGAGGTAAACATTTTGCACAAAAGAAATTAATAAAATGTTCCCCAGTGGTTCTGAAACAGGGTTGCTAAAATATTTTCCTCCCTGTGCGTGGGATAATGAGGTCACCACAGAAAACAGAGAGTTGCACACTCGGACCACAAGAACACAATGGTTCAGGGTTTCCAGCAGTGTCTAGCAGCTTTTTGCACCTCTTCCCAAGGCTAGGGTGGCCTGCAGGACAACTGTCCCCAGCCCCAGGCTTTTCCCACAAGGGTGCTGCCATAGCTGTAACCATAGGAATTTGGAGCTTCCTTCCATGGGTACGCACCACCGGAGGTTTACACCTGGGAGCCAAATGCGTTATTTGCATGTAGGCTGCAGTGGGGAAAATTTCTGTCAGGCTTCTTACTCCTGCTGCCCCAGGTATGAATATATTTTCTTCCATTATCCCCTTGCATACATGTGCAAATTGAAACATACATTCTGCTGAATAGATGCTCTCAAAAATATTTGCAACAGCACAACCAAGCAAAGTATGACCACCTCTACAAAATGCAGCTGGTAATAAATTTTAAAGAAAAATTGTGGAATAATAGAAAAACATGTTAAAAATGTGAGAAACTTCAGGGTAAAAGAGCTTCAGTCCTACTTGCTTGCTGTCAAATGCTTTCACAACATGAGTGTTGAGAATTGAGGTTGCTCAAATACATTTCTTGTCAGGATAGTTGCTAATAAATGAAGCAACTTAAAAGACTGATTTTAAATTGCAAATCTTACCTTCTAACACAATTATGCCAAAATTGATGTTCTTTTTTTTTTTCTTTTGCAAAAGGTGAGTAAAGACAAAATTTGTATTAAAAGTCTTAAGTTTCATGCATTAGCATGTGCTTGCTATTGCATGCACAGAAAGAGAAAGGCTTATTTTCCCCTAATAAAAAGTGTAGTGTTGTTATTACTTTGAAATTATTATAGTGTAAGTACGCTAATGCTAGCTGGGGAATAGGAAAAGGAAAGAGATGGGTGGAAACTGTAAATCAGATGAAAAGAAGTCTAGTTCTGCTTTAGAGAAAAATAAGGAAATAGAAGAAAACTGCTCAGCAGAAAAAAAGAGAAAGTAAAAGGGGTATGTGTGTAAAAATGGAGACAATGAAAGATCTGTTAAACAGAAAATTTGGAGTAGATGAGCATGAAAGCTTGGATTGTTTCTAACTTGCAGTGGAACCAGTCTGCTGGAGATCAGGATTTAGCACTCTGCAGTTGCCCTTTGGGTTTTAACGAGTCTGCTTGGACAAGCTCAGAATCCTTTACGAGTCCAGGGTTTTCTGTGCAGTCATGGTCACTGGAATAATTAGTAAATGACATCTCAGAATTCCAAAGCAGTAGCAAGTGACTTCTTTATTCAACGTCCATTTCTACGGACATGCTACAAATTGCGCAGGGGAGTTTCAGTTTTTCCTAGAACTGAGAAATAATCATTTGGGTAGAAAGTGTTGAAATGTTTACCCAATCATCTCTTTTTTCTTGCTTAGCTGCAGGCCAAATCAGTGCTAAAAAAATTTCCTTGAAAACCGTAAAAACAATTAATTCTGTTCATATTTTATGAAGAGGACACTGAAATGTGAAGATTCTCTGGAGTATGCCCTCTTTTATATCAAACGCTTTATTATTTTCTTGCATTTTCACTTACTTCAAACAAAAACTCTAATACAACCTTAATTGTGATTTCTCTGGGTGTGAGGTGAGAAGACGTTCAATACCACACATCTAATACGAGGCAGCTGTTACATTGCCGTGGAACTTGATAGCACGGTACAAATTTCTAATCAAAATGTTTGGTTAACAAGAAGGTCAAAGAAGCAATTAAAGGAGGAATACAGTTCTGTTGTGTGCCACGTACTATTTGACTACAATACAAACTGACACCAGGGCGATTTCTGCTACTGGAATCACAGAGGTGACCTAGGGCACTCTATCAAGCTTAGCTTGACCCTGACAGCTTTTGACCAGCTATTTGTTGTCATATCTTTCTGACTGAACAAGATGACAAATATATACAAGACCTCATGCTCAAATGCTGCATTCTGTGAAGTGAGACAGATTTTGACCTTTAATTGGTAGAGGTCCCCGGGTCTTGTGACTCCACATCTGCTATCTTTATTGTCTTGTAGTGGACAGAAATTCTGTTAACTACTGTAGCAATATGTGCTCCCAGAGTAGGAAAAATGTAGTTGCAGTTAAATGGCATCGGAGGATGTTATTCCACAAGACANAAAAAAAAAAAAAAGAGATTGCTCTGACTTTACAGAAGAAGAGAGGTTTTGCTGCAAGTAATAACCCTCTAATGCTTCATGTTATTCTGTTCTTATGCAGGGGCCTAACCTGACAAAACAAAATAAAGGATTTGGGCTGAGTTTGAAAATAGATGAATAAATAAATAGGAACTTTGTCCAGGGCTAGAACATTTGAATGAATGTATATTTACACATTTTTCTAAACTAGAGCCCTATGAGCAGTTTCAGAAGTTAGCCTTTCAAAAGAGGAGGAAGACATTATTGATAATTTTTTGTGACAATAACCAAAATGAGAACACTATTTATTTTTTTTTCTGTAAAGAATTAGAATTTTTCAGTTGACCTTTAGGAGATGTAGATTGCACAGGAAAAATCCCTTAGCAC
Organism: Aramus guarauna; assembly: GCA_013400195.1. Lineage (NCBI taxonomy): Eukaryota > Metazoa > Chordata > Aves > Gruiformes > Aramidae > Aramus > Aramus guarauna. Next base: position 40,805 of record VXBL01001984.1, on the reverse strand, counting down.
AGATGTTTTCATTTACCATCAAATAAAAGTTGACTAAGCCTTGAAATATAATTTCTTTACTTGCTTTCCCCCTGTTTTGTGTTTGCTCACATGTTTCCATGCATATGAGGTTGGTACCTGAGTAAATGCAGTTGTTCGCAGACTACTATTCTGCCTCTCTGAATACTAAGTCCACGAACTACAAGCTGAGAAAAACTGCCTTAGAGAAATTAAGAAGTATAAAAAGTGTCTTCGCTGGAGAGCTGACTGGTGGAAAAAGGGTCGAAAATCAGTGAGCAACACAACAATAGAGGATCTTTATTAATTAGCAGATAGAGTATAAATAACTTAGTCCTACGTGGCTTCTCATTCCTGCTCTTGGGCTGCTTTTGAGAAGCCTTGAATGGGTGAGCTGGCTAGATGAATGTCCTGTGATCTCAGTTCCTTTTCTCTTAGCCCTTCCACATATAACAGCTCCAGGAAGGCACGAAGAGGGTGAGTTCATGGGTCCCTGCTCAAAGGGACCAGACATTTTCAAGGTACCACTCAGCTGCTGCTCAGTACCACAGCTTCTGGCCTCCTGCTCATACCAGATCCCCCTTTTGCCTGGAAGGGCCCTCATCAATAAGTACTATTTTCGTCTTTCCTCTGCTTGCTCTTCCACAATTTTGCTGTTCAGCTCTCAGCTTTTCTTGGTCCTGCTTTCAGCTACCTGCTGCTGCTTCCCTTTCCAATGGCTGTTCCTCGGGCATCTGCCTGTAGCTAGAGGCTCATCTTACACTCAGTACTATGTTTTTTAACCCTGAAAATCTCCATCACTGGATTGCTATTTTTTTAAGCAAGCATACCCTACAATGGTGCTTTTGTCTTGCCTATCCCATTGAGAGAGGATGACAGGACTACCAGCATATTAGCATGTGCATTACAAAATATGTAGAAGTATATAGACTTACTTGATGTGAAAATGTAGCTGCATTATTTAGGCTGTGGTGAATCATTTAAGAAGATCTCATAAAACACTGCTTCCGACATTAATAGAAATCAAGAGGGATTTGAACATCTTCACATTACTTCTTATTTCAAGGTATTTTAAAGTAAAATATGTAATGATTCATGGCAATGACTTATGATGGGAGAATGTCTAGTGGGTACCATTGTACTCAGCACTAAGAATTTTTCAGTTTGGAGGATGTAGTTCATCTACAGAGTCTTTAATCATATAGTTGATTTTAGTAGGCATAGACATGAGGACTATTGTTTAGCAAGGATTTTCAGGGCCAGGCTGTTGTTTAACAAAGATGTTAACGATAGAAGCAGGATATAAAATGCTTTGACAGTAAAACTCTTTAAGTACCAGCTTGAGAGGTATTACAAAAACTAGTGTCAGCTAGGTAATACAAAGTCATCTGCAGAGATCTGCAGAGAAAGATAGTAGAAATATAGAAGAAAACTATAATGTGAGGCTGAATGAATGCAAGGAGAAAGTAGCCTATAAAACAAATATTTAACAGAATGTAGAAACCCAGAAAGCAGAAAATAAGGCATTTGTTTGCAGCGTGATAAGGACTTGAAACTAGATTTCTGTCATCAGAAATACCACAATTCAATCTCTTATTCCAAGTGAAAGCTGTGGTAACAGTCTTGATGAAGTGTATGCTGATGAATACTCTGTAAATAGTAATCATTTGCAATTATTGCTAGTAGTTGGATTTTGTGTTTTTCTGTTTTACAACTGCACTTGGTTCAAGAATGATGTGAAAGGAATCTTCTACTGCAGCAGTTTGGATTCTTGTCCCAATTAAAATTGCATGAAAATAATTAAACTCCTCAAACTTTGTACAGTTTAAAAATGCTTTTGGATTTTTTTTTTTTTTAATGAAAGTCCTAGCTATTAGGCCATTCCGTCTTCTGAATGCACTACCTGCCTGAGGTCGAACGCTCGGGATTTTTGTTCTGAAATATTCAGGGCTTTATTCAGTTGTCTAAGGATAGGTTGCTATTTCAGATACCCTATCTTAGTTAGCCATGTGGGGCTGGTGGATGCCATTAAGACCTATGGGATACCTGCGTGCCTTTGAAAAGGCAGCTGTTATCTCATATGGTGCAATGTGCCTGTGTCAGACAATTAAGTTGTTTGTTCAGAAATGCTGAATGCAGAAACAATCATATCAACAATGTTTCTTCAAGAAAAATTAAGAATTTCTTTTATAAATTATGATTTTACTTTCTGTTAAAATGCACACACTAACACAAAACACCTCCAGGCCATGTGGTGGAGCAACCTCAAAAGATGGGTCCAAGTTGAGCTCTTGCCAGAGCAGTTCATCAGAGTCCATTCTCAAATTGCCCAGAAGAAATGGACTATTGAAAGCAGACTTCATGGCTAATTATTAACGACCTGTTTCCCAGCCAATCTCCTTCCCAAAGCAAAGATATTTCTCTACAGATGCTCTGGGCAGCTGATGTAGCACCTGCCCAGTTGTCTTGCAAATCACTGGGTCTACAGCGCCTGTGCAAGTATGGCCCGTTGTGATGGAGTGGTAGTAATGTGGTCTCTGCAACAGTAAAAAAGTTGAACAGGTGACATGTTTTGGAAAGGCAACAGATATGAGTTGAACCCATCTATTTGTTCAAGAAATTATTGGCCCAAATATTCTCATCTACACAGTGCAAACCATGCCACATTCAAAAAGCTGTGTTTTTACATCTTTGTTTCTGAGATGTTCATGCTTGCATAAGTACAAAACAACCATAAATTGCAATTTTAGAATTTTTAGAACTCCTTACCTCTTAGTTGCACTCAACTTCATGCTAAAGCACATCACTATCCACTGTTTTACGCTTTCTTCTGAGTCATTATTGGGTTTCCTATTATCTTTAAGTACAGAATTATCGCAATTGCTACAATTTTATCTCACACTACAACAGTCCTGGGACAAATTTACCATCTGCTGTTTAATATTTTAGGTGTGAATCTATGTTTTTCTGATTTTGTATTATTCATATAATTGTAGCAAATTCACCTAGATCCAGGAATAATGCACTTTTTTTTTTTTTTTTTTAATATGAAACTGAACAAACTTCTCTGTCCTTTGGTAACACTGACAGAAAAATAGGTTCCCTCCCCACCCCCTTCATATCCTGCTTTTACCTTATGTTGGATGTAATTTCCCGGTCCTGTTACATCATGTGCCAGGCCCTACATACTCTGCTTTTTAGACTGATTCCTCCTCCAATAAAAACATGGAAAACAAATAATTCTGCCGTGATGGTTCTCAAGAGCATGTGGGTTTATGACTTAATCTTCCAAAATGTATTTTAAAAATGTATTTTTCTGAGACACCACTGTTAACTCTTTAATCTCCCTTTATATTCTTAACATTATTGTTCTGTTTCATTTAGTGCATGAAAAGGAGTTGTAATGAGAGCTGCCATTTGACTTACGACTTGTTCCTGCTGCTTATTCCATTTTATCTCACGTTTTACTTACATTCAGCAGAAATAACTTTAAGCAGCCCCAAATGGTTTTGATTTAAGATCCGCACTCAGAATAGTAGTGCAGAGCAAACTATAATATATGTTTCCAAACCAGTTTAATGCCTTTTCTCTCTGCTTTGAGAAGTAAAATGTGGCTGCTCGGCATTCCCCACCAAGTAGCATTTTACGGTAGAGCAAGAAGTGAGCAGAAATGTTGCAGTGCTGCTTGCAGTCAACATATGTAAAATCAGATTCCAGCGAGTCAGGTTTCGACACTGAAATAGACACCCCTTTTGGCTGTCACTGATATTCAAAGATAACGTAGTTTCGTATTTATCTTGGTTTTCTTTCGCTTTGTGCTCCCACACCAGCTTCTGCTCTTTCCCACTGGCTCAGATGTTTCCAAAGCAAGAAAGCACGACATTTGACTTCACAAAGAGTGACATTGCTTCCCATGATATGATTTCAAAAGAACTTTTACAATGGTTGAAATATTCAGAATTTCCTCAGTAACCATGAGCTTTTGGTGTAGGATTTTGTGAGTTTAAGGCCTGTCTCTGCTTGCCCTGCCCAGAGGCAGGTCTGCCCTTGGGGTGGGGAGCGGGGGCTGCCAGCGGCCGCTCCTGGCCCTGCCCCGCACAGCTCCCTGGGGCTCCCAGAGGAAGGCTTCTGGGGCATCAGAAGGATGCAAACTGCTCTTTAAATGCTATGCGTAATCACATGTACATGTATGATTTATTCAGGATTCAGAGGCTTTTAGGCAGAACTGATGTGGCAAATAAAGAGAAAGACAGGAAAAGCAGATGCTTTGCTCGCTCTTTAATACTACTCTCAATCTCTGGCTAATCAAAATCCCTCAATAAACAAGACCAATTTGGTGCATACATCTGTTCCATATCCAGCCTATATTGTCGGTGGTGTCTTGCTGAAATCTTTGAGGCTCAGAGCCTTTACCACCTGCAAGATCAGATCCTTGACTGTAACCAGATGGTGGCATTGTAGCATTACAGCAGTTTTCTAAAGTTGCCATAATTTCACTGGGGGTAATCCAGCAAGCTATGAAAAGAGGGGAATACATTTTGAAGTGGCATAGCTGGAGACTTTTGCACACTGAAAATGATGCGGGTGCATCTAGAGGTGAAAGAGAATGCACAAGCAGAGGATTCTTTTAATCACCAAAATTAAAAAATAAAAAGTCATATTTAAAGAATAATCAGTTTCTGGGAAAATCCAAGCAGGCAGTGATAACCCTCTATTTACAATGCATGCACAATCATACTTAATTTGTTCATGGAGATCTTCAGTATTTAGGAATATTTATGAGTTACTGATTGGAAAAGAAATTTAAGAAAATGGGAGAACGAAGGGAATTACACTGCAAATATCTAAAATGCATTAAATCTGAAAATGTCTAATTAGAGAGATAATATGATTTTATTATACTTTTTTTTTTTCTTCTTCTTTTACCAGGAAAACCATGACATACAGATTGGGGCATAAAAGCATGAAGTGGAAACATAATAATTCTGAATCTGACTCTGCCATGTTATTTCACTGTCAATTCCTATAAGTTATTAACCTCCTCTGCTTCATTCTCTTCAGTTCTGAAGAAAAGGAGATGATGCTGCGATGCTTTCAACACTGAAAGGTCTAATTAGTTAATATCTGTAAAATGTGTCGAAAAATGCTGTGTGCTGACAACTTTTTAGCACGTTGTTCACAAATTAAGGTTACGGGGGAATGACTGTTACCCCCTTCTCCAAACCAGTTCTAGCTCCTCAGTACTTGCACGTGGTTAGTGTTACGCTTGCACCAGCTGCATTTGCATTTGTACCCAGAGGCCAGCTCAGACCCTGCTTTGCCCAGTTCAGGCCCATGACTAATTTATTCTGAGAATAATATGCTCACCCCCAGCCTTTCTTTTTTGCTGTGCTTTCACCCTCATGAGACCTGAAAACGTACTACAAATCTCAAGACCCAGTGTGCAGAGAGAAAGCTGTATTTTCAGGTCTGATGGTGCACCCAGATTCTGAATCCAGCAAAGTGAGACCGCAAACAACGGGCTAGGCACTGATGTCACCACGGGTGTTCTTCATATGACAACTTTCTCTGAATGGTTTCTAAACAATAATTAAACCTTCGCCATACGGTGTGAAGTCACCGTTGCGAGCTCATGGAGATTTTGTGAATGGTGGGATTTTGCACAGGGGCTTGATAAGAGAAAAAGCTTCATTTCTCCTGATCAGCTCCAGTCCTACCTGCCCTCTGATCCACTGCCTGCATCACTTCCCTGTTTCATGGCAGCCAAGCAGCTCATCAAGGATGCTCAAAATCATGTTGTACCTTGGAGAGAAAGAAAGAAAACATAGGAAGGAAGTACTAGAAAGAGCCTAGCAGTTTTTAGCAGCTCAGCCCACTGACTGACACTAACTCTTTACAAAGTGTCCAGATGTTGCTGGGAAGATGGAGAAGCCTCTGTTGTCAGCCTCTGAAAGCTGGGGAGACACCACCATGGAGAAGTGGGACTGAACAAGAAAAGGGAATAACTGAGATGGAGGCTGAAGGGATGGCTGTTTCTGAGCTTGTGATGTCTTAGGATGAAGGACAAGACCCGCCGTGACACCAAGGACTCAGATCTGCTGTCTTCATAAGTCTATGAGAGAGGACAACAGAAGATTTTACTTGCTCACATGGGTACAGGCAGAGTAGACAGGAACTAAAGGAAAAATGAGGAAATGCAAAATTTTATGAAGTGAGATGAACTTCTAACTGAAGCTACTGATTCTGGAAGGGACCAGCTCCTCATCATCACCCCTTTTAATTGTGCTTGTGTATAGGAATTCGATGTAGTTGTTAGGAGTACCTTTACTGTAGTTAGCTTGAATTTACTTACAATGGAATCGTTCCTCCTAAGTAAAATTAATCTGAGTGAAAAAAGTGTGAAATACTACCCATCTGCAGAGTGGGACGACAACCACTAGTGTGTGGAGCCTCTGAGACCTTCAGGGTAAATCCCACAGCTTTTTTCAGATGCCATATGCTGAGTTGCTCTATAGGTTATTTCCTTGTGCCCCGTGGCTCTGACTTATGCAGCCAACCCAAATTTGCATGGTGAAGGTGGGGTTTCACTAAAACCCAATCAGGCAGAAATAACCTCTTCAAGATCTGACACATTAGCCTTAGTTTTAGCCCATATCCTCTGTGGAAAGCAAGCTTGTGTTAAACACGTTACCCCGCCAAGCGAAGGCATTTACTGCATGGAAGGAACTTGATGCAAGGATTACTATAACTCAAGATAACTTTGAAGCAAAGACAGTCCACAGAAATGCTGATTTTGGCCAAGATCACGTTGTAAGGAATTGTGACAGACTTGGCTACAAAAACTGGTAGATTTGGCCCAGGTTTCTTGCTTTAACTGGAATACAACAGCATTTCCCTCATAAATCATCCTAAAATAAATGGGGGGTGGGGTGGGGAGTGGAAGGGTAGTTTTTCCGTCACTTTAGCAAAAGAAGGGGTTAGCATATGGCTTGAGTTTTGCCATTGATTTCAACAGCAGCCTATTGAGCCTATATTATATCTGGAGCTGAAAGCTCACCACTTGTTCAGCTTTTTGTCTCCTGTGTTGTCGGTGCAGGACGGTGTTATGTGATGTGAAGGCATAGATGGGGACCCAGGTGTTGCTTCTGACTAAAAGCCTCTCTGCTGGAACTTCCTGACTCATTTCCCTGATTACAAAGACAGCAGGTGTCAAACACATCAGAAAAAGAACAAAGGACATTATCTATCCATACTTAATTAAAGGCAGAAATGCACTCAAGCCTGGCTGGCTGAACCAGAAGGCCGTGAGGGTGATAGTGTTTTAATTTATTTTAACTGTGCAGGAAGAAATTTAAGATGATTGCTGAGAACAATGTAATTAAAGTATAGAATTATTTTCAAATGTTTTGTTTGTTCCTGTTTTGATTTTTTTTTAGTAAAAGATTATATTTGGATTTCCTTACAGTTACTTTATTTTTGTAAGCACTTTTTGTGAATAAAGCACATGACATATTTAAAATATACAAGGTAGCCTGATAAATATGCAGTCTTATATCATCTTAGCTTTAGTTTAAATGTCATTGAAGGAACAGGCTTTCAGCTCCATCATCTTCAGTGGTTACATTATTGGATTTTTTTAGCAGTTTAAATTTTCTATTACATGAATCCTATCTATTCATCAAGTAAAAATGTGGCTCACATATCTTATGGTTCACCTTGCTACTATATGTTCTGCATGAATTCAGTCACCCTTTCAGTTCTGTAAAGATTTTCAGTATAAAGGATTAGGAAAAGAGATGTAATCTCTGTTTATAAAAGGCACTTGGATAAATTCCAATGAAAATTACTGTCATGAGTTAGTAGCTTAACCATATAATAGGTGTGGTGGAATATCAGTGATTTTCATATCTAGCTTGTAATATTTACACAAATTATCTTACAACAAAAACAGAACCATGCCTGTCCTACAAACATTCTGGAATATGTACAGTTGTAGGGTATTCATATTATTTTCTTGTATCAGTGCCATTAAGCTAAAAGTGCTGTTAAAGAATACAGATTGCTGCACATTTTAAGTTTTAAGATGCTTTGAAAATGACAATTTCTTTATAAATACAACTGCTTGGTTTTTCAATTCATTACTTCACTAGGTTTGTAATCATCCCATAAAGACTCAGATTATGGTTCCTGTGCTTAACTTAAATAGTTCTTATATCTATAAAGCCCTCTCTGGCTATTTAGTTTCTTCATGATTTTTACTACTAAAGTTTATCACCTGTAAAAGTCACAGCCTGACATCCTGATTCAAACTTCAGTGACCACGCTGGAAGGCATCTTGACTGGCTTTGAATCAAATTCCAATGTTCAGATATGAATTAATGAAAATATTTCAAGTGTATCCTTAAAAATGTGCTCACATCAAATCCTGGTAATTTATGTGGAACTCAAACACTTGGTGAGCTTATGTTCCAAAATTAACCCATAACTCACAGTTATCCCAAGTGATGTTTTACAGCATACTCAATGAAAGTTTTGCAGTTAGATTCTACTATCATTGGTTAACATGTGAACCCTGAAGCTTTTTCAAAGTGTTGGTATAGATTTCATTTGACTGGTCTTCTAAGTTTAGTAAGCAGTTGTGGTTATGATGCATCAGAAATATTTTTGGTTGTACATCACCATCACATATGGGAATAACTAGAATGAAAAAAACTCCAAACTTGTCACTAAAGTAGTTAGGTGTGACATAGACAATACTGCTAAAGAATCTCATTTACTTGTAACAGTGTATGTCATGCTTA
>VXBL01001984.1:0-31995 GCA_013400195.1 Aramus guarauna | reverse complement strand
TTTTTTTTAATATGAGAGCTGGGCTATTTCTTGATATTGAATATTAAAAAAAACCCCAACACTGGACTTCTAGAATGTGTGCCTGAAGTAGAAATAGTTAATGTAGACCACAGAACATTGTTCTTGTGTAGATGAATGTCTCTAATAGTAAAATTTCTGGTTTTGTAATGTTTCCTCTCACTATTTAGGGTCCTTGAGTCAGGGCTTAAAACACTTAAATGGTGATGCACACTTCTTTTTTGAGTCTGAGTCATGATGTTAAGTGCAAAGTGGGCAAGTAAATAAGAGCAACAGATTGCTCCAGTGATTGAATGCTACTGGTATCCATATTATAATAATCAAAGAGAACCTTAATAACCTACAAGTCAAAATAGCAGCACAGATTGCCTAGAGAAAGAAAATGAATGCTGTTCCTCAGAGCATGGATGAGAAAAGCAAAGCAAAGTATCATACTTCTATTCAGAACAGAAAAGCTGTGTGAAATTGCAGTGGAGAAAATGGTTGAGTTGCTCCTCACTTGGAATGAATTTCGTTCCTCCTATACTTTGCCCAAAGGCAAAAAAGTGACCACAGCTATTAAAAAGAAAACCCAAACCCCAACAGATTCCCGAAATACAGTTCTAAATGAACAGTGTGAGATCAGGAAGGTGATCAAGAACATGCATGAAGCTGTACCAAGATAAAGGTTATGACCAAATTTTCCCATTAGGGTGCCTGTGGTTAGGCAGCTGAAAACATATTTCAGTTAATCTCTCAGGCCGCAGTTCAGGGAAGCTCTTCAGTACATGCTGAAGCAATTCCTATTCAGGAAGACCCTATGCACAAGACTAAATTTAAGCATGCATTTAAATCCCGTTGATCTCAATGGGATTTAAGCACAAATCTAATATTAAACATCTATTTAAATATTCTCTCAAATAGGGGCATTTTCCCTAATGGGGACTTAAGTTCAAAACTATTAGTTTTGTGTGTTCCTTTAATTCATTTAAATTCAAGAGACAAATAAGGAATTTTCCTTGTGTGGAGTGTTTTATGATCACATTATATCATAGTCTGTTCCAATAAATAACAGTTTAACTGTTTTCCATTCAGCAGTTAAAACGCTTGGTTGTGTGAAGCTAAGCAGGACCCTGGAAAGTAGTTGTGGAAGCGTGGCTGCCAGCCACATGATTGATGCTTTCCAGTGCATGCCTGTTCTCAGATCTGCATTTCTGTAAGGAAAAATGTCTATATTATAAAACTTTGTGAGTGGGTTTCACCTCAGTCACCTTTAGTTGTTGAAAGCTGTATGAAAAGGCTTAATGGGTCACCCTGTGCTCCTTTTGTAACAAATGGAGAGACGTGGCTATCCTTAGAGCATGATTCACCTGATTTGTCTTAGATAAGGGTTTTAGATGTAATAAATTGCCCCTGGGAGGTGGAGGGCATTTAGCTATTTTTCTCTGGAAACTGCAGGGGAATGTCAGGTGATGCATTTAGACACCCACTCCTCAGAGGTCTAAGTAGGGTCAGATGGCTCCCACTTCATGTGCATATATGTATATTCATACAACATTGTGTATTTGACATGGTCATTAGCTTTGCAATGTCAGAGTAAGAGAATTCTTCTTAATTAAGTATATACATGTGAAACATCTGTCCGACTTTAATTTGCTTTATGTTTTTTGAATATTACAAGTTTCTAAATTCCAAATGTTGGAAATTTCTATAAAGTAACTGCATTCATTAAGGGTATGTAGAGAAACATTTTCTTCTGGTCAATTATAACTTGACATCTGTTGAAATGCCAAGGTTTTTGCCTTGATTTTTATTTTTTCCCTGAAAAGTTTTGATTTTTTTTTTTTTTATATATATATGGATGAATCTTATAAAGGAATGGGCTTAGAAAATTGGGCTCAGATCTAAGCTGGATCCTCCCATTTTGCTGTCTACTCACTGAGATTGTTGGTGTTCAACCATTGCAAAGTACAAACTCCTAAATATTGTAGGGAGAAGAGAATGGTGAGAATGTGCCACTAAGGTGAACAGGTGGGCGTGCACTTCTTCCAGCTGTTCATCATCCTTTACTTGCTAGTCTTAGATTAATCTTCCCTCTCTCGTCTTGTCCTGATGTTGTTCAAAATCAGAGCACAGAGTAGTACTTGTACATTCTCTGATCCTTTATAATGATATGACATTTTCTTGTAGAAGTCTTGCAGTCTAAAGGTGATAAATATATTTACTTTCCCTAAAGGAATCAATTAATCACAGAAGTCAGAGATCTGTGAATCTATTTTCCTCATTCTCACAAGCAGGGAATATATTCACTCATAACCAATCCCACAATAAATCTTAGCCAGAAGCTCAAGAAGTAGGTAAACATTGACACATTTGACAGACACCAGAATAGTTTAGTCTTTTAATGTTGAGAGTCTTTCAATTACACACTGTCATTGTCTTAGGGGAATTAACTTTAATACAAGAAAATGACGAGAAATATAAAGCTTGTTCAAGTAAAGTTTGGGCTAATCAAAGAACATCATACAGGCTATATTTAAAAACAAGCCACTTCAATGACGCCTTTACATCCACCTTTCCCTTTGGGCAACCTAGTCTAGTGGAGGGTGTCCCTGCCCATGGGAGGGGGGTTGAAACTAGATGATCTTTGAGGTCCCTTCCAATACAAACCATTCTATGATATATATATTTAATCTGTATTTTCTGCATTGACTTTAGATACATTCCTTAAAAACAGTGTGCTCCTTTATATCTTTGTATCTCTGCCTATATAAGTATTAAATGAAACCAGATTCTCTTTAAGAACAAGTACATTGATTTACTTGAGCAATGCACAATGATGTGTTACTTTTTTTGGTGATGGATTGCCACCTGGCCCTTTCTGGCAGAGGGTTGCATTCTCCACTCCTAACAGTTAAAATGTATTTTCCATTTTAAATTGCTTACATTCTACAGGAATATGTAAGATGCATGGAGGCACCATACAGGAGTGTGTAAGACCAAGGCTCCTGAAAAACAATCTGTACTTATTGTCATGAAAAGGCAGTAAAATATAACCGAAAGAGAGAAAATAAATAAACATGCATTTGTGAACAGTACATGGAAAGAAACAGTAACTAAGATTAGCAGTGGGAGATATTGTTCCTTAGTACATGCAGTCGTGATCTTGGAAATTCATGGTAAAATGTAGCTGGGCAGTTTCATGACCAACAGTAATAGATGTCTGAAATCAGCGCTCTAATGATGCTGCTGAATTTGGCCGACGTAAGATAAAGTTTGCTTGCCATCAGAACACTGAGTTGGTGGTTTCTGCAATTCTCTTCTCACATGAACTGCCTCCCACAGGAGACTCTTGCCTTCACAGAAGTAAAACAGGGTTGTTTTTTTTAAGGATTAAGCTCCCATTTTGTCTATTCACTTTTGCATGTCAAACATGCTGCTGAAAGTTCTCATTAACAGACTAGTCAGTGCACTGCAGGCCCTATAAGCTTGTCCAACCCCAATGTAGGCAATTTTGAAGCCATATTTGTCACGTGGGATTAAGCCTAGTTTTTTCACATACTAGTAGATTGGCAGGACCAGATATGTTTTGCAATATCACTTCTATTGATATTGCATCAACTACAATGCCAACGTTTCTAGACAGCAACTTGTGAGTTGACCACAGGTAGGTGCAACAGCAGAAAGCAAGATATAGCAGCTCTACCTGGAAAGAGGAACTGATATATTTTCCCACATATCTATATTTAAGAATTGTTTTTGAGGCTGGATTCTGACATGTCAAGGTCTGGGTTTTCTTGCAACAAGGCAATTTTGTAATTCTAAAGCTTTGTGCAGTTCAAAGCAATATTCCTGTGAAGTAGGCAAGCTATGAAACTTTTTTCACAGATGTATGTGTCTGACTTTCCCTGACCCTGTTGTACTGACATCCCACCACCCAGAGCTTGGGACTGGGAGGGGATGAATGGTTCCCATCCAGGTCTGGCAAATGCTGGGCTGACTCTGTGGCAATTCCAGCATGCCTTTAGCAAGAAAAGCTTATGTCTAATAAACCAAGAGGGCTGATCCAGTGTTATATGTAAAACCAAGCATTTTTATATCTTAAGAAAAGTGTGAAAGAGTGGAGAAATATGTGAGACATGACTAAAAAGGCTGCAGCTGTGGAGGGAATGGACTTCCTGGTATGGAATGACGTCTTTTCTAACTGGTGACTGAACCTGTTTCATATGGAAGTGTAACTCCTTGAATGCTTGAAACAGCAATGAATCTTTGTGGCATAACATCAAACATGTTCTTATGCTCGTTTTCTGACTGTTGACACATAGTAAGCAGTATGTGGCCAGAAAAAGCCCAGGTCAATGACACAATTAGATGGTAAATATCCTAGGTAAGTGCTTATGGATATCATTGTAAATGATCAAAAAATATGCCTGTCTGGATCATCCCCTTTTAGTTAATTTTAATAGAGTCTCCAATATAATTGTCTAACTGAGCTATGTTTTTGTCCTAACACGACCAAGGAAATATTCTTTATGGCAGATCTTGGCTGACACCCCTCCAAGAACCATAGCGTAGTTCTTACTATCTCTAGATTCTTTTGTGTCTGCTTCTACAGGTTCTCTTGTGAAAATTTTAAAGAATTTTAACTCAGAAAAATCTTTTATGCTTTCTTTAAAACATCTTAGACAATTCACAATTCCCACAATTCTTGTGGATCCCTGATCCAAAGAGGGAAAGGCTAGATCTTGTCAATAAGATGATGAAAATTTAACTCTGGCAACCCTCTGCACTCCAATAATTACTTACTGAAGTTAATCTCTTTCTCCCTGTTGCCCTCAGGAGATAAGAACTCCAGACAGAAACCCCAGACCCAGTGACAACTCCGCTCCTGACAGATAATATGTATGGATATCAAAATTAAAAGCAACTGGGAAGCGGTCTTTATTCTGGACTTTTTCAAGTAGCCTTGGCAACAGCCATTCCTTCTGATTTCACCTATAAAATCAATAACAAATATTAAGTTGCCTCATGTAATTAAAACTTTTGATGCAACTTCCCAGCTGATCATGGAAATGTTTCAACAGTTTCATAGTAATCAGATATTTTTAACCACAATTATGTGGGAGTTTTATTTAGTTTCAAACATAAGTACTCACAAAATATAGATAAATGTTTTGAAATTTGGTCATTTGATATACACTGTCATGTTCAGCTAGTACCATTAGTTCCAGTATCCTTTCTGAGAAGAAAGTATTGACAATGTATTTGAAAGCAAGCTGATAGTGGGACTGCCATGCCTTCTTATGCAAGGAATCTGGAAAATATAATCTTAAATGGAGGAAGCAATAACGTTGTGTAGAGGCATCCTAAGTAGCTGGCTTAAGCTGCCAATTACTGTGGATGCTAATTTTGCAGTGCTGCCAGGATTTTATGTTAATGTTATTGAACAAAACGCTAAAGTATTTTTTAATTTAAAACTACTGAACTATAAAATTGAACTATTAGACTTTCCATGGGTTTAAGTGGACAAAGAGAATATTATGTCAAAGGCTCAATTCAGTCACCTTCAAGCCATTACACCTTTTCAAATTTGAAGCAATAAGTTGCCATGGTCTATTATTTTAGGCTGCATTTGTCCTCCCATGGTTCCTACTACTACCCTTAAATAAACTTTATTCTTCACTGCGTTCAATATCAAATATTAGCATAGAGAACTTCAAATGAATCCATCCCCTTGCTCTTCTGTGTGGTACTCTCAGCCTGCTCAGAGAACTTGTTTCAGGGTAGCCTAATCACGTAAAAATGGAGAACTTAGCTGCTGAGTTTAACCTTGTGCAACCTTGTAGTTCTCCACACCTCAGCACAGGGTGACAGCGCAGGGTGGAGCAGGCTGCCGATACCCTGTCCTCTTTCTTGCCCTCCGGGTGGAGAGCAGAGCTGGAGCTGCACTACCTGGGCATTTTGCATGTAGATATTGCTTCCATTTGCTGCTTATTGTCTACAAAATAGACTACCAAGCAGTAAGCGTGCCAGTGACATTATCCTACCTGTGAGCTCAGCTATGGAGTAAGTGTGATGGCTTACTGACCTTGTGCTACAACTGGAACAATGTAAGAGGAAGGGAGTTTGGATACGACCTGGAGATTGGTGCTGTGTACTTTGCCATGGGATATACTTTGCAACATGAGCTAAATCTAGTTTTTTTTCAGAGTTTGAGAACTGGCGTTACATCCCCAGAGAAGAGGGCAGGAAATTGAGGAGCCCTCAGCAATGAGAGCCAGAGCACAGAAGATGTCCCTAACTTCTGCAACAGACTCTGAACCACAGGAGCAAATATAGAGCCCTATTTATGAATTTAGACAAGTGTGCGTATGCAGTTGTAAGGAGCTATGGCACACTTGTGGGAGCAAGCTGTGCCTCATTGCATGCATCGCCAGGCACCACCCTTTCCCCTTCTGGCAGAACTGAGCTATCAGGTACATTAAGTGATTTTTCTGGCCTTTACATGTGTCAGAATTTAGAGACTGTAGCTGCAACAAGAAAGATATATATACATATAAATTTTTAAGAGCCTATCTCATTTGCTGCTGTGCTGTAAGTTTAAAAAGAGACCTAGACAGATTGCAATGCAGTCACATGCGAAGATGGGACAGTGGACTGGATCAATGCTTTAATCAAAATGTTTGAGGCTTTTATTGCATTCCAATGGAGGAAAAATGCTTTTGAGCACCATGTGTTCAACACTTGCAACCAAATAACAGATGAAATATTTGATTCATTTGCAGCAGACCTTTGGTTACTTTCCAGAAAATGCTTGACTGTTTTTTTGATGAGATCACTGCTAAAGTTGTTGTTGAGGACATATTGTGGTGCAGGCTGAATGTTATTCCTACTGCAGTTTTGTACATTTTCTCCTCTTAAGGAAGAGTACACTAGAAATCTTTTACTCTTCTCCTAGCGATGTAAGCAGTTAATGCTTGAATTACGTGAAGGCTGGCGTAGGGGATGAAACCTACAGGAGACTAACTGGCACAAGCTGGCAATTCATACAGCACTGGATAATATGGAAAATTTGTGTGGTCTATAGAGAAAGGCTGGGCTTCTAGATATTTTGGGGATTAAATCCATTTCTCCATGTTGTTAGAAAGTGTTTTTCAGTTTTGGGAGAAAACTATCTAACCCTGGCTTTGTACCTATTGCTGACATCAGCTAGAATTAGGTGTAGATGCTGAGTGCTTCATCTGACTAGGACAAGAAATAGTGTGTCTCGGCTCCCTCTGTGAATCCTACCCTGGGCTACATGATCCTCATAAAAAAAGTGTCATCTCTTTCCTTTGGCTGTAGGAGCCAGTGCATGACTTGCATGTGATTAATCTGGGGAAAGGAAATAGGATAAAGAAAAAGTAGGGCAGCAGAAAGTACACAGTAGACGTAAACTCTAATGATTACACAACAAATCCAGTTAAGAAGAGATCATATGATATGACAAAATTAAACTAGGCTCCACAGCAAGTGAGTGTTTGAAGAGGCATATCCTTTGTCTTAAAATTTCATACAGAAATCTACATGTGAGTCAAGCAGAAATCAGCTATGGCCATATGTGTCTTATTTTTCTGAGACATTTCTCTGTGAGAGGACAGATTTGTTGTTTTTCAGAATATATTTGAAACAGAGACATATTTTGGTAAGTTTTGTGAGATAATGATTTTGCAATGGCGTTTCCTTCTGCACGGCTCCTGAGGCAGAGCTCTGGGAAGGTGATGCTGTACATCCCCCATTCCCACCTGGCTTTGGTTCTCTCCCAGCAGGGAAAACTGCAGCAAGAAGGGACAAACTGCAGTTCTGTTGGACTGTAGCTGAACATGTAAAATGCCACAGATATATTCAGATGTAAAATGTGACCTACTGGTACCTAAAGAATCTGCTCTTCTCTCCTGTGTCTCTATAATCCTGTATTCGTGGATCTGTGCGCCACTCACCCACCCAATTTCTTGGGCACAGGAGCTGGTAGGGATCAGACATTTTGTCACCATTTAGTGTGTCTTGTAAAGGCGCATAACTGGTAACAACATATCTTGTCTGCCCTACCTGTGTACCTGTATATATTGAATACATTAACCTAAGATTTCAGAGCTTACAGCAGAAAAAACCCTTTGCTGGAACCATACACGAAGGCATAAGATTCAGTAACATTGTACCATGTGGAAGAAGGTGAACAGAGGGATTAAAAAGCATAATGTTACTTTCCAACAAATAGCAGCAGATGGCAGGGACTAGTAGGTCAAATTAGTTTCCTGTTGGAGGAGAAAAAATCAATGATTCAGAGTCTTAGTACTTTCTTATTTCAATTATGTTCTCTGGTTCCCAGAGACAGTTACTTACACATAACTTGTCGGCCGTCCCTTCTTTCAAGAATCTCAGTAATTATGATGAAGCAACTCAGCTCCGAGAATGAGGTTAGAGAGAGACTATGTCTACCTGAATGGCCTAAGTTGTTCTCAAACTGAACTCACCTTGGTTCTATGTGTAAAAAAATCCGAGCTATCCTATAAACTGATCTCTGTAGTGAAGCTTTCACCTTTCAGAATATTGGGCCCAGGTCCAGATCAGAGTGCTGCCATGCATTCTTCTCTTTCATGGGTATAGTAATTAACTAAGTACACAGTATCGAAACATGTGAAAGTCAGAGACACAAACCAAACTGCTGGGAAAAAAATATTTTCCTCCCACTTTTTACATCCTTTTGTTTACCTATATAAATGACAAATTCACCACTTCCTATCCATAATTTTTCCGGAGTTGCACTATTTCTAAACATCTTTATTTGTCTTTTCCTCTCTTCATTGAGTTTTGCAGATGTTTTCTTCACTGAGCTTTTCAAAGCTAACTCTCCTAGTGGAGGCTAAGGAAAGGGAGAAACAATTTCCAGTTCCTCTGAGGAGAAGGTGTCTCTCTGTGGCTGGAGGAGTGCCGCACAGTGCTGGTGATAGCAGGAGCATGGTGCAGAATGCAGCTGGGGCATTGTGGATGGTGGAATTGCTGAGTGGTTGGAAAGGATAGGTGTAAAACCAAGCAGCGTCAGGAGAAAGTTAAGAAGATGATGGCAAATTTAAGCATTTGAATAATAACTGGAAGTTCACAATGTAGAACAGTCCTGTACACAAAATGTGAAATAATGGAAAGCTTTCCTAGAAGAGAAAGTGAATTACAAAGGTTGGATAGACTTTACTCTGTAATGGTGAAGAATGGAACTGAGCTTGCGCATTAAAGCACCTATGTTCAGGTGTCTCCATGTGGGTGAGATGTCACGGTCTCCATTACAATTAATAGAGATCCGGTCAATACAATCCAGGGAACCTTAAGAGCAATTTGGCTGACTGGCTGACCTGTTGGTTTCTGTTTTAGAGTGAGCTGACAGGATAGACCAAATCTCAGTTAATTAAAATGGATCTCTTTCTGGATGCCCAGTCTAAGCTATCACCTGAGCTCTCTTTGCTATCAACAAGGAACAATCAGTCTTGCAGGAGAACACTCTCATACCTAAAAAAGGCTGTTGCCCCCTATTTTAGGCTCTCTGTCTCACTCAGGCTAAAACCTTGATTCTGTTGCTCACCCACAGGCATTCAGTGCGATTTGAAATACCTAAAGCTATCTTGTCTGGTCGTCAGCCACACACCTGAAAGGCCATAGTTACTCTGTCATATCTGCCAGATCTAGGCATTTCAAATGGGGCTAAATACCTGTGTGTAGACAACAGAACTCAGACTGAAGGTCTAATTTTAAATTATTAATTGAAGTGACCCTTATCCTAACTCCTCACAGTTTGTTTCATGACATGAGTTTTGGAATTATACAGTGCTGAAGACTAGTTTTCTGCTTCCTAGGAAAAATGTCACTGATTGACTGTTTATTTTAGCTCTCTGTATATCAACTAAAAAAAATAAAAATAAACTTACATCATAACTAGAGAGATTGCCCCTCCAAAAGATGGTTTATGATGGTGGTATGGTGTAGACATTAGGTTGGCATAACAGAAAATGGTTACTGATCTCAACTTTATGTAAATGTTCATGTAAATGCAAGTCCATAGAGAGAAAGCAAAGTTACTATTTGCAAAAGTGTCTCAAGAAGACTCAAAATTTCTTCAAAGTTTATACTATACTCACTTAGAAAAATAACTTGTTTTGTTTTTTTATATACTTGCTAATCTTGCTACAAAAAAACAATAGGTGCAGAAAACTTAAGTGAAAATACTGTAGTGTGCTTAGACTGCATGTTGTGTAGACAGCATACCGGAGTATGCTGCAAAAAAATGACCCCCTGAGAATCTGTGTGCATCCCTGTTCTGGAATACCCATTGGCTTTAGCAATGAGATAAATGAAAAGGTTTGGTTTCAGTGTGTTAGAGAAAGATATTGCAAAATGATGAAAATAAAGGAAAAGTGGGCATCCTGTTTTAAATAGAAAGTAATTGCATGGCAACTTTAAAATGACCATCTCACTCATGAAATTGAAAACCTCTGATCAGTACTGGGCATAGTACAGCGAATTGTAGATTATTTTTCTGAGTATTGGTTAGCTGGGGAGAAAAAAGCCCAGTTTTAACGGAAAGGCCTAATGCCACAACCTTAGTGTTTTAGGTGTTGAAAGTCTTTGATACCGGCAATGGATCACATTCATAATGACATTCTTCAGACATGGTGGTATTCAGAGCAGAAGTTCTCATCAAAGAAACAAAACCCCCTGCACTTGCATCACACTGAAAATACGAATTTCCTTAATAAGTTAGTTTGCTCCAGGCCAAGGAGAGCTTAAAGCATTATTCTGCTTGCTGTTTCATGTTAGTGTTTTATCCCATTATTGTGCCTGCAACATAACTAACTTATTTGGCAAAAATATAACAGTATTTTTCCCCACCAGAAATTTGAGAGAATAAAAATAAAGGTGTTTGGGGGGCTTCTCTGTGACAGTTTCAAATAAAGCTACAGCCACTGTAGGTCTAAGAACGCAGTGGGTGACAGAAGGTAAGCAACGTTACACACTGTTAGATACTCAGTGCATTACACATTAGTGGATAAAGATTGCAACTAGCAGCTGTTTTGAGACCACAGACACTACAAACTCACTCCATTTTTGTTTTGTTCTATGAACAGGTCATCAGATATCAGAAAACAAAATACAGTCTATTTGGATTCAGAAATGACTATGCACTTTCTTGTATTTCACAGTGGGTGACAATTAAAAATAATTACTTCTGTTAAGGACAATGAAAATAAGCTGTATATATATGTTTACTACCACCCAAATATAGGAAACATTTTTTCTTCAGAATTGGATGTTCTACAGAACAAAACCTGATCAAAACAGAAGACTGGTCTTTTTTATTAAACCTTAAGTTGGAAATCATCCAAAGATGACAGCCGTGTGGCAATTGACGTAGAGCTTATGCGACAACAAGTCAAGGAGCTACACAAAAGGTTGACACATCCGTGTATGAATTTTACAGCATGTTTTGTTTCCTGTGTTAAAAGAAAACTCCTCCAGAAAGCATTCAGAAAAAATATTTTAAAAGACAAAGGGAAATAGAGACCTAAAATGCCTCATTATTACATATTCTATCTTTCTGTCTCTTTGTCCCAGTCTCTTCAATCAGACCGTCACAACATTTTCATAACTTTGTCATTATCGTACACAAGTGAAATATCAAAGATGAAAGAAGGGATAGAAATAAGATGACTTCAGAGTATGCATGTCATTTGGTCATGTCAGTAGTTGCTAATTAACTTATCCCATGTCTTATCACTGTATAGTGTGTGTCATACGTGCAGCCCAGTGACAAGCTGTTCATCACAGATTCTGTTGAAATTAATTGTGGCATCTTAAGCCACAAAATCAACTAACTTGAGAAGAGATTATTTTGAATAATTAGTTCCTTCCACCATTGCAATCACTTATGTGTGCTGATAACCACCCCAAATACTGTAAGCCACATCCTATACTGTTTGTTTTCAGTGCGTCTCCCAGTTCTGCCTCTCCCCCAACATATCAGCATATTGAATATGGATCTTTTGTACTGACTAGGTTCTCCTTTATTGTTGATTTTTTTTTTTTTGTTGTTTTTTAAAATGTGCATAGTTTTTGGTAAGCCTTGGAGGGTTTGCTCTCTGCTGTCTCCTGAAAAAGGAATATCCGAGATTGTATGGATTTATTTTCTTTTGTCTGAAAAGATCATGCAAATAGAAAGATCTAAAGTTTATTGAATTATAAAATGGGAATTTATTCCTTAAAAGAATAGTGAGGGAGTTTATAGTTTCAATTGAATTAAAAAAATCTGTTCTTACTGACACAATCAAAACAGCATGGAGTTCTCAGAAATATAGACCCATCTAATCCTTCTTACAAAGACCCTACTGGCAAAATAATTAGGCTTTTAAAATTATTATGAACAGGATAGTTGTCTTTACACAAATGATAACCTCTTAAAATATCACCATGTATATATATGCATGTGGTTGTGCCTGAGGAGGGAGCAGGGAGTCGTGTACGGGACTCCTGGCTCTGTATGTGTCCAGAGCTCTGGCAAGCACATTCGGCTCTTTCCATCTAGCACCTCATCACATGTGATTAAAACCGAACAAAACAGTTCTGATGATGTTTCCGTTGGGCAATGCTAGCTCTGTGGAATGAAAAAAAATTTGTTCAGCTGTGCCGATTGTGTCAGATCTCTGAGAGCGGTCAGTATCTGGGAACCAGGACCTGGTGGCCCAGGTGTCTCCACCTCCCCAGCAGCCGCAGTGCCAAGGCCCCACCAGGCAGCCACAAGTATGTTTTGGATTTTCCCAAACTGTGATTTTTAAAGTTCCTGTTATGTATCCAATTCCTATATATTTTGCTCTTTGAACATTTCTTTTTTTTTTTTCTTGTGCGTGTGTGTGAAAATTTTCTCAGGATATGCCTGCACTGATTGAAGTTGTGGAGCTGCTGGGTTTAAAAGGAGGGTTTGCACATGGCTGCCGTTGAGTTGTGCACGTGCGGTGGTGGAGAGTTTGTGAAAGCCTGTCACATCAGGAGCTGCAGCTCTATGGCAGTGTTTCAATGTTGGAGTCAAACTAAAAAATGCCTTATACTTCTGAGTCAAAGAATGTTGTAACTTTTCCACCCTATTATAAAAAAAAACCCCAAAACAAAGCACAAACCCACTCATCATTTCACCTTTTTCATAATGATTGTCTCCAAGAAAAACATTAATATCAGAATTTTTCCAAAAGGGTGGAGATTCTTTTTTTTTCCCCCTATTAACTTGGCTTTTTCTACCTCAAAAACGTAGGCATGATAGTCTAAAGACGTGAACACGCAGGTAGTAAATAATGAGCAAAATGTCTCCCGGCTGCTAAAATCCTGTCAGTAGAGTTTTAGCGGGGCGGGGATGAGTTCAGAGGGGGGATGCTGCTGGGACAGCCGCGCGCTGGCCCCTCGCTGTCGCAGTGCTCCTGTGCGAGCGTGACAGTGACGAGCTCACTCGTTTCTGAGGCGACATCAAATGACTGAGAGGTTAGGAGTGAATTACCAGCAGCCAAAAAGCCTTAATGGAAGCGATGTTCCTGTGTCCTTTCATGAATGCGATGTTGTGGGATCCGGCCTTCCTGACTCCGATCTGCTTCTCATGGTTGACTGAGGGGAGAGTTGGGGGAACTAGAGGATTATCCGAGGTAAATGCATTCGTCAGCTGATTACTTAGATTGTATCCCCTCATAACTGGGCTTTCATTCGATACCGGGTGTCACCCAGCTCCCACTCAAGTCGGGGAAAGACGCCCTTTGAATTCAGCTGCCGTTGGATCAGACTCCGGGTGTAGAGCACTGGCACCTATTTCAGCTGTCAAAAATTTCCGTCCCTGTCATACAAATGACAGGAGATAAAGCTGGATTTAAAGACTGAGAAGGAAATTTAAATATGTTTCAACATTTGCTGCATTTGGAAGCTGAAATGCTGCCAGCAATTTGATGTGTGTTTTCATATGCTGTACAAGCTTACATTTTTGTTTGTTTTTCACAATAGAACAATAATCAACAGACTGTGGCCTTAGACTCGGGCTCTGACAATTCTTTCCACTTCCACTTTACAACCATGTGGAGCTCTGGCTTTGCACATTTGATATTTCATTCTTATCACAGCATAATTATTCAGATATTAGTCTGAGAACTGACAGCAGTAATGCATTCTGGCATTCGTGATGCTGTGGGTTTGCCTCATTTCTTCTTTTCCCTTCTATTTAATATTAAAACGGTGGTAACCTGTGGCCACTGACCCGTTGTTCTGGGAACTACATGCAAACATACGTGAATATGCACACGTATCTAGTTATAAATACATACTGCAGAAAGCCAACATATGCACCTGAGGTTTCACAAGGAAACTATAAGGTGGAAAAGCTGGTGGACACAGTGAAAAGATGGATGAAGCACTGTGTGACACAATTATTTCCTCTTTTTCACTCCAATGCAGGGAAAAAATGTCTAGCTGTTTTGTTTATAGGCAGGTATGATATCTTTCAAAGAGGTACAATACTTCTATCATCTATTGATTAGCAGAAAAATTAGGAAGCCGATTTGCTTTCCAGAAGCTTGCGAACCCTCAACCCAGAGGCAGATGTCACGGAGTTTCACACAAAATGCTAGAAGCTTAGCTTAGGGGAAGGCTGAAATATCAACATACTGGTCACCAATGCAGCAGTAAGTTAAGGGCAAAAGAATAAATTAGACAATGAGATTAACTTCTGCTGTCCTTTGCTATAAAGAGAAGAGGGAAAAATGAGTAACGAAGATGACATTAGCTCCTAAATTTCTCCTGTAATGGAATTACATTGATAAACCTGTTCTTGTTTTGAAAATGTAGAGGTATATCCCTGCATAACAAACTTTCTCAATTTGCATGCAGATTAAATTTACCTATTCCCCCACCCCCTGCCCTGCCGCCCCAGAAGCTGAGAGTGTCGTTTGTGCACAAAATTTGGGAATTCCTGCTGTATCAAATGTGAGGAAGTGACAGCGTCATACTGTGGTACTGCGGGGCTTTGGAAGCTTTTCAAAATGCTATGTCCCCTCAAACTACTGCTAGTCCCTTTCACTAAAAGACGTATACAAACATGTTTCTAATCAAGACATGTCTGTAACAAAAGAAAAGAAAGAAGGCAGGTAGGTAATCTGGTGAGAAATGTCTGGCATGTGTCCCTTTTGCATCTGCCTCTGGAGTTCCAAAATGGCCAGTGGATAAAATTTTTGTGAAAAATAGTAATTGCCTCAGAGCTATCAAAACATTTGCTTTTATTTCCTTAATTGCAGTAACTTGCAACTGCCATGTCTTTATGGTTAAGTTTGTAACTCCCTTTTAATACTGTGAATTGTCAACTACATGGAAATTATAGAAACTTCATCTCCAAGCAATCTTTATTTGGGAGAATAAAAATAGTTTAGTGAATTAAAAATTAATATCGTGAAATCAAAAATAAATATAGTTGTTTTAAAGAAGGCCTGAATACGGGAGTTGTCTGGATCTGGTAGCCTGAATACTATTTTAAGAAAATTCTATTGTATTTTTATTTCTGTCTGGAGCAAACTCAGAAGATTAGAAATATCAGAGGAATTGGACCCCTGCCAGCCAGGAATTTATTAAGAACAACAGTTTATTGTGCTCACACAGCTTTCCTTTGGTCTTCTAAATTATATTTAGAGACAGAATGATTTCAAACGCTTTCTTTAGAAAGTAATGGTAGGAAGCTTATTTCATTTTGCCAAAAAGGTTTGTGTGGAGGAAGAAGGGGGGCAATCTTGTAAAGTACGGAGACCAATGTATTGTACACAAGGACCACCCTTCAAGGAATGAAAAAGCAAAAGTTTAAAGCCTTTCAGGCCTTTCTAGACAGGGTATGGAGCTGTCAGCATTGTCAGTACAATTTATTCACACCGTTCAAGTGCTTATGAAAGCTACTGAGCAGCCTGATCTATAAGTGATTGAACAGACAATACTCTAGAGCTTTGAGTACAAATAAAAAGCCACTATTTCAGGCTCCATGCATCACAACTAGTGCTTTCTAGGAACACTGCCAGTCTAAATAAAACACAATCTTGCTGTAATTTTATACAACACTTGAAAGGAAGACTAAGGCTATGGCGTGCCCTTCATAAATGCTTCTCTACCACATTTTTTCCGTAACCAAGTGATAATTTGACTTGACAATATACATGCCAGATTTAATTATGCTTTCATATTCTGCTTTCCATTAACTATTATACTTTTCTTTGTTAGCTGATTATGCTACAAAATTTCACTTTCTAATGCCAGGATTTCCTGATGCCTCATTTACGCAATTGATTTGAAAAAATAACATCTCCTAGCCTAGGTGTTTGATCCATTACGCATGCAGGGAGGATATGTGCTATCCAAGACACATTTCATTCATTGAGCCTGACCATTACTTCACAGTATAAGGCTGAAAGTGCAAATGGTCTTCAGGGCTGAAACTAAGACCCTAGTGCCCATCCTTGTATCTCTGTGGGATGCTTATAGCACTCTCACTTGAGGGGAAGCTGGAAGGAACCACGGAGGGAAGAATTTTAGCCCTCATTCGTGTATACTGGGAAAACAACTCCCTCCAATACACATAACTTACTCTCTGTAAGAGCCCAACCAGAAAGTTTTTAGCAAACCATTCAGAGGATAGTAACTTGGTCGATGACATGCAGCAGCCCAACAGCTAATGAATTTAATATATTTTGGAAGCTGACCATTGCAATATAGCCATGGCATATGTTGTTTTCATTTCAAATGGTAATACAAAGACTTCACTTGTATCCTTAGATACTTTTCTAATAAAGATAATGGAAGATTTCCCGAATAGAGGCTGTATGAAGTTCTTAGGATTTTGTTCATTTACATTTTATGGCCAAGATTTAGAATTTTGTCAGTGTCATGTAAATCTACATTTTCACTGTTAAAGAATAGCCTGTCTGAATAATACATTGTCCAGAAAAATATTTTAATTCTAGTATCTTGGAGATTCCAAATTGCCAGGGTCTAACCTGGCATATATATTCTTATCCAAATACAGGTTTTCACAATAAATAGTTTAATCTCTGAAGTAATTTATGATCATATATTGACAAAACCCACATATTTCTTAACTGTTACTTTTAAAAATAGTTTTAAAACAGGACCTGTTCTTTCCAATTGCAATCCCCAGTGTTAAAATGATGATACTGGCTTAAAAATTACAAGCTGAAAACACAAACAAATTGCAGGCTCACTTTATTTAACTTTTCTGTTTAGACCATTTAAGATTCAGATTTTCAAGCATTTTTTTCTGAAACGGCAAGTGTGGATGATTAGTTTTATTTTAACAGTACAAAGATGAGAAGAGACAACATAACATGATTCCAGGAGGAGAAAACAACAATTCTCATGAGACTAAGATATAATCATGAAAATTTGCACTGTTGGATTCTCCAAAAAGGCTGCTTTTTATTATGGTGCTGAAATAAAATTATTTAACTGTAGCAGGAATGTAGTTTTCTTTGTAAACCAGATTAAGCTGAAATTGGCTTCCACTAAAGTAAGCAATGAACATCAAGACTTACTGACATGAGAGTTAATATTTTGCTGAGGTAAAGCCAAAATCTACATTTATTTTGAAGGGCACTAAATCTTCAGTTTTCCACAACATTAAGTCAGTAAATGTCATGTATTAATTTCCTTTATTTATCTTATTACCACAAATACTAACTATAAAGAAAATACACTGCATAATGGAATCAGGTATTAAAGTACTTCACAAACATTCAGCAACAGTGAGGTAAATAGATGGGCTTTGAAACAACTAAACAAAAATCTGATTCTGCTCTACAGATTTGCACATAACAGGGCTATATTTTCTCCACTGGTGCTTCCTGAGCTTGATAGCTGTTATTTATCAGTGAAAATGCATTTCTTTATGTTAACTCTTGTGCAGTGCTGATGACAGGGTATTTCTCAGGTCTCCAGGAACTGAGCTTGCATGCCCCGGTGATGAGTAACACCTTGTGTATGCCAAGAGGAAGGCAACACAGCCTACGGATCGTTCCCAGATGCAACCACTGCAGGCCAGGTCTTACAGCCAGGTTGTATTCTTCATTCTTTGAACTTTCCGATTGCATAGTAGGGGAAAGTTGTTTTTTTCAACTTCATTCCTGACCTGAATCAGAGATACCCCAACATCTCAACCCTGATGCTTAAGACATAGAATGGCCAGCCTTCAGCCCTCTGACCTGTACAGCAGCCTCCTTCACACTTCTCTAACCTAACACACCTTCAAGGACAGGGCTTCCGTGCTGCTTGTTTCAGTGCATCAATCCATTTGGATACCTTTTCCCTGCATTGCCCANTGTTTCTGCAGCTGAGGTCTCCAAATACATTTTGGAAAAAAGTTATCTGGGGTCATTTTTCTCCACTTTCTCTTCCAAAAACAGATAGATAATTTTACTTTGATTTTAATTACAAAATTACATATATTTAGTTAATAAAAAAGTGTAAAACATCCCCTTTTTGACATTTCTTTTTCCAAAATAGATTGCCTGAAATGGTAATCAGTCATCCTTAACTCCACAGACTCTGACAGCAAAAATGCTTACTAGCTTCTGTTCCCTGTGCTTTTGCAAGTAAAAAAGAACGAGCAGAGATGGTGGGATTCATTAGTGCCTGCAATACGGAACCAAACTCCCATTTTAATCAGGAAAGGTCCAGGCAGTATATCAAGTAAAATCCAGACTGTAATTCTTAGGCTAAAATGGATATTTAAAATTGCTCGCTGCTTTTAAGGGGGAGTCTGGAACAGCTGGATTATTTTGGAAGCCACTGTGTCTTCGGTTGGCTATATGAAGTCAGTTGAGATGAATGCCATGCCAGGTCTTCCCATTCTCAGGCTCTTTTGTTATGGTTTGAGTCTGAAGATCTCCTGAGCAGCTGAACTAAGTTGCCCATTAGCTAACTGAGCTAATATCAACCTGGCATGTCTGGGTGAGGACACCAGCTGGTCTGCTGTATTGTCTTGTGTTCTCCTGTTAAAATAAGATTTCTCATGCATTCATTTATTGTTTAGGATTGACTGAAAAAGTCAGTAGAAAAGAAAATCTATTGAATGCCTTCTGAATACAGCCTAATAATGGACAAACAAATGATTTCTCATAAAAAATAGCAAACATTGACATGCTAATATCAAAATGTCTATCCCTCCCCTTTTTAAAGAGAAACTAATTATTTACTGTTGACTTTTTACTGACTTTTTCATTCCTACAGCATGACAAGAATGGAATAATAAGAGCTATTGTGATATAAAAATATTCAGACAGCATTTTTATGAAAATAAAAAAAGTGTTTAAAACACTGTGACAAAAAAGAAAAGGATTGTGACTATGACATGGCACAGCCTTAGCTTTTTAAATGGCATCATGTTTTCATTGCAATGACATTTTTAAAAATGAAAAGTCCTTATGGTGGTTTCACCTAATTTATTTGCACGCTATTAGAGATGTCTATAATTTTACTCATTTCACTTGCTGTAAGTTGCAGTACTTATACACTAGGTCATAGTTAGGACCAAAATCTGCTTCTTTGCTCTCTTTCCTTTTTGTCTTCTCCCTAACGGCGCCTAAAAATATAGGCCATCCATAATATAGCTCAATTAATTACAGAAACTATGAAGAGTATAAATAATGAATCTGATAGCAAATCTTAGACCCTGAACTCTGAAAACAGCTGTGTAGAGATATGCAAAGACATGAAAACACATCTGATTGATAGACTTCACTGAGGGGGAGGTCCTGAGGTGATGGTAATTTTGCCGTTGATGTTGATAAAGATTCCACCTTTGTTATAGGAATATGGAGGTGTATACAAATGCCAGTGGAGGCTTACCATAATCTCAGTTTCACCACTATTCAAAACTGGTACTTACTTTAAAGGGTTATACTCTGAAAGCGACCTGAGAGCACCTTTCGAAGCAGAATAATGAAAGGGTGGGAGAGCTGCATTGCACGCTTCACTCAAACTACTGATGCTTGAGTAAGCTGACTGATGACGTCCTTTTCCTCTCTGAGGCTTGTTACATCTACCTGAACATCTGTCTACAGCAGTTCTGAGAGGAACGCTTTTCTATTCCTGGAAAAAGATGTATGTTTTGCCTCCTAACCATGAGCTTTGTGCTTTGTGGTTGATATCTGTGCAATCCTTCGTGTGTGTGTTTTTCCTTCTTTGTCCACTACAGCATAAAAGATTTTGAAACCTGGGGGAGTGTGAGAGAGTACCATGTATTTCCCTTCCTGGAAAAATTGTTTTGGAGAGGTCTAGAAAAAGGAGAAGGAGGTCTGAAGTGAGAAGAAATCTGAGGATAATAAAGAGGCTTAGAGCAATAAAGAATTGCTAGGAAGGGTGGCACTGAAGGAGGTGGAATTAGGAACTGTGGTGAAAGGAAGAGGGATGGCATGGGACATTTCTTGGCATGGGACAAGAAAAATGATTTGGAAATCTTTTGTTGCTGAGAGTACCAGAAGTGTCTTTGAGAGAGGGAGATTTTTAAAGCCTCTTCATCAAGAAGAAAGACTTTAAGATTTTGAAGAAGACACTATGGCCTCTTTTGATTTGTTTGCTTGGAAGTACGTCAATGATTCAAGTAAACTTGGTTGAAAGACTAGACCAAGCAAGCCATGAAAGTGCTGAGGCACAGCCATAGGAATTTGTATAAGGCCTGTTTCAGATGTTACTAAGGGACTGGCTTAGGGTAAACTGTACACTTGGCTGTATACTTGGGAGGAAGGTTTATCATTAAAATGTAATTAAAAACATGTTATCCTCTTTAAATTCAGAGGAGATATATAAGCAAGCTGATTGAGAATATGCTTGGAGACGACTGTCTCTCATCACTCATCTTATGAGGCTGTGTCTCTTAGTGCCATCAGACTAGGACTTCAAATAATGAAATATTCCAAGAGAAGAAAAAAAAAATGTTGCAGACAATCACACAAGCTAATTTGGAATAAAAAGTAATGTACTAAAATGGGTGTGGATTAATATTCTCGGTCTACTAAGTAATATGAGGGCTATGGAGGAGCTAAACAGAGAATGGTTATTCACTGTTTCTTGTAGCATGAAAATATGGAGACTATTCAATGCAATTATAAGACAGAAAACCTAAAATAAACAAAAAGAAGCATTTTTTTCCATAATATGTAATTAAACTGTGGAACTCGTTGCACAGCATGTTGTGATAGCCAGAATATAGACTGATTGAAAAGCAGATTAAGCAAATTCATGGAATAAATCTTGACCACAAAGATCTAGATGAAACATCCAGCTCAGTAACTCATAAACCTCTGATTTCCAGAAACTGAGGAAGTAAATGATCAGAAGGAACATTCACTACCTATCAAGTTTCTGATTATCTTTTCCTGTGCATCTGCCACTGGCTACTGTCAGAAACAGGATATTGGAGAAAACAGAAAATTTGATCTTAACTACTGTAAAACTCATTACACATTGAAAACAAAAATGGTAGAATACTTTTCTCAAAACAAGAAATTTGTAGATATAGAAATAGAAAACTCTTAGAGATGAAACAAATGTTCTTTTACTCCACAACTGTTTTTCATGAAGAAAATGTTCCAGTAAAAGTTACTGACCTGCCAGTATATAAATTTCCTCCTCAGCTGTAGTTAAAAACAGTAAAGCTGAAATAAGTCATCAGTTAAAATATTTTCTATGGATTTATTCTCTGTTGAGAAAAGAGGAATGGATTGCTTGCGTCTGTTACAAAAATACTGGTCAAGTAAGATGGGTAGCAAAAAGTGACCATCTGTCACATGTTATTTTAGTGTTAACCTCGGCCTCATAAAATGGGGCCTTCCCAACTCTCCTGTGGCAGTGTAAAGCTATTTCAATTCTATTCACACCCTCTGGGCATCAGCGTGATTTGGAAACCTAATAAAGTAAGTCATCAAAGAACAACCCATGTGTCCAGAATTTGTATTACTACACTATGGGGAACCCAAGCGGTGCTATCCTTTAAGCCATATGTCTTCTAAAGCTCCATTTAAAGACATAGAAATCAATGTGGTTTTGGTGAAAAGTACTGAATAAGACTAAGTAAGATATGGCATACAGGATGCTGTCTGTGCACTGAAGTGCTTCTCCCACAGGAGCAGAAATGTACCAGGAAACTCTGAGGGCTGATTGCTCCATCCTGAATCAGAGGAATCAGCCTCTGTCCATTATTTATATATTCAAGAATACAAAAATGAAACAAGATTTTTCCTCCCCTGCCTCACATTTAAACTTATTTCTAGGAAGGAGAGAGAAAAAAACTCCTTGGCTTCTACCCTGCTGTGGCACAGTTAAAACAGGCTTTGCCTGTTATGTCCATAGAATACCTTTGGAAAGCCTGTTAATGGGAAATTTGACTTGTCAAGAAGAGACCTTAGGTAATCCTGTGCTGTGGGCAGCAGTCATCTAACATCAACACATAGGCTTAGACTTTCTTGATAGCCATGGGGACCTAGTCATTTTAGCCAACTAAACCCATTATTTTCATCCTGAATTAGCAGTTTAATAAAGATTAGATGAACTACATCCTGAAGATGTTCATTTTCCTTCATCAGCTGTAATAGGAACATATGATGACTGGCTCTGATGTAGCTGTGTATGGTCTAGATGTGTAAGAATAGTTGAGATGAATCTTATGTGTACTGTTTCCCAACTTTTCATGTCCATGTCCTGGAGCAGGTGAAAGTCTTGTGTGATTGCTTAAGGATGCAATGTTAATTTACATGAAAGTCCCTTGTTGAGTATGAACTCAGTCAATAAGGGGTATAAAGATATGTCTGGAAACAAAAGTCAGATGATTTTCAGGTGACCAGCAGTCTCCCTTTCTCTGACCTTTGCTCACAGCTGCTTTCTTTTATCTGTTGGCATTTTATCCAGTGAAGTGATAAAAATCCTAACATTTGGAAGGCCCTCTCTTTCTGTGTGCTTCGTCTGCCACAATTGCTACTAATAGGAAGACTGTTTGTTTCTTTTAAGGTAATACTGAGAAGCCTCCATGTCTTTTCACCATGTGACAAGAATCACTATGTGACAAGAAGTCCAAATTCACAGGAAGTTCACCTATGACAGTGATGACAGACATATTAGTACTTAGACACAGTCCAAGTCTCGAATGAGCCTTCAAACTAATTGACTGAGAATTGAGGACAAGCATAGATCAAATTAATAGGTAAATAAGGTACAACATGCCCTTTAACGCAGTACAATTCTGAAATAGTCCTCAGAATATTGTTCCACTTTCATTACAAATTCAGCTGTAAATCTTTAATGAAAACACGTGCATCCTTCAGATTGACATTATTATACCTAAGCCTTTGAATACATTCATTTATATAAAAGATCTAATTCCCAAGGAGAGTGTTTGAGCTCTTTTGTTCTCTTTGTATGGTTACACAAACATTTCTGAACCAATATATTCTCAATTTTCTTCATAAATATTAAAGGCAAATGTGGAGCATAGCTAGAGCTGAGTGAAAATGCAGACTCAGCATTTGTTAGCTTTTGTTTGAACTCATGGACTGGTAGGTTTAACAGTGATTATAAATATGGACTGAATGCCCATATTTATAGGCTCCTTTCAGTAACGTTTTCTAAAATTCTTATGTCTCCTATGTATAAATAAAATTATGTAGCCTCTCGGGATAGGCAAAATGCAGACAGCAAGTTCTCTCAGTTTGGCTCAGGTTTCAACTACAAGAAAACCATGTGAGGGAACCTTAAGGTAGTGCTGAGTTTAAATATACTCTGGCTCTTGCTGGGGTTCATCATTTTGGACTCTGCTTTGATCTTCTTATGTTCATTGAACCCAGTGATTTTTAATATGTGGTCCTAGGATGAGGATGAGGCCTCCTACCTGGAGACCTTCAGAGATGACAGGGTTTCTATATTGTCTACAGAGGGAACAGAAGCAAGCATTTCAGAAGATCTGGTTCATTAGATACCTAAAACTTAAGGGCAAATTAAGCATCAATGTTAAATGAGTTGGGTCCTATCCTAGAAGTCCATCTCACTTAAAGACTTTGACAATACTGCTAAAGAAATCTTATTGTTATTGAAATGCTAAGTCACTTCTGAAAATTAAACTTATTTTCATAACCAAGAGTGATTTTAAAACGTTACCATAAAATGTCTTCTAATATGCAAAGTAATTAAATTGATATACAAAAACATCCTAAAGAATTTCTGAGAATAAAAATAGTTGTTTGCAAAATTACCTGAAACTACATTTCAGTAGGAATTAGGGAACCTTTTTATGTGAAAAATATTTCCATCAGTGTTTGAAAAGGTATAAAGTTCCTCATTCTGATCTGCTGCTATGATACTACTGATTTTCAGAATAGGAGGAGTAACACTGAAGAACAGGATGGAACCTTTATTCCAGGATGGGTAAAAGTTGTTGCATTACTTTCATTACTTTTACACTGGAAGTAAGACAATTTTTTGTGATTAAACCAAAGAAAAGTAGCAAAACCTGTATGCCTGTGGTTTTTCTGTTTTTTTTTTTTTTTTTTCATGCCAGAAAACTCCTAGTGATACAGGACAAACAATGAAGCTCTGACTGAACCTTCTCTCCTAAGCACTATGTTTCCTGAACCATAAACTCTAAACATTTCATAATCAAAGCAGCTGACATAGAATTTTTCCTGGGTATTTTATCCCCCTGTCTGTGGAGACAGATTACCAGGAGATGACTGAAAGTCTACTGAAGTCAATACGAGTCTTTTAAATGACATCAATAGGCTTGGAATAGGTTCTTACTTCAAACCATTTATGGCTCAGAGGAAAGTGCTTACCCTTTATGATCACAAACATGTCACAAGTTTGAAAATGACGTTTTCCCAGAACTAGATCTTCTGTGTCACAAGATAGAAATTGTGTTTATATTTTGGAAGAAATGGAAGAGAATGAAAAATGTTTTTCCAGTAGATGGGCTTTTTGCTTAAGGAAGGTTTTTTGACTATCAAAATCAGTCTGGTGGAGGTGGCACATGAGGAACCAGAAATGGAATCAAATATAATATGCTGTATTTAAAATACATTTATGCAATTTATAGCATTGTTTATTCCAACAGCATCAGCTTTGAGTGTCCATGACTTTTTCTAGTCAGAAATGATCAAAAGTTTGCTGATAATAGCAATCCATTTTGGTACGGATAATAATAGCAACCTACGCTGATAGAGATAATACAGTTGAAATCAGGTTAATTTAAATATAAATGTTTCCTCTATAAATGAATCCTGCAGAATACATCAGAGTATAAGAGTGCAAGAGAAGATTTCATGACCCTGACAAGTGATACTGCCACTGGCTTTGGAAGGCTGATCCACAGGCTTTCAGCTAGATCTCTTCTGTGGAAGAGAATGCCTTTTTATAATTGTTCAAGCAAGACAGTCAACCAACTGTGAACCGTTGGATGCTCCAAAGACTCATATGTCATACAAAAGATGTGCAAATTATAACATAGTGTTAAAATGGTCTCTAGGGTTTAATCGTAATAGCGGTACAGGAAACAACAGCCTTTGCTCTTTGTTTTCAAATCTCCCTAAATCTCTTTCTGTAGTCTGCAGTATATGACCAACACCAAGTAATTTGTACGGTGACAGTGACAACCGAAGCGAGGAGGGAACTCTGTTATAGGGGGAATTCCTTCTACCACCTTTAGAAGCTGCAAGCAGTGCTGGATAAGATAGATCCTTTAACATGACTAAGTTCCTTTTCATTTCAGCTTGATATTCGCTGTTTCTTAGATAAAAAATTTACAGAAATGAAGTGGTGGAGAGAGGTAGCTTGTGCCTGAGATGAGTGGCATGTTTTATCTTTTGTTAAGAGGAAGCTGAGAAATCTGCCTAAATTCAGAGATTCAAAGCAGATAGTTAAAAATGGTAAATATTTGTAGGGTTTTTTTTTTACCCTATCTCCATTTAATTAAGCTCTGTTGCTTTAAAAAGATATTTTAAAATTTCATTATAATCTAAAGCAGAGAGTTATATCTCTGTAATTGTATGAAATTGTGAGTGGGAGAACAAAAGCTTAATATTGTTTTGGGGGAAGCAAGCCAATTGTAAATTTAGCCCTGCAGCTGATTCCTCAAGGGCATTGGCACGTGCCGCTGTGTATAGCAAAAGGAACATGACCCACCTAATGCATGCATGATCTCCATAATGGAAAAGAAAAAAGGCTAAGGTCTAGTGAGGTCTAACAGAGGGCAGGGACCAGAATTTTGAGCAGATGGTATTCAGGGGCCCACCGGCCGCTTGAAAGCCAGGGAGTGGAGAGAATAGGCAGATAGTAATTAGCAGAAGGTGATAAAAAAAAAAGGGCATCCAGGATCCCCCCAAACATCTGTTTAAAAGAATAAAGAGCCTGGTCTGACCCTGAGCCTTAATGATCTTAAAGGATACAGTTTAATTGCTTGGAAAAAAAAATACACACAGACCACGCTGAGCTACAGTGAATCCTGTTTTGGGAGCATTGCAGGAGTTTGTGTAATTATTAATTTGGTGTATTTGTTTTAGAAAGCTAATATACAGCATTAAGCCAATAAATGAAGTAGTTATAATCAAAATGCCAACTGTCTTTTCTTGGAATCAGCAAGCTCTTAAAAAAATTTGAATTTCAGATAACTTACAAATTGATATCACTTGCTCTGCATTTTAAAATGGCGATTTTGCCTGCTTGTCATGTATTTATATGGCTACATCTGCCTTTTTTCTTATTTATTTACATAGGGAGAACCTAGATCCTTAGTTTGTTTATCTGATGTGAAGTATTTTGAGCTTCACAAATAGCTGCTAATTACAGCAGTAGAGACCTGACTGCAGTTGTCATCATTTCCTAATGACCCAGTTAAGAATTGCTGCTGAAACTAACCAAAGAAAGTGCTGATTCACAATGAGGTTTTCTCCTATTTTTTTATCTCCATTCCATTCTAGAAATAATTTGATACCAAAGTCCATGAAGAGAGGTGTCACAAAGTGTTGTTTACATGCTAGTTAAGTGTTTATTTTAGATACTCTTTTAAGAATTTCATTTATAAGAAATTACGATGATCTTTTTTGCTTTCCTTGCTGTTTCCCAGAATCAATAGCTTAATTCAATATTATTAAAAAAAATCAAACCAAACCAGCACATACTCCCCCTTTGCAAAGCAATGGTAAGCAGCAGTGCATTGCAGTAGAAAGACAAAGCTACTGATTTTCTGGAAATGTGTGCTTATGTATCAGTGTGAGTGCACGTGTGAGAACTGATCATATGGAATATTTTAATTTGCATTCTTGAAGAGAGGGTAAAAAGCACTTTGAGAAAAATCACAGGTGATGCTAAATTGGAAGGTGCTGTAAACATTAGAAAAGACAGAAATAAATCTAAAGGGACCTGAAAGAGATGAGAAACATGAGACGAAAATAACATGGTGTGCCCTAAGGAGTTTGAAGTATAGTATGATTAGTGGACGTAGTGCAGGTGAGGTAATTAAATGTGCATCGTTAAGGTAGCTATTGTATAATGCATTGCAGAGAGGTGCTATCTCCCCACACAATATGAATGAAGTTGCTGTAGTGTTGCACAATGGTAAAAATAAGTACATTTTAAAATAAACATTTCAGAAATACAGAACATTTTCAATGGCATACAAGGAAATTAAGAATTACCAAGAGACCAGTTTAAGGATTCTTCATTAAAGCACTGTAATGGAAAATATCATTTGTCCCTGAATGTATATTAAAGATTCCATACAAAAGTTGCTTCAAGACCATGGCATATCAGATTTATTTATTTAATCTAAGCCTACATTTAAACTAAATTTTCATCATAAGCACATAGTGAACCCAACAACTTTATAATGGTTCAACAAGTCCAAGTGCAAGGTCCTGCGCGTGGGTTGGCACCGNGGGTTTAAACTGAAGGAGGGTAGATTTAGATGAGATGTCAGAAAGAAATTCTTCACTGTGAGAGTGGTGAGGCACTGGAACAGGTTGCCCAGAGAGGTTGTGGAGGCTCCATCCCTGGAATTGTTCAAGGCCAGGTTGGATGGGCCTTTGGGCAACCTGGTCTAGTGGAGGGTGTCCCTGCCCATGGCAGGGGGGTTGGAACTAAATGATCTTTGAGGTCCTTTCCAACCCAAACCATTCTATGATTCTATGATTCTATGATAATCAGTTTGCTGTTGATGACTCAAACACTTTTTGTTAATTGTTAAATTCAGGCAGAAAAAGTGCAGTGAAATCCTACTAGGTTTTACAGAATTCTTTATTGAGAGCCTAAATATATTAAGGAAATGCCTGTGAATGTGTGAGGGTTGCTTGAAAAATCTTGACCTATGCACCCTTTTATTTTGGAGTATATATCTGAAGTGAATGGAATAATGGAAATAGATTCATGGCTACAAACTGATCTCAGCAAAAGTTAGAGAAGACCCCAAGCTCTACAGGGCTCTTCTAAATACAGAGTAGCATCAGGTATGAATGGAAATGGGATTGTGGCAATATGATTTTGCTCTGCGATTCATTACTTTTGTAATAAGTCTTCACGACAATCAAAGGACAATAAATGGGAAATTTAGCAATACGAAATGTCAGTGAACTGAGAGCTCGACTTTGCATTGTCATCTATATGGATACATTCCACAGAACATCCTTTCCTTCCTCCATCTGCTTCCAGCTCAGGAAGGAATCCTGCTTGGGTAACTGCAACTCTAGCCAAGAGGTGCTATGAAATGGTGTGAGCCACACGTTCGTAATTAGGTGCAGGTTTGTCTGACAGACTTTGTAAAAGAGCCCACATCAATATAATTTACACTTCCTTGTACTGTGCCCTTTGCCTGAGTTAACCACGGCCTGAAGTGATAAATATAACGGCACGGTTTTGCACAACAGTCAGTATAGGAGCGCATCTGCACAAAATGTAGAATTGTTGTAAAAATACACAATTTGTGTTTCTGTTGATTTGTGGTTCATTCTTTTGGGAAATTTTAGTCATCTCAAAGGAGTAGAAAAATACTTTTTTTCTTAAGAAATGAAAACTGCAGTTCTCATGTAATTACTTGGTTGGGAATCCAAGGCATAAATAGTAATACTAGGAATAGTGAAACTTATTAAACTGGGGAATCTGACCACAATGTATACATTGTACAAGGGCTAGAGGAGAACACACACCAGTTCCTCTGTGTAAATCCTGTCTGAATTTTCTTCATATTTTATGAAGCCTTATTTCCTCCGTTTTTAATTTTTCCTGCTGTTTCAAAGAATTATTATATCTTTGGCCTGCGGTCCATAAATATTCAGAGTTTATAACAGAAACATAAAAAGAACATAAAAATAAAAAAGAATTTGTAACTCTAATGATATTGCATTTATTTGTTCCTACTGCAGTTCAGCGGTCTAAACATTTTTCATCACTTGAAAGAATTTGCATAATGCTTCTGATTTCTCCTGGAAAGTGGCTTTTTTTGTGATGTACTTGCACTTTTTTGCGTGTGTGCCACAAAGGCGTATTTCTTGCATCCCCAGGATATAGGCAATGGAACTGCAGGTATAATCTTTATAAACTTTGCAGTGCTTGCATAATGATCAACATTTGTGGTGAAAAGCACTTGGAATATATTTTGATGGTTATAAGAATACTTCAAATGATGAATTGCAAGGCTTTGATTAAAAAAACAAAATGTAAGAGCCCCTGATTTTCATTTTCCATATGCCTCCCCTATATCATGTTAGCAGTGAACAGTTACTTTCAAGCCTTTTTCTACTTCCAAGGGGCTAGTAAAGGGCATCGACGTAAATCTGCTTCAGAGTACCCTGAAACTCTTATTTGTGTAGAAATACATGTGAAAATGTGGACATTGCACAGTGCCAAAGGCGTACAACCCTTTGTGGGTATTACTCTAGCTCCAGTTGAAAACAATCCTGTCCTTAGGCTTGTGTGTGCTGTTGTCAGCTGAGTGTTGGTCAGAAGACCTGACCTAGGGCAGGGACGGAGGGGACGGGCAGGTGGGGAGCAGGGGGAGTGCACCCTCCCCACCTGGCCTCGGGCTGCAGAGACACGTTAGCAGCAGGAGGGACATGCCTGCTGGTGGGTCTCTGAGGACTTGCAGAGGTGCCCGGAGCTGGGGTGAGACAGGGCGGAGGCTTGCTCCTGCGTCTCCCAGGAAGGGGCACAGCCTAGGGAGCTACCAGAGGGCAACGGGATGTTTTCAGGGAGACCCTAGGCTCTGCCCACCAGTGCAGGGATGAGTGAAGAAGATGCTGTAGGTGCTGAACGGAACACCTAGGAAAAACACTAAAGGCTGCTGGGTGGGCTGGTAGGGGCCAGGTGAGGATCATGGGTCAGTGATGGCCTCGTGTGCCCCCAGGCTCTGCCCTGAGCCTGTGCTGCTGCCTGCTACCTGCAGCTCGCCCCCGGCGTCTGCCCAGTGGGCAGCAGGCAAGATGCCTCTCCAAGGTAAGTAAATTTTCAATTTACATAATCCTCTTGGCCGCCTTGGCGAATTAGACACACCTAATACAAGTAGGCAAAGGCTGTCTCAGACTTAGTGGATCAATTTACTGTCATTAGCTAATGACCAGCTAATGAGTCCCCCGACTTCACCCTTCCGCCTGCTCTGCCGTGTGTGATGGGGAGCCCCGTGGTCAGAGCACCCCTGGCAGGGTGGGCAGCAGAGAACCGACTCATCAAAGGCACCAAGGTTAAACGCATGATGAAGGATGCTCAGGCACCCCTGGTTAGGTGAAACACCGTCAGCTTAAAAAGTAGGTCACACATCATTTGCCGTCCCTAAATTCATTCAAAATCAGTGGGTCAAAGTCAAATGTGACAGGGAAGAGGTAGAATGAATATAATTCACGATGAAAGGAGCATCATCTGAGAAACTAGCTACTGCAGCTTATGTGTAGAAGGGGCTTTTGAAGGCTGTTTATACTGCATTATCTCAGTGCGGATGGGACCCAGTGAGAGCTATGGGAACAGACAAGGAAGATGCTAACAGTAAATATTATTAAGGCACAGATGCTGTTTGCACTGTAGTTCTACAATTGGAACTGGCATAATACAGTTCTGCTGTTGTTTTATACATATATATTTTATAAATATATATATTTATACACAACAACAGCAGAACCTTATATTTGGCTAGATAGTAGAAATATATCTATATATTTTCATGTCACAGATGTGAATAGTTCTCAAAAAAATGTGGCATGTATTAGGCCAGGAGTGACAATCCCCAGTCTGGGCATCAGTTATCCTTTCCCAGTGAGGGACGGGGATGCTCCAGCATTCCAAAAACCTGCTTAAGAGTTGAGTCATTACCTTTGCATTTCAAATTAATTTAAATGCAGTTCCTGCTTACTTGTTATACTCAGTGCTTGGGCTTCTGTGTTTTCCCCACACCTGCTGATGACAGCACTAATCCATCTAGGAGGAGGAAAAAAAAAAAACACAGAAAAATGCCTGTACTCAGATTTGTTTGGGATGTCATTAGTCATCAGAGGAAAGTGCAACATTTCCCAGAGTGAAGGTACAATTTTGATTAGTCCTTAAATAATCAGAGAAAAAACGAACAAACTTTAAGTGCTATAAACAGTGTTAGGATACAGACACTGGAGATTAACTTCAGGGATTTCAGTAAACTAAGATCTTAAGAGTCCATTTATATATTTCCTACATGCTTATTTTACTCCACCTTGCGTTTTTTTTTTTTAATGTGTTGACAGCCATATAGTGTTGATTTGCAATATGTTCCAAGTAACCTACTGTAGCATATGCCACTTACTGTGTTGAAGAAACCTACCTAAACGTACGACCTTGGGGATGTACTTGACTGGGTCCTGTCATGTTGGGTTTATGTGGAAAAAAAGACAACGTAAGTAAACCCACCCC
>VXBL01001983.1:219434-236517 GCA_013400195.1 Aramus guarauna | reverse complement strand
CGGTATCGCGGCCCTTGCCGCGGGCCGATGGGGCTGAGGGGAAGAGGTAAAGAGCAGCGATACCGCGGGTCCTCGGTCCAAGACAAGGTGCTTGACTCTTCCCAGTTTCATAGCCTGGCCCCTGACAGCCCTCGGGAGGATGGTTACCTTCTGGGGCGTTGCGGGCATGGGGAACGTAAACTGAACGTACCCCAGGTTCTCCCGAGAGCTGGCTGACCCCTTGTGCGGTTTCGCTGCTGCAGTCCCCCCTGAAGCGTCTGCTGCCTGTGGAAAGGGCAGAGGGACGGACTCAGCTTTTCTGAAATTAGCTTGTTCCCAAACAGGATTTATCAATCTCTGGAAGATGGGAATTGGGGAGGGAAAGTGGGATTTCAGTGCCTTGGAGGGTGGTAACCTCCCCAGAATTGCTGTAGGACCTGCAAATGCAAGTTAGACTTGAGAGATACACTTAGGGTTTCTGACCCATTCGGCATCTCCAGGCTTATTCTTATCTGAGGACACTTTCAGAACTCCATGACTGTCAGTGATCCCAATTAGTCTGTAGCTTCTTTTGAAATCAGAAATGCAGCTTTTTTTTAAAACAAAGCGATCTATCATTTTTAAACTTCCCCCCCCACTGCCCCAAGTATGCAAGACCAAATGTGTTTTTACCGGGTTGACGTACAGGACTTTCATGATACGGAAGTAATTTATGAAGATGGAATTGGACTAAAGTCTTTTTTATACCAGTCTTGAAGAGTGGGGTAACTGTCTTTTGCTGGAATACAGTTTTATGATATGCTATAAAATACTCTATAAACTATTTGATAGAGTGGAAAAATAAATTTTCTTCAGCATCACCTTTATGTTGCCACAATGTACCTTTTTGTATATTATCTGACTCCTTATGCTTCACATTCAGCAAGGGACTACTTCCTTTGCATAGCTTCACTATACTCATGCACCAATACTTCCAACATGGTTGGGACAACAGGTTGCAAACAGTAAACTATTGTTGTTAATTATAATGATTGAGCTTAGAAATCATCAGGGAAGCTAGATATCCTATGCAAAGTCTCTATGTTTGTTTAAATACAGTCTCCATCAAGACGCTTGGATACCTGAAAAAAATGTTGTTTTAGGGATGCACAAATAAGCTTTTGCCTAGAGTTTTGATTTGGAGACTCAAATTTTAAAATAAAATTCAAAGCAGTAGAAACAAAGGTTTGACACAGTCAACAGTTACACAATGGATTCAGATAAGCCAAATCTTGTTTTTCACTGAAGCCCTGAAGTTAGGGTATTCAACTCATCCTTAGTGAGACTGAATACTGTGGAAGCATGTTTAGGTGGAAGTAGTAAGTTGTTCTGCCTTCTGTCTCAGAACACATCTGTTTTTTTTATATACATATTCACCAATACAAAGATGGGGACCAGGGCATGAGTACGAGAACCACCAATCTGTTGCCATTCTTTTCTTTTTATTTTAATAGGCTTGATGAATAATAGATAGGCTTCTTCTATATGAATAGTTCTAAGAAATGAAGAAACCTTCTTTCTCAACCTCTTGATTTGCATATTCTCTTCAAAAATACCCAATCCGCATTCAGATCCATTTGGGAGGAGATTTGAATTTGGTTTGACATCCCAAGATAGACTGTAAGATACCAGACTACTGTTTAGAAAGAGGTCAGGACCTTTAACTCTTCTCTGACTTTTGGCCAAAACACAAACTTTTGCTTTGTCAGCTATTTCACAGATTCGAAATTGTTTTACAAAATTTTGAGGCAATCACAAGGGAGACATAATATCTAATATTCTACAGAAAATCACTGGCAGATTCAAGACTTTGGCCTACATACTTCCCCAGTCTTAGTACACAAGACTTGCATGGCTAGTAGATAAAGTCTGGAACCTTGAGATTTACTCCCAGCTGCGCCACCGGCCTTAAATAGTTCTATCTTCTCTGTGCCTAAATATTTCGCTTGGAAAAGTGCATCTAGTGCTTCTGACCCCTCTTTTCATGAATTTGTCTTCTAATAAATGAAGAGACTGTTTATCATTATAAATCACCACGGATGGGTTATTTTAGCAGTTTCCAAAGTAGGGGTAGCTTCCACCAGAACCAAGGCAAATATCTACTCTTTCCCTCAACGAATAGAAATATTCAGTATGACAGTGGCAGGAGATACAGAAATTAGACTTTCCTTTTTTGCCCTATTATTATAAATCCAAAGACATTAATGACCTTGGCACGGCATGTCTTGTTGAGAATTAGTGACTAGATGAAAACACTTTCCCAAAAGGGACAGTGATTAATTCTCAGTAAGATTCACTAGGCATCAATCAATCCAGCAAAATCATTCAAGAGTGTTGTGGAAGAATTTGAAAAGACATCATTTATGAATCTGAAAGGGTTTTTAAAAGTAACAGACTTGTAAAAAGAATCAGTTGAGTAACATATATTATTTCATTAGAAATCATGTAAATATGTATCTCAGGGGATATTATGATCATCAGCTTTCCTATGTGTAATGAGAAAGTAATACAGTATTATCGGATCCGAGCTATATGGAACATGTGGCAAGTGCATCCGTGGCTGCATAATAAACAATGGAGGAAAGCAGTGAGCTTTGTGGTATTGCCTGGAGTCTAATCATGGAAAGACAGAAGTCATGATTTCCCTTTCTATCAAGAAAAAGACAATGCTTTCCTAAGCAATTTTCCATTTCTGTTCTAAACTGGCCTGGTCTGAATATCCCGAAGTCATCCTTCTGCTTAAATGACAATGAAATGTTCTCTGTGGAGAAAGCTTCATGTCACTAATAATCTTTGCAATCTGCTTGGGCTTCTGAAGGTTCAAAATTCACTGAATAACATATGGGTACAACTAACCAATATGCTGATAAGGTCTATGTTTGCACAGATTATAGTTCAATATGTTACATATGGACAGATATACATGCATGTATTACACGTGGGTTGTTCTATTAGTGATGTAGCACTCCTTTTGAAATAAAATCAGCCTTCAGTATACTGGAAGAATAACGCTAGGTTTCAGCTATTATACCCTGTGGAAGGTTGTTGCATAAAACTAGCAACATGACCAATATGAGGTCAAAAGCTTTTAGTAACAGATATGTTTAAATTCACAAATATTTGATCTTTGCAGCCTTGAAGTATTTTGGACCATCATAGCAAATAATACATTTTGTAGTTCTTTTTTCTCTCCGGAGGAGAGACAATTAAAATGAGAAGGTGAAGCATTTGAGTGTGTGGGTGGAGCATCAGGTTCTTTTATAGAGTAAGTTCTAAAAATGATGTCCCTCTAGTCCAAACACCTATTTGTCTTAAGGTTGGTTATAATCCCAGGCTTCATATATCACATGCAAAGGTCTTTGTTACAGGAAAACCTTTACCTTCTCCACTCTTCAAAGCAATCTATTAAAGCCTATCTTTTTAGCCTAGCAAGCACTGCGAGGGGGTATATGGATGTATGAATTGTACTTCGTAGCAGCAGGACTGAGCTTTTAAAGGCAATGGGGTTTGACAAGCTGCAAAGGTGGCCTTAACAGTAACTGTGCAAAGAGCTACCATGTGCTAGATTATCTAGAATTTATTATTTTGAATGTGTCCCAAGTATACATGTCCTGCCTCAGAGCGGAGCTGCAAGCTGTGGCTAAGTTCAGTGACATTAGCTATTGCTCATGAGCTAAGGAGGATTCTGAGCTAGGAAATGCCAGTCTTAAGGTGTAGTGTGCTGTCAAGGCCATCCAAAGTTTGAACTTGTTCAGTGTCACTTTGGTGTGCTGTGGAGTTGAAAGGCAGAACAGCATCTGCTGTTACATGAAGGAGCTTTAGTTTGCCAGTAAATCTTAAACGAATACCAATTTTAGTCCTCTGAG
The DNA here is from genome assembly GCA_013400195.1 of Aramus guarauna. NCBI lineage: Eukaryota > Metazoa > Chordata > Aves > Gruiformes > Aramidae > Aramus > Aramus guarauna. Next base: position 232,633 of record VXBL01001983.1, on the reverse strand, counting down.
CAGCAGAATTCTTTTGAACTCCTGTTGGATACAGGGATCGCAGGGATCAATCGGACTACTGCAGGCAGGATGTGTTCATTCACTAGCAGCAGCTTTGGCACCAAAAGAGGATTGTTAGAGCCTATTTTCCTTTTAGCAGCAGGAGTAAGTACTGTAAAGAAACAGGACTCAGTGAGATTGCATGATGCATAAACAGTGTGTAATCCTCTGAATGTGCAGGGAATTATATACGAATGAGGAACAAGAACAAAAATCCCGTTGTCGTTGTTGCAAATGCCTGGTGCTGAATATCCAAGTTTGAATTGTCGGTCAGGGATTCTTTTGTCTTCAGAGGTGAACTCTGAAATCATATAGCACTTTCTAGTTCCTCCTTTGGGATTTAATCAGAGAAGTCCAGAAGGTAAATGGATCTGTATTCAGTGGTTTCAGCTCCACAGGTTTCTATTTTGTAAATCAGATAAAATGCATTCCTTTTCAGGTTAACAGAATAGTCTGAGGAAAAAAGTATTTATTGGATAGGTTTCTATAAACAATCACGGGATAAAACCTAGGGCATTAGTAACTAGAAGCTAGAATGGAAAAAGAATAAAAAAAATATTCTGATATGCACCTTCCTGGAAGTTACACTACAGCATACGGAATTGCATCATATAATTGCAAAATGGTATGAAATAAGACCTATTGCAGACACCAGGTTATAACAATGTTCACTTTTTTTTTCTCCTTCATTAGGAATGCTTGTATATGCACAAAGAAAACGGAAACACATTTTAAAAAATCAAGGATCATGCACATTTTTTTTTCAAGGTGTTTTTTTTCTTATTTTAATGGAGACACTTTTGGCAAAATAGTCAAAGGCTATAATAAAAGGATTAAAAGATGTCTGCACACAGGCATCCATGCACAAACATATATGCACACATCCATACTATATCTTGGCTTGCAAATTTCTGTTAATTATTTTGAGGAAATAAATTAAACCTAGAAACAGAAACTGAAAGATCAGTAGCAGAAGGGTTTTGACAAACATAATACCTGCAGCTGCGTTTCTGTTTCTGTGAGAGATTTGATTTGACATCCGCTCATGTTAGCATTTGGAAGAGAATAAGGCTTGGCATATGCTACTATGCATTTTCCTCCCACAGAGGACAGAAGTGGCAGGCACCCTGCTATACCTTTTAAATTGTTCCCTTATTGCACAAATTGAAAGAGAAATATTTAAACATACTTCAGAGGTTAATTTATAACAATTAGTTTCTCTCTTTAAAGGCACATTTGTTTCCTATTGTTTGAAATCTATAAAAATACAAACCACAAGAGACCAGTAAACCTTTCTAATTTCCTACAAAAAAAGGACAAGCTTTCTCAAGGAACCGACTGTACCCCGTGCCTGAAAAAGTACATCGTGTCTCTATGCCTTTACCTTCTCAGGCAAACAGAGATGTAACCACCTCAGCTACACGTGAAGAGACGAGCTCCAGCATGCACGTATTGTTGAAAACAGAAGTTTTATTCCAGTTATTACCCCCAAATGTAGAAGATGCTCATGGCCTTGACTGCAGAGGCTGTTGAGGTTATAGAGACATCTTATTTATTAAGCTGATGTCAGTAGTCTAGCAGCAAGATTCTGTTCTGTGCAACTGAAGCTGGACAGACTCAAACGGAAAAGAGTGTGTCCTTTTTTAACAGTGAGGGGCAGTTACTTGTCAGCGATGCAGAGGTATGCAGAGTCCCCATCACTGAGCTCCAAACCAAGCCTGCTTATCTCTTGAAATAATGCTTTCTAGCTCAGCAAGAGATTTTAGGGCTTAGTACAGGATTGATGTAGGGATTCCCGTGGTCTTTGTTACAGGTCAGATGAGCTTATATAACCGTCTCGTCTGGTCCTCGGCCCCATGAATCTTTGTACCAGCTAAACACGGGGGTTAGTACGTACATCCCACAAAGATCCCTCTCGTTCTCCTTTCACTCCTCTCAGACTCTCTGCTCCGAAGTACTGCAACAGAAAGTTGTACTCCAGTGTATCGGTATGCAGTCATGTGAAACAGGCATGTGTCGCACTCGGCTGTTAAGCTCCTTAATGCAGCACGCTCTCAGTTTTGTAGTTTAACTTAGTTGTGTAAAGTTGTCAAACCTCTGCACCTCAGGCAATATAAAGCAAGCTACTGCAATATGGTGGCTAATTAGTCTGAAGCCCGTATTGGAGCCGCCGAAGTTCGTCAGTACTTACCTGGACAGGTGACTCCAGATTTGCTGCAGACCTATTCTACCTACAGAATACTTAGACAAGAAGTCACACTCTGAGTGCAGGAACCAATTAATGTGTTTCAGGGAGAGAAGAGGAATCATAATGTTTTGTGATATACTCTAAGATCTTACCTACCAAAGAGTATACAGAGTCTGAATTATGTAATACTTCATTATTTTTATTATTTAAAAAATACACTTTCTCCAGTGCAACAATGACACTATACAGAACAACGAGCTCAATCTAAATAACATTCAGGAACCTGATTTAAAACTGGTTGAAAATTCGCATGTTGACCTCAAGGAACTTTGGGTTTGCATAATTTGATTTATCAGCATTTACTGTCATTTGTCCTGTAGAAGAATTCCTGTATGGAATATGCAAGGAAAGAATGTAAGACATTTCAGCGAGCTGGTCACTCGAATCTCCTTAGATAACGACTAGGGTGATATAACAGACCAAGCAAGAAATAGCCAAATGCTCATGGAAATCTGCAAAATATTTTGCAAAGGGCTGTGTGCCTCCACAAAGGAGAAGAAAGAGCCAACAGTGGTTGACTATATGTTAGGCATTTAAACTGGTGGAATCATGGACGATAAGTTTTTCTGTGATGAGCTCAGCTATCATTACAGTGATGGAAAACTCTCTTTTTGGGTAAACAGAGAGAGAAAAAAATTTAAGGGGTGTAAGAGTCCTGTTACCAGGCTACAATTACTCATGCACAGACTAGAAGACTCAGTTATCAGAATTTATTTTTCTACACAGTTTTATTCTGTTTTCACTGAGCCCAGGCATTTATTGTTATTTGACCTAGGAGATTATCTGCACTCTCAAGTTTCTGTCTCTGGTTGGACATTAGTTTTGCCACTTTTATTTCATTCAGAATCACCAGTGACTTGTGTTTTCCAGCTCTTTAGGTGACAGATAACAAGGACAATGGAAAGCGCTCTGTGACAGATGCAACCTTGTTGGCATCTGCAGGTGCAAACATATTTTCAGTTCAGCATGCTAAAGGGCATCAGTTCAGAGCCTTAGGTGGTTTGGAGCATATGCTGCTGATGAAAATAATAAGAAATAAGAGTATTTTGAAGACAGTTGTGCAGACGAGTGGAGCATTTAACTCTCTGAAAACTGAGAAGAAATGTCTAGACTGGGTCAAACTACTGAAATGGCTGTGATGACAAATATAAGCCTCCTAGAAGTCCTCTTGCAAGCAAAATGCATTAATGCTCTTGTACACTGCTACAGCACTTAATGTTTTCTTGTGCAGCTTCCTTAGAAGACAATTGCCCTTGATATCACAGTGATATTTCAACACTTCTTTATGGCCTCTACCTAGACCCCTATTATTAAGCATTTTTTCTTCATTAATAATTGATGCCTGTGTTTAAGGCTTCCATTTGAAAATATCTCTCACATCTACTTTATTAGATTTTGAGTAAATGTTCCCCAAATCTCCTCAGCATTTTGTTAAAAATGAATGTCATATATCTTTTGATAAAACCCACAGAGCTAAGTGCCTAATAAAATACTACATGACTAAAATGACTATTAATATTTTAGCATTATGCTGAAGTATAAGTGTTCTCCCGGCAAAGGTATGAATCACTGGTTTTTCATTTCTTTAATTCTTTATTAATTGGTACTTGAGGCAATAAACCATAACATATAACTTTGGCTTCAGATAAGGTTTAATGAGTGCCTGACCTTTGCTTGGATAATTCTCTGTCAGTGAACCAATTCAGAATAACCCTTTGAAGCTTGAATTCCTGTATTGAGTGCTACTTGCTTTTCACTGTCCTTGACTTAAATGGACAGTACTGAAAGTTGGCTTTTCAGCTAAAAAAGGCTTCCATAAGAAAGCTTTCTATTAAATGGCTAATTTCGTGGAATTTTTTTTTTTTTTTAATCTCTGTTTCATTAATTGCTCTGGAATAGAACAGAAGTCTTATTATGGCTGGAACTGAGGAGCACCTATCCTAACATAACTGAGTTATATAGCCTACCAAGCTGTCATAATCTGCATGATGGCTCTTCCACCTAAATGTACGTCATGCATATGGATATGCAGTCATAAATCCAGCAGAGTAAGTCCTAATTCTTTTTGAGCCCCACAGAGTATAGCTGGAGAAATCAGAAAGTTATTACCTAAATGAAATTGTATATTAGATAGGGTACCTGAATAGGTTTGATACCTTTCAGGTAATTCTAAAATAAATGCATATACCCAGCTGGTACCGGCCGAAAACTTGACTGAAGTCTCTTGAGAACAGGCTTCCCCAAGGGGATCTCCAGTACTTTCTAGTTCTGGCTGGATTTGAAATACTATGAGAGCAACCACTCATGCTTTAAATTGGGATTTATGTTTCCTCTTCCTCTCCAAATCCCAAAGCACATCTAAGCATGAGGAAATGTGAGAATGACCCAACTCATTCTGACTCTAAAAGTATTTCATGATTTTAGACACTACTGAAAGATTAGACATTGTATTCTGTACCTTAAAATATCTTATTTCTCACTACCATACCTAGTGGTAGTATCACCTCTACCATTTGTTTCTGAAAAAAAGTAGAACATGATTTAAAAAAAAAAAAAAAAAAAAAAAAACAACACCACCACCACACGAACTTTTTCANAAAAAGATTAAAAGCAGCCAAATCTTTTAGCAGAATTATACCTGTTATTTGACACTGAGCATACATGAGGAAGACTAACTTAAATACTTTCTCTGATCTTTGGCAAGTATATAAGTTAAGGCTAGACACTTCTTATAAGAGTGTCCTACACACGGGTTAGTGTGACCAGTGTGTACATTATATTCTCTATTGAAAAACTGTTTCTGTGTATATAAAATACATAATATTCACTGAAGCAGCGTTTGGAACTTGAGTCTTATGCTTTTGAGCCACCAACAAATATTTAATGAATGAATGCAAAATATAGCAGTTTCACTTTAAAAAGCCTTATATTAGTGGTGGTTTAAATATATTCAGGAGTTCAATTCCAGTTTTCAATCAGAAAACCTGAAACTAACTGTCAAGGATATACAGACAAGGGAGAGTTTATCCCTGTCCTTTTGTGAAGGCAGATAATTAACATATGTTAAAACCATATAACCATACCTATATGATATCATATTATATCAGTAAATCTAGCTTTAATATTATAATATATATATTTTTCAGTGTCAAAACAACATTTGGGTTGGTTTGGTTTTGTTTTTTTTTTAATCAGATTCTATTTTTTTTCCTTTTTTTACGTTCTGTCCTTAGCTAACACTATTTGTTGCAAATAATTCACATCTTTGTGCATTCACAAGTAATTTAATGAATTACAATTGCATTCTTCAGTAAACCACTCTGAAAAGAAAATAGCTAGTCCTAATTACATGCTTAAATAAACATACGCTTCAGTGCTTTACTAAAACTAGTGCCCCAGGCCCTGCTTTTATCATTTGCATATGTTGATTCAAAAGACTTGAGAATTTTTACCTGCAAAATCTGCCAATTTCCTTGTGGAGTCACACTCAGTTCTGTATGCAGATTTGGACTCATTCTTCACACTGAACATGCCATTTGCAAAGACAAGATATCAGGGCTAACAGGAGCAACCTAGAAAGGAAAAATAGATCTGCTTACAGCTAACAGCATAAACCTATGGAAACAAGCTGCCTCACCATGGTTAAGAGACTCCACTCCAGTGAACAGAATTAATTAAGTTCATTTCCACGCAGGACTGCCCTTGGTCCACAGAGAGTCAAAGGGCAGTTGAAGAGTATAATTACTTGTGTTAAAGAGAAAATGGCAATGGGAGTTAGCCCAGCCTCACAATGTGATTTAAAAGAACAGCATGCCTTTATTGTATTTTTAGTTTGATGTGGGTGAATTACAAAGCGGGGGAAAAAAGCTCTATGTGAAATAGTACTTACCAGATATAAATGGAAACACTCATTCAAATTCTTCATTCAAAGTAGTGAAGAAGGAGAAAAAGAAAAAAAAATAACAAAACAAACAAAAAAAACCCACTAGCCATTCTTATATTATATTCATCAGGAGAAATGAAGGCCAATTACGGTTGGCTTGATATTGTCATGAGAATAAAAAACACTTGCCAAGTAAGGACTACTAATTTTTTACCTTATTTGAAAATATTAGATGTTGTGTCCAGTCATTCCCTTTGATCCAGTATGCACTAAGATTTTTCTTCCATTTTCACCTGCTTTATGCTGCACTGTTCACTGAAGTGTTACAAGTATTTCAACAGCCTAACTTTGACTACAGAATCTGTATCCCTCCAGGCCTCTTTCAAAGCTTGTGTAGCAACATATATTTTTTGTTACTTCCTTCCAGATGACTGCCAAGTTTCTGTGGCACCTATTTTTAATTTTTCTCCCTACTCACAGTGGTATTTGGAGTAATTTAGTACAATTTGGGATTACATTTTTACCTAAAGCAAATGATATAAATGTAGTGAGAGTCAGTTATTCTCCTCTTTATGGGTACCAGTCACTTAAACCAGGCATGTGGGAAGGAAGAAGCTGTAGCTGTGGTATCCATCCCATTTCAACAACCTGTCACTCCCTCTTTTTCCTCTGCCCCATAGTGGGAGGATTCAAATAAATGGGAGTTTATCAGAGACAGGTATATTGCCACTGTTCCCTTTATGGATATATCCATTATACCGTTACAGCCTAACAGTATTTCAGTGCCACGAGTAGCTTTAAGAAGCATCATCTCTTAATGTAAACTTTTCTTTTGGCTTGAGCAGATCTTGCTGTGTTGGAGAGTGCCAGAAACTGATGCTGGATGAAAGGGAAGTGTAGGGGTGGCCGCACCTCCATATTACAGGACTAGTAAAGCTGCAGTATCCTACCAAACTTAGAGAAAAGAACATGATGAACTTCATCTCATACCAACAAAGGAATACCTATACAGGGATTTTATAAGGTGCTGGAAGAACTTTCTCTAATTCACATTTCGAAGATATAATGTAGAATAATCATAAAAATTATGCAGAATAATAAATGCAGACTGAAGCTCTGAATATTTTCCAATATGTGGACAATAAAAGAGAGGCATAATCTTTTCTCTTCAACACCCAGGTTTCTCTGTCACTTTCACCCCTTTTTTATAGTATATCTGAATATTTTTGAATCTAATAATATCCAGCTGCAATTCAAATCTCCTCAAAGGAGATTGGCCAGCTTGAAAATATAGGCGAAGATGCTGAAGGAATTGCGTATTGTTGTAGTTCCACTGTCTCTGCCTCTGCTAACGTCAGCAAGTCCTCCCTGAGAAACAGACATTTTAACAGCTGTCCAAAATGTTTCTCTGGATCTCTGTTAGCTTGTTACTGTTGTTTCTTTTGGTTATCACTTCCAAAGAGGTATTCTTTCTGTAAAATGAAAATGAAAAAAACACCCTGAAATATGAGCTGTATCAACATAAGGCCTCTTGTGGTATTGCTGTTGTGGTAGAGGGACAGCTACCGTGGGTAAGGATTATGGTTATGTCCTGTTGACGTAGTGTAAATACAATGTTGTGAAAGGTCTGAAATTCACCTGTTTGGCAGGCAGTTGTGGGCTGAAGTAGTGCTGTCTCCAGCCTATTGCGTTACCACTCTAAAGCAGATGTTTGAGGGTAGAGCTGTGTCCTAAATCAAAATTCAAATTCAGGACCTTTTCTTTTAGAATAAGTCTTACTTAAATTAGCTCCTCTATTAATTTTGTAAAGGACTGTGTAATTATATCAAGAACTCCCTAAAGTGCCTTCCTTTTTTCCCTACTCTTTCATAAGATATATTTCTGTTAGATGTTGCTCAGTGAAAATGTGTTCACAAAGCTGATTGATAGTGTAAAATGGGAAATGGGATAAACGAGCAAGTCTGCATCAGGATTATATGCAAAACTGAATTCCAGTTTGTTAAGCTACATATGTTAAAAGAAAAAAATAGCACATTGACCCACAAACAAAAATAAAAAGTGTCAAGATATAATTTCAGGACTAATTAAAAAAAAAAAAAAAAGAAAAGTAGTATTACTTTGAGTAGAAGTTGCTATGCTAGCTGACTCGGACTGAACTTCTTGTGCTATTTTAGTTGTAAATGGTTCAACATGAAAGCTAAAACAGTGTGGAAGAACGTTAATTGCTGAATCAGCTGTGTAGTAAAAAATCAGAGAGCTCAGAGCAGCCCTCAAAAAACTCACAGTGATTTTAAAAATATCAGAAGGAGAAAATAGAGAAATAAATGAAACATGAAACTTGCACTTCAAAATGCACAGATGCATAAGAAAAAGGGTAGCAACAACATAATGATATGTAATTATGTGACAATATTCATAGACTAGAGCAGTATAAAACAAAATTGATGAGACAATTCACAAACATAAAACACAGCTATTCTGTTTATTTGGATCAGGTCCTCTTTGTAGAGAGGAAGGAAGAAAGGAATTTGAAAGGATTTTCATGATTGGAAAAAGACAGGGTTGCTTGTCAAATTGCTTATATATACTATATAAAGGCTGAAGTGCTTGTGTGATTTAGCATATTTGGGTAGCAGATGCTAAGAAACATGATTAGGAGAACACAGAGCTGCTGTGTGTAGGAAAGACATAGACTTCAATGGCAGCAGTGCAGTTTAATGGGCTTGGGCATTCGATCTCATTTCATCTGGAGTGGCAATGGGCAGTTCAACAATAATGCAAATTAGCAGAGGAAAACGTCCTATACTTCAGCCCAATTTTTACTTCTCTGCAGTGAACCTGGGTATGTTTATTATGATAGCAGTGAAGAGGAAACTACTATATACTCCTGGATTTGTCATACCTACCAGATTTGTCATTTAGGAATGCAGTTAAAATTGGTGCCTGATAACATCAACAGAGAAAGCTCTGGAGGAATCGCCAGACAACTAAGATATATTTTATGGGCCAGACAATGCTCTGCAGGGACCTGTCTCTTTTCATTGTCTATCCAGGGAAGCCATGGACAGCTGGTCTTCTGACTTTGATGGCTCAAGGCAGATGACATTAGTCTCACTCATACTGCATAATTGTAGTGTAACGTAGAACTTTCTACAGTGAAGGAAAGCTACAAATGATAAAACTCTCTCCATTTAGAAATGTTAGATAACCTGTAACAGGTGGTTTCCTTGTGTGACAGTCTATCTACACTTCAACCATTGTATTTTGGCTCCTCAGTTTAGGACATGTTGTGGCAGCATGTGCCCATGTGAAAAGTCCTGTTGCTCTGACTTGCTGCTGGGAACATCCGTTATTCAAGTTCTGGTTGGGACAAGTTGGGCTGAGCCCTTGCCAACCTCAAGACTGGATATTCCTGTCTGTTAACAGGAAATGACTTTCAGCATGGCTATGTGAATGGTGTTCTCCTCACACATCTTCACTTCCCTTTCACTACCAGTGAGAGTGATGACTTCCCAGCACCTTCCCATGACCTTCTGAGGAGGGTTCACGTTGCCCACCTGACAAGCTCAGGGAGCTACTTTCCCTGGGCTCTGTGTGTAGATGTTGGAAAAACCTTTCGGAAAGATACTCAGAATAGGATAGGATGCTGCTTAAAGGCCCAAGTTTCCTCCTAGATACTATAGAGAAACCATGGAGAAAGTAGCTCTCTAGTTTAGGCCCAAAAGTTTGCCTCTTCAGGAAGCAGAGACAACATAGTCATATTCTAACCTTGTAATTATACTAACTGAATGCTCCCATAGAACCATCTTTATTTATTTGATATTCTGAGGTCTGTAGAAATGTCAGTAGAACATTAGCAATATAACTAACTTAAATTTAGTACATTACAAAGTCAAATGAAGAACTGGAATTAATTTCCAGTAGTTAGCAACATCATGCATTTCAGTCCATTCAGGTGAGTCCACAGTTCCCACCTCAATATATTACTGGGTAAGTATTGGGAGCATAGCTCCAGGAGTGGGGAATATCAACAGATACAGTTGGACACCAAAAGTGGCTGAACTGCATCTTGCAGTTCAGTTTCATCTGGAAGGAATCTAATTCCCAAAGAATCAGGTGAGGTATTTGGAATCCTTCAAAAGCCAATATTAAGTTCAAATGCCAAAGTTGTAGTGTAACTCTATGTTAAAAAACATCTCCTGCCTTTTGGGCCTCCAGACAACCTGCCTGTATTTGCCCCAGTTTTCTCCCTCAGCAACTTAGCTGTATCTGACATGACATTCATTCTGTCCCACAGAAGTAGAGTATCATTATGAACTGTTGTTCTCCATAACATGCAGCACATTTAATGCATGTGACAGCCGTTTTGTAGAAGGAGCAGATGTATTTATTAATCACTTGCTATGAGTTTATAAGTTTTGTTCTGTTACCTCCACTGTGGGATCAATTCTTCATTGTTCCTTGCTGTGGCTGCTGCATGTTCTCAAAGATGCCTTTCAGTCACTGACATTATCTATGAGAACTTCTGTCCATTTGCTTTCAGCCTAATGACTGCTACTCCTGGTTATCAACTGCTGTTGGGGATCAGAAATATGTTTTTTCAAATTTTCATAATTTTCATAAAATGGATGACTGAGCAGTACATTTAAACTGCCAAATTTGGTTTTGTTTTCTTTTAGATTCATGCTGTAGGGGAAAAAAAAAAAAAAAAAAAAAGAAAAAGAGTAGTTATAAACGTTAGGTAATATAATAGTAACTCTTATGATTAGAAAAGAAATACTGATGTAACATCTGAGATTTCTTATGTTATAAATTATTTAAATTTTTAGGGTTGGAATCCTGGAGAGAAATAGATACTCAAAAGAAAGGGTTTATGTTCATCTTTTCAGTTTGTTTATCTAGCTATATCAAGATGAGCTTTGCTATAGATTTCTAGTTCTTCCTTTGACAGTAGCAGTATCACCTACTTCCATCTGAGAGTTTCTTCAGGATCAAGCCTGTAGTGGGAACCAGCACAATATTTCTTTATATTCACTGTATGAACAAGATGTCTTTTCAACCTATTTCCTAATCTTAAAGATTAGGAACCTCAAATCCATTTTACATCTCAAAACCCCTAAACTCTTACATCAAGTACATGAAGTTCAGAATTGAAACTTTACGGTTAGCGATAAGAGACATGTTGCCTAGCAGGTATGTCAGCTCAGTGCAAGTTTTCACATAGCTGATTTGTCTTTGTCTCAGAAAATGTTTCAGATTCATCCTCCTGGAGGCTGATGAGCTATTCACTGTTATTTCCATCAGGATTTCAGACTATATCCTGAAATGTCTCCTTAAAAAAAAAAAAATCCCCAGTGATTACAACTCATTTTTTGAAATTGGGTCATTCTGTCTTCCCGTGCCTTGGGATAACCAATTAAAGAGAGGAAAGCTAAAGAACCAGAAGAAATCCCCAAAACTCTGAGATCACCAGTCTGTCATCAGTCTTCAACAGCATCAATTTAATTCTTCATGGTGAAAACTTAGTATCTTGGGACCCTCATAATAATCTTGACACAGTTTTTAAAATCAACAGCTCTAGCTATTCACTGTATATTTAACAATGTGGTGATTGTCACCAGAAGACCATAGGACAGCTGTAACAAAAGACGTTACAATGGAAAAAGATGCAACTTTTTATAACTAAATTTTGGCAGCATGTACCTGAATTTCATCATTTATTCCTGGATTTCTTAAGGAATATAATTATGATGGAAATATGTCTGAATCTGATGAAACTATTTTCTAGGAAGAATGTTCATTTGTTGAAGTTCATTCATACATAGATTGGAAATTGCTTTTCACAACTTCATTTCAGCAAAATGTAATAAATATTACTTTGCACACAATGTAGCAGTGTTCTATTTTAACCATTTCCTCCCCAACATAGTACTTTAGTACTTAAAAATGATGGCATTCTATCTTGGATTTAATAATACATTATTTTTGTTGTTACAGTATAGTAGTATAAAAGGAGAGATGTGAACTGTAATGTTTTGCTTTGATGAAATGGAAAGTTTGTATCAATACCTACAGTATTCACCCAAGAACAGTTAAAGAAGTAGTTCGAAAGATGTTGTATATTAATTATATTGAAAATCTTGTATATTACTTTCCAGTAGATCTTGGAACATCAAGAGAGCTCCAAAAGGCTGAGAGAAGTTTGAGAGCATGCCAGTGTACAAAGTCACGGACAGGGTCATTTGGATAACCACAGAGCAGTTGGTCTGGTGTGAGTTGTGGGCAAAATAACGGACAAGGTGACATGGGATTCAGTTTTAAAGGACTAAAGGATAGATGTATAAAGTCAATCAATATGATCTCTAGTGATCATATTTGGAAGTTATAGTGAGTATGGATGCACGTGTTGTAGGGAGATATTAGGAAGAAGTGTGAATGTTGGAAGTGATGTACATGCAAATATTATGTGCACCTGGGTTGTCAAACTCGCCTTTACTGGGCAAGCAATTTGCAAGTGAAATTAACTTCAGGCTCAATTTAGCTAATTTAAACGTCTAAGTAGCAGTTGTGTATTTGTGTCAGGTCCCATGACATCTAAATGACTTAAATTGGGGTGCAAATAATTGTAGAAGAAAAAAAAAAAAGTGTCTGTGATTTACAAAACTTAAAGCTGTAAGAAAATTGATACCCTCAAAAAAACATAATATATGTCTCTTATCTTTAGAAGATGATATCAAAACTTTCCTCACAAATATTTTGCTGTGTCCGTATACCTTTTCCTATTTCCTGCACTGCTAATCTGAAAGTAATTCTCCTGCTTCCTCTGAAAGGTGAGATAACTTCCAAATATGCACCATCAACAAAATACAAGCACCTTTGCCTGTACCACTGTCAGCATCTGAGGCTGTTTAACTGGAATTCAGGTATCATTGGCTAGGCATAGAAAAGACCAGCCACTGTCAGTGGCTTAATTCCTTATTCTAAATTGTTTTTAACTAATTGCAAGATAAATGCAGAAAAAAAAAAAAA
>VXBL01001983.1:86566-219418 GCA_013400195.1 Aramus guarauna | reverse complement strand
AAAAAAAAAAAAAAAAAAACAGAAAAACCTCAGCCTTCTCTGAGTTTTTGCCATGAGTCCATAATCTCATATTCTGTTTCCATAATATTCTTAGGACTGTGTTGATTATTTGATAGAGGGTCCATGTGACAGAAGAAGGCAGTGTGGAAAAATAATTCCCTCTGGTTTTTTTTTTATATTTAAAAATACTTATGAGATGTGTTTGCCATACAGGACAATATTTTTTTTTATTTTTTTTTTTCCTCAACTCCTTGAGAATTCTCAGAGCAAACATTGACCAAAGAATACCTCAGCTCAATTAGCTGAGTAATTCACAAAAAATGACAATAATGATTAATACAGTCTTTACAATAACATGTAGTAAAGGTGTAATTTTCTTTATTGTATTCATACTTAGGTGCACTGGGAATAACGTATTTGTCAAGCTTTGTGTGAGTGACCTTTCATGGACGTGAAGTATTTCTCCCACACACACTCCTAAAAATTAATAAGAAAGTATACAGTTGTTACAGGAAACTGTTAGATGCATTAAGAAATACCTAGCAAAAAGAAACACCTCTCATAGTGCCTATATAATGGAAATCTTCCCCTGCACACTTTCTGTCTTTTGTTCTTTTCATCAATACTTTCTATGACTTGTTTTCTTTGTCCGTCTTACTCATTTCGTAACTTATCTGGCTGCAATTTTGAGCAACAAGGACTTTTTTTGGTAATTTTTGTTTAATTGCATTAGAATTTTCAGGGATTTGGGTTTTGTTTGGTTGGTTTTGTTTTTTTTTAATGGCATTTAACAAGCATTTGGCAATCAGTGGCCAGATGATGCAAAAAAAAATCTCCTCTGTAGTTCTGGTAACTTGCTTCTCTGCAAAACGAAATTATTTCTTCTGGAACTTTTTGCAGGTTAAGTTCACACAGGTTAAACCATATCAGAATAACAGTGATTTGATTTGTTAGCAACACATAATTAACCAGCAATTAGTGATCTATGCATTCAGGATCAATACCAGGAACCCAACAGATAAATCACAATACTAAACACTTACTAAATGTTAGTATACATCTGCACATTTCTGAACAGCTTTCTATGGCTGATCCTCGAAATTTCTAATTGCATTCCCCCTCTCCCAAACTTCTTTCAAGCTGACTCCTTCTCTGTTATAAAAAACCCCACAAAACAAACAAAAACCAGAACAAAAAAAAAAAAAAAACACAATTCTTTGCAATTCCCTGGTTTAACATGGCTGGTGGCCATCTTCCTCTTCAACATGATCAGATTTGGGCAAACACTTGGAGAGTTTTGGGTATCCTGTTGAGATGTACAGCGCACACTTGGGTTCCTATCTCAGCAGCTGTGGCTCTTCAGGCCCTTTTGCCAAGATTGCTGCGAGCACCCCGCAGTTCCCAGAGGGACACTGCCTATTGGAGCAGGGACAGGCACAGAGCCAGGACCTTGAAAGAAGGAAGGAAAAGAGACTGTGAAAGTACATGAGAAATGCTTCCAACAAGTGCTAAGGTGCTATTGCAGGACTTGCTGCTTTACATAGCCACTGACTGCTTTTCAGTGCCACTTCTCCAACATAGACCTTGAAATCTCATTACCAACCATTGCTTTGAATCTATCTTATTTTTTTTCATTGAGAATTATATGACTGGGTTGTTCTTGTAATTACCTCTCACCCCTCCTAGCGTGGCATATCAGTCAATCACTTTTAAATAAAATATAATCTCACTCACTCTCTTCATTTCTAATGCTAACTGTAATCCTCTGTGTAAGGATCTCTCTTAGAAATATTTTTAAAAATTCTTTTAAAGTCAATGTTCATTAGATTTAATGTTCATTAGAGTTAATAACTATGATAACAAGCAATAAACCTCCCTGAATGCAAATATTAGGACCCCAGTTTTGATCTTTTATTGTCTTTGGTTTCCTAATTTGCTGAAACTGCAGCAAACCAAGACAATTCTTGGCTAAATTGGTGTCACTGTGAACACCAGCTATCCTAGTAAATTTTATCACATAAAGATCGTCACTGTTACTATTCCCTGGCTTTGAAAGAGAATGTCGAAAGATGTGTTACTATTATCATCATTTGGTTATCACAGTAAGTAGTTGGGTTAGGAACCTAAAGGAAAACTGAATTAGTAATTAAACTAAAGGAAGATGTTATAGGTCTTAAATAGAAGTGTAAGAGTTCACTGTGTACCTGAACCCAAACTGAATTCTAACTTTGTGCACATTCCCTTAGAACAGACAGAGATACTGATCTTTTTCCGCTTTGTTGGAGATGGAACTAAAGCTTTGAGGAAAGAAGAGGAGGTTGTGGATGGCTAGACTTAATGATTAAAGGAAGGCTAGAGTCAAGTGTGGGGAACAGAGATAGTTACTATGGTCAGGGAAAGCCAAAAACAAGAATTAGAGTTACACTTGGTGCAGAATGAAAGATTAAAAAAATGTCAGGGCTGAAGGATGAACGAAACTGATGGGCCAAAGACAACTGTGGTCAGATGTTGTCCAAAACTTCTAACAAAACTAAGGAGTCTATGTTGGAAAGTATGATTCAAGATAAAAAAGAGGTTTTGATCAATCCTAAATAAAAATTTTGGTTTGTACTACTTAAATTGAAAATAAAATTCAAAGAAACACAAATTTAAAAGCAAAGAGTATCCCACAGGAATAAAATATTTTTAGTACACTTTATGAATAAGCAAAACAATGGTAGAGGTAAGTATGTAAAAACTTGTTGAAGGTAATATTCTTTTATCTAAGAAAAGCCCAAAGTCTAGTATATCCACTTGAATGTAAGGCTTCTATACTCAGGTTTTTTCCCCCATTTGAAAGCATTTGAACCTACATAGCCAAAGTACTTTATATTCTGAGGGAAGAGAAACAGCCTCTTGCTAATGGAGGTATTACCATTTTGTCTAAGTAAACATGAAAACACTGAAAGCTAGGCAAGCTCAGAAAACCACTGTTTTCCCATCTAATAAAAAAACTTTCCTCACCTCAAACATTGTTCCAGTTTTTCAAACTATTTATGCACTGGGTCAGAAGGAAACAAAGCCACACACCAGAGAACAATTTTCTAGCCAGGTATATAGGACATGCATGTGGGACAAGCTTTCCACTGAATATTTAATTATCTATACAAAGGGGCATGGCATTGGCAGGACAGACTGATAGACCACCACAATGGAGATTATCCTAGGATCCTAGTGTTGTGCAATGAGGAAGTGGTTCACCCTCCCTGAGATGAAGCCTTGACCCAGGCTGCTGCCTCCTGCGAAGCATGGTGACCACATCATTGCTAGACAAAAGGCAATGAATCTTCCTCCTGCAGTCTGAAGGGAGGGCCTAACCTTGAAAAACTACTTGAGATTGTCTGATGCCTTCAGCTAAAATTCACAAATCATTCTGAAATTATTAAAGTTATGTCTTTAGTAAATAAAATATTTGTGAAAATTTTGTCTGGACTGCAATATCTCTTTTGGAGCAGATAATGCTATGCTTGAGACTGTATAATTTCCTGGAAAATGCATCTACAAGGAGGATTCTGTCAATAACCTTTAACATCAGTGTGAAAATTTTCTTCACTAAGGAGATATTGCGTTATATATTATCAATGAAATATATCAACTGCTCCTAGTTAAAGCATAAAATATATTACAAAGCAATTCTATATAAAAGTTTCAGGACTTTGTTAATTAGAACAATGAGAGCTCTAGCACCATAGAAAGTTATGTCTTTTGAAACACTGAACAAAGAAGAATTGGGGGTGGGGTGTTTAGCAAGAAAGAAATCATGTGAAGTATCACAATATCTTAAAAATCTTACCAAATGCTAACAATGCACAATGTATGCTCAGTCAACAATCCTGTAGTCTATTAAAGTAGGAACACAAAAGTGTTAGTAAATGAATAGACTGCGTCTATCAGGTTTATTATATTGTTCTCGCAAATGGCAAGAACATAATGTTTTCACATCACAAAGGCAGATGCTTGAAAAACTCTCTATAAGAAATCAACCTTGGTCTTAAGTTTTTTCCTTTGTAGCTGGCCAAAACCAGTGGAATTTGTGCATATATCAGGTATATGATCTTAATCTGTTGAAGGGCATAGTTTAAAGAAAAGGGGTATAGAGCTGTCTAACAAGGATGAGACACAGAAGGAAACTGCATTGAGAAGCTGATTGTCTGATTGTGAGTGGTGACTGACAAGTTTAGCACATGAGTCGTGCCAATATGTGACCTAGAAAAAGGCTGCAAGCCAGAAATATTGTTCTTCGGTGCTTGCTTGTTGCTAAATTGGCCATTAATGAGGGTGACAGGAGTGGCAAATAGTGAACTTCATTTAGAACAGCTATTTATTTGATTCTTTGGAAACAAACCCATTCCCTTTATAAAATGTAAGTTGATTTTAAATGAAAAATGTCCTTTGATATTCCAGCTGTGATTTCTGGAATGGAATATGTCATTTAAAATTACTGGATTTTTTTTTTTTTTCTTTTCTCAAAAATCCACTTTCCCTACAGTGTAGCTTTCCCTACAGTGGCTACAGTAGCAAAGGGAAGGATTGGACTTCCTCCGACGGTTGCTGGAGAAGAATGGATGTAGGGACAAGGGATGCTTGCCTCAGGAAACTAAGTGTGTGGGAATGAGTAGGAAGTGGAAGGGTGGAGATAAGTTCTTGAACACATGGAGGAAGAGATGCATGCCACGTTTAAAGAAAATATTCTGGAGAGCTAGTGCAAGAAAGTAAAAAAAGTGATGAGATATTCAACAAACAATGAAACCTGTATCAAGTTCTTTCCTCTCCATCAATGATATCTGGGCTAGCTATTCACAGGACACCTTTTTTATATTCGCATTTAACATGGATCAAACTGAGGCTTGTTTTGTCTATAGGCCCACTGAAAAAGGAGCAATTCCATTAATCGACTTCAGTGATGTCAAGTATAATTGCACCTAATCTAATATATGATGTAAAATGCAGAAAAATCACAAAAAGTATTCTAAGATTATGGGAACTTCAGAGAGGAAATAATATTTCATTGTCTTGCTTTATCTCAATCTCTTATAGAAGTAACAACTCTGATTCTATCTCTAAACTATTCAGAAAACGGAGAATATTGTAAGACAGGGTTTTATTCATGGTCATCTGTAAGAAGAATGATTTTTTTGTTAAAGATTTTTATGATATTTTTAGAATTAGATTTTAGGTGTGTATATATTATAGGAATAATAGAAGATTCATTTTTTATTGATTGTAACCCTAGTAACTGCTGCTTAAAGGATTTTGGAACAGCCCATATACATGTGCAGTAGCTGAAATTTGCACATGCAAATAAGCTGCCTTCTAAATTCTTTAATTAGTTGTTGGTTTAGAAGCTGCTGACTGAGATATTCCCTGATTCTGTCTACTCTGACATTTACTAACTCATTACACTTTAAGGAAGACACTGAGACAAAAGGACAAAGAAGTTTCTTAAGGCCTAGATGAAATGCAACTTTGGTTTCTAAGGCAGCTTTAACACATTAATTAATAACTTGTTTACGACAACAGCAAATTCAGTTTAAACTATTTAAAACAAGCATTCAAAAAAAGGATTATCACCTGAATTTGTAATTGCTTCTGTTCTCTGTTAGCTGTTTGGTTTGCAAACATTTTGAGGCCACTGGGCTGACGTCTCCAAAAGCTGCGGTAACACACAAAGAACATAAAGCAGGGGTTTAAAATTTTGCTTTAAATTAACACTATCATAATTTGTAAGGCCTAGGGGAAAAAAAAAAAAAAAAAAAAAGCAGCATTACAGAGGATAACTGAGCTGAGTGGCTTAAAGGGCAACATGGAAGTTTAAATCTTTGGTAAAAATAGTTTTCCTCTAGGACCAGAAAAATGTGCAGCAGACAGGCCTCTGTGTGGACACTGCATCTGTAAACTCTGTCTTTAAAAGAAGACTTTATTTGGTAAGAGTCTAATCTTTCATCCAAGTTTTGAGTCAAAAAGCTGTTCTGAGTTGAGTCACTGTGTAGTAAACCATAAAAAAGAAGCGATAAGCATCTGCCGGTGGAACATGAACAGCTGAACCGTAAGAAGTTGTTTCCCTGCGTGTGTGTCTCACCGCGTGTGCGCCTGGACTGTGTTGTGTGACTTTCAACTTTTCACTAGATTTTTTTCTTATTATATTTTAGCTAGTTTTGAGCTGTAACTTTTATAAGGCAGCTGAGATCTGTTGATTGATCTGTGACTTACACGTCACGTTTCTAATCTGAAAATTACTAAAAGGGAATAGATTCCATTTGCCTATGGTATACCTCAACAGGTCCTTATGATGCCAATTTATCAGTGAATAGGGGCTCACCAAACTGCTGAACCTGTAGGAAGAAGCTGCTAGCAGTCAGCTAGCTTTGTCAGGACGTGCCAGCTAATCTGTTCAACTGCACACCAGTTTCTTAAAGCTAAATAAAAATACACTATTAATTTTTTGCTTTTTACTCTTCAGATTATTTTAAATATAATAGAAGGGTACCCTATGTCCTTGTACTATTTTTGAAGTCCGCATATTGCAGAGTTTGAGTGCTTGCCTGAATAAAACCTATTGAATTTATTTCCAAAAGGTGCCGAAGAAGCAATTTCTTAAGTATCTCCACCAGCCCTAGCAAAAATAGTTTTGCTGTCTAAAAGATCACACATGTGTATAGCTTTCATGTTTTCAAACGCTTTAGTATTCCTGTATAACTCAAATACTGTTTTAGCTTCATTTTTTCAGCATTTCAGCAGAGGGTGAAAAAGCTGCCAAAAGAGGGTCTCCATTGCTCTCCTTTATGGCTGCTTTGCTTTGCTGAGCACTGGTGACTTGTCAGCAGTGCTGCGCACCCTTCTTTCAAAACAACCTTGCTGGTGCTTCATTTTCTCCCCAAGAACAGACAAATCCTCTATTGCATAGTCACCTCCTCCTTTCACTCTTCTAATATAGCTCTACACATAAAAATTGGTCTCTCTCTCAAACTCTCAAGTATGCACCAAGTCAGCGCTTAAGGATCTCATTGAAAGCAAAGGAGCTGGATTTTTGCTGTGAAGTGACATCCAGACAGTCTCCTCATCTCTCCTCTCCACCACAAACTATTTCAGCATCTGTGAAATCTGTATTGGTTGAAAATAAACAGAACTGCAGTGGCACAGAAGACTGGAGGCTTTGTTTATGGTGAAGAATCACATCTTGGGAAGGTCTTGGAATGCAGGTTTTCCTATCAAGAAAGAGAGAAATCCTTTGGAAGATATTTTGTACTGTGGTTTTGTTGAAACATAGTGCCCAATAGTGTAACACAGAATTTTTCCTCTCCTTGGCAGCAATGCGTGTGGGTCAGGCAACGCACAAATGATTTGTCCTTTCAGTTGAGACTTTTGAAACATGGACATAGAAATCCCTCCTTGGATGAAGAACAAGGGAACAGGTGGTAATCAGACCCTGATGTAAGTCATTGGTAGTGTTCTTGGCAACTCTTTGAAATAACTCTTTAGTGAGTGATCGTGATGCTATAAAGCACATAAAAGGATATCAGATCTTTCCCCACTGTATACACAGCTGAAGGCCTTAAGAGAACAAACCTGTATGTGTTCAGCTGCAGACTGGTTAGCTTTCTGATGGCCTCTGAACTATTCCTACCTTTATTCCCACGAAAATTAATACAGCATTTCTTATGCAGCAAGATAATGTATTTACACACAGAAGTTTGTCACTCTCCATTCTCAGCTGGATCTTTTGATTTGGACCCTTGAATGCTAAAGAACTATCAGAAAGATTGAAAAGAAGAAAGGAAAGGAAAGGAAAGGAAAGGAAAGGAAAGGAAAGGAAAGGAAAGGAAAGGAAAGGAAAGGAAAGGAAAGGAAAGGAAAGGAAAGGAAAGGAAAGGAGGAAAAAATATTCTAAATGGCTGCATAGAGTATAGGTTTAAGGACTAATTGAAGAGACAAGTCTCAAAGTCACAAAGGAGGGGAAAAAAGAAACAGATGAATGCATCAGCAATAAGAAATTCTTTGAATTAACTAGCTGTCTATATAACCTACTTGCTTCCAGTATGTTTATAAACTTATAAATGTAAATATTTTCTATAAATATAAATAAATATATACTTTTAACAGTCCTCTGGGGTCCTTTATCAAACCTTAGCTATTATCAATACTCTCTAAGGAAAATTAATATAAATTAGGGATAGAAATTGCATTTTATAAAGGAAGAATTAAATAAACTGCTGTGATTTAATTTCTCTCCTTCTCCATCTGATTTAATTCCTTCTGGGTTTCCTGAGAAATTGTCACTTCCTGTAGGTCAAGTTTTTGCTATGCCTCCCACTTTGCCAATGTAGAGATTTCAGGATTTGATTCTCTGAGAACATTGCTACTTCTCCTCANTTTATTTTTCATTATTATATTATTATAAAATTGTCATCCTACCAAGGCACAATTCATTTTCCTCTTTCTGGTCATTTACACTGCTGCAACGTGTGAAACACTATTATTTTGATTTGGTCACAGTTCAGATCTGTGAGACAGAGGTGTGATCAGCTGCAGCACTGTGAGACAATGATGAATGGGACCTTTAGAGCTTAGCTTTACATTTCAAGAAACAACAAAAGAGACTAAAGGAGAGAAAAACTAAATATGTGGCATAGCACTTGTCTCTCAGAAAGCAAGAACAGTAAATCCATGTACGGATACTTGGTTCAGCAAACATAAGAGAATTCTAGAGAATACAAAGTAGCTCGCAGTTTAGCCATAAGGCAATAGGGTGAATTTGAGATTCAGGATGGGGGAACATATGGTTTGTGCTGTAAAACATATCACAGGTGTCCCAGTAATCTCATTTTACTATTTACACTTGTATTCAAGGGCTTGATTTCCTCTTCAATGAAGAACAATTTTCCCTAAAGATTTACAAATAAACAGAATAGGTTCTTAAAGGACAAATAACTGGAAGTTAGTTACAATACAGCACCTCAATCACACTTATGCAGACATCTCCTGTGTGAGTTTATGTCCGATGGTTCCCATCCTTAACCTCTTGTCCAATTATTCTTGATCCACTTCCTACTTATAAATATTTTTTTCACAAAAGTATATTATGCAGAAAATTTGAACCTGCCCTCCCCCAACTCAATAGCAAAGACTACAGAAGGATGCTTAATATGGAAAGATTATGCTTTAAGCATACGAATTGCAATGGGCAAACTGTGTCGCTGTGTTGTAATCAAAAATTTCAATCAAAAATAATTCGTCATACAATATTGTTAAGTCTGGTATTAAAAAAGGATTTGCTAAATACTGTATAGAGAATCAATCAAACATTTCATTGCAAAATGACATCTTAAGTAGAGCTTTTTCTAAAACACTAGATATTTTATTTTGTATAGTTTTTGTTTTCTGTTTCCTCTTATGTGCTACAGACATCATTTAAATATCATTGTGCTAAACAGAGAAAAATACCTTAACTTTGAAGCTTCATCTGGAAGTTAAATTGTATTTGTAAATGCCTCACTGAACAAAATTTTTTCAAATATAATTCAAGTATAGTAATCACGTTTAAAATATAATTTTTCATAGTTATGTCCCATCTGCTCAATACTGATAAGGAGTTCAAAAACCAAGCTATAAAAATCAATGGCAATAAATGTTTATTAATTATATACAAACTTGCTTAGCTTACTGAGCACATTTAATAACACGAATGTATATTCCAAGGTATAGATGCAAATTTTAGAAGATACATTTTAAATAGTTATACTGCACAAAGTTTATGAGCATCACACTTATTATTTTATTTAATCTGATTCTATGCCAAAAGAATCGTTTCACTGCAGGTAAAGCACATAATTTTTGCCTGGGGAAAAAAAAAAAGCCATAGCATATTAAAAGTCAGTGGAGCATAGTGGGTGAAGCAGCATACAACTTACCTTACATCGTTTTCAAAAAATTATCAGTAAATTTAAGACTTATGTCTAATTTTCTCAGACATTATTTTTAACTCTAGTAGCATCATGAACTGATTTAACCAGTCGGTGGTGCATGAGGCATTTAGGTCAATTAGATTGGCACAAAATGTTTCATGGTTTTTCTCAGATCCAGCCTCACAAAAGACGCTGGAGAGATATAAACTGCATTAATGATAATTTTTTTGACATGGATATGCATGGCTGCAGGGAGAGTCATCAACAACACCAAAGCTTACAATATTGAAACAGCAAGCCGTAGACTAGTGAAAGTGGCAGAGTAGGAATGACTTAATTAGAGGCTTTATGAGCACCTTATTGGGAGGTGTGCGTATAGTTTTTATTACTGTAAATCTTGTTCTGGCAGAAGCAGGCACACTTGAGAATAAAAGCAGTCAGTACCGCAGACAATTCAAAATGATAGACCATAAATTAATTTCTACCTTCAGCAGCACAGCCAGAACTTGATCCTGCCACTACAGACTCATCACAAATTTTGGGATATGTCTGTACCACAAAGGAGTGCCACCTTCCAGAGCAGTTCTGTGAGAAGTTTGTTCCATCTTCTGCCTCCTTCCTTTTTACTTTGCCATTTCCAATAGGATCTGAGCAAGTGTGTGGGAGATGTGTTTTGGCACATGGAGGTTGAAAGCAAGTATATGCCTTTGCCTGCAATACAAAGGGAAGATAAGGGAACCTTATCCTCAGGACTGTCTTCAAACACGATGGGCATAGGCCATGTATCCTACTGATCTATGAAGCTTGAGACCAAGCGAAAATTCATCAGCACAACTATGAATAGAAAGGTTTCACTTTGTTCAAAACTATTCAAGTTGGGTTTTTATGAACCTTTGAAAAGAAGAATTGAAAAATCCCGGTCTAAAATACCCAGATTGATTCCTTCTTACGGTAGATTTGAGTCATACTGTTTTTTTAAAAAAAAACCCTTTGCTTTAATTTATGCTATTTTTTATTCAAAACCTACCTTCTAATAGTATATTAATTTTTGTAAAACATTTTCTATTACATTGCCATATATGGATTAAAGTCTTCTGCCACCCATATTGAAATGAAAACCATTAGCCTTGTTTTAGAGCAGCACATTGTAACCACTGTATTCTGCTACCTACACTGCAGTAATACATATTAGCACTGTTTAATCAATGACAAAAAAAAGCCTTATGGAAGAAAGAAACTTGAAAAAGATCAAAATAAGGCAGGCTTAGAAACCACATTAGGTCATTTATATCGTACATCTATGAAACATTAGTAATCTACTGAGATTTGTTGACTGTCTGTAAGAGGCAGCAGCTACATATCAGCCCTTATTGAAAGTTGTAAAGCTACGTGATACTAGGATAATAGTGTCTGGCCAGCCAATGTATGGTTTTCCATTTAAGCATTTATGAAAAGTACAGTAATAAGGCCAAACTTCCTTTATATGCAAATGAAAAATGACTTTGCTGTTGTATTTGCTTAAATATAAAAATCTAGCTTGATTTGAAAATGTCAGTATAACCTTTGATAAAGGATTCATCTGGCTTAGTTAAGATTGTGCAATTTACATCTAACCTAAATTGCAAGCAACTTCCATATTACAGTCTTTGAATCCTAAATCTTTTTCCTATAGGTTCACATATTCCCCAAAATCAAACATTTTGTTTCATTTATAGATGTTTGTGGCCATGCAATCGTGATAGGTTGGTAGTGATTCTCAAAAGCTCTGTGAAGGTAAAATAGAGTGCAGGTTATGTAGGAAAAGAGAAGAATGGAAGAACAGAGTTCACATATGTAATTTTTGCTATGTAAGCTTGTACTATACTGCAGTGTTCTCAGTAGCATATCCCTAAGTGCCAATTCTGATCACTTTTGATCTTAAAAAGAGTTATGTGGCTACTACTTCCTACTCTGTAGCAAAAAAAAAAAAAAAAAAGGAATTAGATTCCTTACTTCTGTCACCAAGGAAAGAACAGTGCTGCTTTAGCAATGATGAATTCAGCCTGGATAGTTTAAAATAACAAACACATAAGCCACACACAAAAAATTGATAAATCTCATTGTTATCCCTGCAGACAAAATTTTAAGATGCTTGTGTTTGGTGATCCACAGATAAATTATACTTCAACCTTAATAGTGGGGAAACTGAAAGTAAATGCAAATGCAAAATATCAGACCCGTTGCCTTGGGAAACTATGGCAGATCGTTTTTTAGAGTATTTTATATTCTATTCTTAGCAAGACTGTCAATGCATTGATACATTAACCTTCTGGAGAAGTCATAGTGCTATTGTTATTTCCTCAGACTCAAATCCTGGACACTAGAAAGCCAAGAATTTGGAACACTGAAGACCTTTTATAGAGTAGATGGTAAGCAGAGCAGATTATGATTCCCCTGCTAGTTGAAAAGCAGACTATTAGAGCCACAGATGAAAACCCAAATAGCATAGACATATTTGGCTTCCAGGGTAAAGCACTGTTTTCCAGAGCAAATTTGAACCTCACTGCTTAAAAAGAACTTCTTAAATTAATATTTCACTTTCTGGTCCCAAATCTAACTTATTAATTGTTAATTGGAAGACAAATAGGAAATGCATACTGAGCTTAGTCTGTTAAATTAGA
Source organism: Aramus guarauna (assembly GCA_013400195.1). NCBI lineage: Eukaryota > Metazoa > Chordata > Aves > Gruiformes > Aramidae > Aramus > Aramus guarauna. The sequence continues at coordinate 206,817 of VXBL01001983.1, read as the reverse complement.
TTTAGTCTGTTGACAATTTCAGGTAAATGCTTAATTAACACTTAGTATCATAAAACAGTGCAGATACCCCCAAGCCATCTCTTCTCCAGGCTGAACAAGCCCAGATCCCTCAGCCTCTCCTCACAGGGCAAGTGATCCAGCTCCTGACCCTCTTGGTGGCCTTCCCTTGAACTTCCTCCAGTTTATTGATGACTTTCTTGTATTTGGGGCCTGAAAGATGGACACAGCATTCAGTTTTGGCCTAATGAGTGTTGAGTAGAAGGGGATAATCACTCCACTCAAGCTGCTGGCTGTGCTCCTCTCCATACAACAGAAGACTTTGCTGGCCTGCTTTGCTGCAAGGGCTCACTGTGGGCTTATGCTCAGCTCAGTCTTTGCCAGCCCTGGTAGACCCTTTCAGCAGAGCAGCTCCCAAGCCAGGCAGTCTCCAGCCTGTATCATTCCAAGGGGGTCTTCTGTCCTGGGTGCAAGGGCTCTGCACTTACCAATTTTCATTAGGCCCTTGTTGAACCATCCCACCAGCCTGTGTAGGTCTGTCTGGATGGCAGCCCTGTGCTTGAGTATGTTGACTGCTCTTCCCAATTTGGTGTTATCTGCAAATTTGATGACTCCATCACCTATTCTGCAGTTGCAGCTCTGCAGGTGCAGAAGGAGCCGTTCACCTCCTGCCAGAAGTCACAAGCCTGCAACCTTGCCCATCTTGCGAGTCTCCCTTGGGCACTTGAACAAGCATAGTCTATGTCAAGGCCGGTGGTGTGGCAGGGTAGTTGCTCCAGTCTTTCTCGTTCTTCTCATCCTCCTTGTTTCCCCCTGTGACTACATTAACAACAGTGGGGACAAAACATGGGTGAATTGCAGTCCATCTGTTCTGAAAATACCCAAGACTCATAGCGATAGGAGAAGGGGTAATGGTTTTAAACTAAAAGAGGGTAGATTCAGACTAGATATAAGGAAGAATTCTTTTATGTTGAGGGTAGAGAAATACTGGAACACGTTGCCCAGAGAGGCTGTAGATGCCCCAGGTTAGGCTACTGCTCATCAAGCTGATACAGTGTGCCTATGGCCATAAAGGCAGTTTTCAAGCTCATACTGTTGTGAACTGTAAAGGAGAAGATAAAGTCAGAAAGCCAAATGAGATGAGGCTTGTTCAGAAGAAGGTGTTGTAGGTCAAAAGTGGTAAAATAAGATAGCAGTGTGTTTCTCCAAAGCCATATATTTTTTTTTCCCCCTGTTCACATGCTGTATGTAGTTAAAACCCTTCTGCATCTCTTAGCAAATCTTGTTTCAGTGATTGTGGAATACTCTTTGTTAACATGAGTGCTAAGAATTAAAAAAGAAGTCCTGCTGAAAAAAAAGTGAGAAAAAGTTCCCAGCAGCACTCATGTTATGACAAACATTTTGGAGGTATCAAGAGTAAATTGCTGATGGGATATTTGAAGCTCAAAAATAAGCTCTTCCTGATGCATCTTTCAATTTTTTTTTATTTTTTTTTATTCTTCACTTTTTATCTCCACAGCTTCTCAGTTAACCACCTTTATGATTATGCTTTTTTTTTTCTTCATCTTACATTTTAGTTGTTTAGGAAGTTTGCTGGTCATGGTTCACACTGGTATCCAGAAAATTGTGAACTTGCATTTCTAAAAGTAATATTTTTAAAATACCTATAAATTTTCTTTAAAGTGGGCTTCCAGATTGAGTTCCTGCATCACTCATGATTAAGCTTTATGGAATCAGCCTAGATCCACAGCAAGATTTTCCCTTGAAAAGAAAACTGATATATGGTCCGATGTGATTTAAGTTCATATCTCTGAGAACTCTCTCTTGCTCCTTTAACGTTGTCTTTCCTCTCTCTTTATTTCATTATTTCATAATGAAATGATGCTTAAAAATAACAAAATAAAATATCTTAATGTTTCAAAATGAGAGTCTCATTATTTTTTTTTGTAAATTTTTATTTGCTTTCTATTTATCCTGAAACTTAAAATAGATTTCAAAATTCTCAAATTTCCTGATTTCCAGCCACATCTACTGAACACGTTAACTCTGCTAAATTCCTTTAAGCATGTTTTTCTTAGTGGGGAAAGGCTCAGTTTTTAGAGAGGCCTGGACAGATGCATATGTAGAATAAAGTATGTAGCATAGACCTTGAATCTTTGTTGCCGTTGGTAGAATCTCAACTTGTTTCTGACTTCTTGGGTATGAGAAACGTGAACTGTCTGAAAACAATCCACTAATGCTGCCTGAGACTTAGAGAATTACTAAGTTATTTGAATATTAAAAATATTATATAGTCTAATTTTTGCAGCTGTAACTACTTCCTATTAACAGGTTTGCATTATAGCATTCTCTTACAACTGCATAAATTAATAATTAATGAATATAATAGCATGTTCCTCTTTAAATAATAGGATTTAAAAATCCTACCCACATTGCTTATCTTAATCAGTTACTGCATGTTTCAATGGTGAAAATACAGGCTTCTCATAAAAATATTATATATTCTTTTTCCATGCTTTTGACATGATTAGGTAGAAAAAAATTAGATAGGAAAAAAATACCACTGCAATGTTTATACATATCTAGATTTCTATGGAGAAAGCACTAAGATCTAGATTAAGTTTTTTAAAGGTCAGGGCAATATATACACTCGTAAAACTTTTTGGGACTCACTTTTTTCTTTTCCTTTTCCTTTAAGAACAATTGCCTCATTTAGGAATAATTGGTATTCACAAAGGAAATGCACATGTTCTGAAACCTAGTAATTTCCAATTGCCAAGATACCTAATGAGTTGTCTTAACAAGATTACCAAACATATAAAAGGAACTAATTGCATTGCATTTAATTCTGAAATCACAACTAGATGCAAAATAGGTTTTGCAGCTGGCATTTTGCTGGCAATGCAAGACGAAAATGAGGAGGTAGCTAGAGATCAAGGGATCATCCTGCTCGGTTTTCAGGAAGAGTCACTCCTTCCTCCCCAAATAGACACCAAAATTATATGCCATTATTGCTTGAAGAGAGAAACATTTTAACAATCTGTGACATGACAAAGGATTAGTCAAACACATCCATTCTTCAGAAACATCTTTAATTAACTGTTTGTCATTTATTTGTTCACATTGTGATCCACTATTCAAATAGCAATGGACAGGTATTGTTTGATGGCATAATTTGGGGGTTATATTTTCCATCCACTTTTTTATCTATGACTTATCATACTGTTTGCACATTCACAGATACAAATTGTTGCTTATACTCCCCAGTATTCAGTGATTGAAACTCTTCCTTAATTACTGATAAAAATAGTAATTTCATTATTCCTTTTAAATATGAATACGATATTTTTCCATTCTTCAAAACAGGTAAGAAAGCTCATCATCCTTACTGATACATTCACTGTGCTCTCATGTGATTTCTAGAATTAGATTCCTGTTGTATTTTCAGAAAATGCTACCCACCCTGACATGACACAGTGGATGAGTTTTCTTACCTCTAATAGTAATTATTATCAATCTTCCTCTTTCAATGTGTTGCATAGTTTTACTCAATAAATCAAAACACAAGAAATACAAATATTCTATTGTTTTTCTTTGATTTTCAAATAATTGTAAACTCTGTTCATGATTTTGGAGTTGTGAGATTTGTTTTAAAGCCCTCAGAAACCTCTGAATATCTGGTTAGTTTTAAATCTTCCTGAAAAATTATTTGCTTAGAATTATTTTCAGTTTAAGGAAAATGCCTGAGATAAAACATCATCTATCTTTTTAACTGGTTGTATTTTGTTATTATTTAATCAATATTTGAACCTTGGCATTTTTAAGGTCTGGGTGGTTATAAAGGACCATTTTAATTGACACCAGCTAGTCACAGGCTCATGCAGCAATAAGACAGAAGTTCAAGACTGAGGAATATGAAAGGATGTGACTAAATCCTTTTCCTGTTTCTTTCACTTTTTTTTCCTTGTCTTCACATTGAGGCTGGTAAGAAGTTAGTGTGAGGGTTCATCATCTTTTTTTGCTGAACTTAATCTGGAACATTTGAAATAGGTTTTACAGATGTTTGCCATGGTGTAGTCATCTTCTTCCACAAGCTATGTATGAAACAGTTATATCCCTCTTCAAAAGTATTGATTGTTCAAGATTACCTACAAGAGATTAAGTAAACTATTTGGAGGCACTTAGTCTTCTGGTGACTGTTTATTAGTGTTGCATGATTGTCTACCTGAACTGTGTATTTCACAAATAACTGGCACATGTCCAGCTTGGAAAAAATAATCACATGTGATTACTGTATCTTCCAATAAAAGACCTAGGGACATCAAATGAAGGTAATAGGAGTAAGGTTCCAAAAAAAACCCCCCAACCCTCGCTCCCAAAACCAAACCCAAACCAACCAAACAAAAACCAACCACAAAACAAAAAACAGAAGAAAGGGGTTCTTTTACCTTCATAGGCTGAAGTGTGAAATTCCCTGTGAAAGGAAGTGTTGCATACTTGAAGTTCAAGGAGAGGCAAGACAAGGTCCTGGAATCCTTCAGGATCCGGAAGTATATAAAGGAAACAAAGAATTCACAAAATTTCTTACCTGAAAATAGTTGGAATTCAAAGAGCAGTGGAGAAAAGTATCATATTTGTTTGGTTCATTTTTACGCTTCCCTAGAAATATGCTTATTCTTATGGTTAAAGAAAGGCTACCGAGACAGACTGACCTTGGTCTCACCCAGCATGGCCCTTCTGTTTTTCTGGTGATGCCAGTGAAATCTTTGAGGTCCATGAACATTTTCACCAGTGTATTGTATGTACATCTCCAATCTTTCAAATCATTCAGGGCATGACCACAGAAGTCACAGGAAATCTAACTCAGCTCTTTTACTCACAAATGAGATTGCTATTCAGCCAGCTCTAAGTGCTTCTATTGTTAAGGGCATATATCAATTTCACTTTCAATTTCTGTTCCAAATAGGTACCAGGAGAAAATAATGTTGCAGAGGAATAACCAACAGCAGAATTTAACCCGTTAATTTCTTTCTTTATCTTATATTCTTATGAACAGATATTCCCTAAGAATGACCTTAACTACTGTGGCTGTTGTGAACTGAGATAGGCAAATCGTAAAGTTTGTGCATAATCCTTCTTCAAGCAAAACAGAATGCATTTTTATACCTCTTGACAAGACATGTGCCATATTTTCTGTAAATACACAAGGCTTTTCTTCATCTAAAAATTGCAAAACTAAAATGAATCATGCGTGTAAAATTTTACTATCATATTATTGCTCTGCACATCTGTTTGAGACTCTGCTATGATTGACTGAAAGGCTTGAGTAAAAATAGGAAAACAGACACAGCTGCAACTAAAATGGAAAAGAAAAAAGCAGCAAACAGTAAAAGACAAATGATGTAATGTACAAACTGCTGTTTCCTCCTCTATCTCACCTTTACACACTCTAATTCCTGCATTGGATTTCTTTATTTCAACAGTATTTCCCCTAATCACTAGTCATTGTGATTCCTTCCTTCTCTGTTGAACTGGCTGATTGTAGCGCATGACAGAGGGGGAATGTTGCAGAAGCCCTGAACCAGACAGAATTCTCTTTGCCTTGAAAGAGTTTCTGAAGACAGAATATTTCTTTCCTGATCCTTCTGAGGTAGTTAGCAGAGACACTATTCTTTTTCCCTTATCTTGCCAGTTATACCTCTGGTTCTTTAAATGTGACTTGTCCATTTTAGATAATGCTAGCGATCATGCCTAGATATTGTCTTAGCAATACAATAATACTTCACAAAACAGAGACAGAAGCAGCAACGCTTCCATACATCTTTGTACATCTTTGAGGGGTCTTTCAGTACAATAGTCTTGGCAGAGGAAGGCACACAAGTACATCCATTCATGTTGATACCCAAGGGCCTCTCGGGGATGCTGTTCTGCAGAACTGGAACAGAATTAAAAAAAAAACAAAACAAAAAAAAGTAAAAAAAAAAAAGGATTTTTTAAGCCTTGGTTGGAGAGTTTTGTGTCTCGGTTGCCTTATCTTCAAACTTGTGTGCATTGATTCTGAGGAAGCATAACTTGATCCCTTTTCCAGAGTGGTGAAGCAGCCTTGTGCTCTCTGCTATCTCTAAAGTGCCCGAGTGCCTGACTACTGACAAGTGAGGCTGTGAGGCTCACCTGCACAGTGAAAAACTGTTGATCAAAACTTCAACCTCATGAGCTGGTATCTACATTTGATGATTACAGAAATTGAAGAGATATAAGAATATAAGTTGGAACACTATTACTGTTAAAAACTATCTCCAGGCAGCACATTTATATGAACAATACATTGGCACTGTCTCTTTCAATCACAACAAATCTGTTGAGTTATTATTTATTTTTTTTATTAAGTGATTTTCTAAAAATAGCTCTTCTTAGCCTTTGCAGAATCCCAATAAAAGAATGTAATACACCTGCAAAAAAAAATGATACTATAGAATTTCTGGAAGACACAAAGCATTTGACTTGTCACTCAATCTCCAGCACATAGAAGTACCATAAGCAAAAAACCCTGTGCATAATAAAATGACATCTACTCCTACAATCCAAATACAGGAGAAAATGAGATAACATACACTCCTACAAATTCCCAGATTATACAACTAGGAAACATCCAATAACAATGACTATAATGCACCCCCTGAGCTCCCACTAGTGTATAACTACTGATAACACAGGAAAAAAAATTTAAAAATGTATCACCTCTTTTCCGCACTGGGAAGAAAAGTAAATGCAAACATTGTTAGCCTAATGTAAGCATGCAAAGTAGCCACTGCATACTTTTCATATTAGGACTCCCAGAGTGTACACTGTCAGATGGTTAGTGGGAGAATGATGAGACAGTGAGAAGAGCAAAGCCAAGCATATTTCTTTTTTCTCTTTTTGGTCTGGATAGAAAGAACATTTTATGCAAGGCCACAAGACTGTAATTAACATGCCACAGTATTAATAATGATATAAAAAGTCAGATTCTTCTCTCTAAGTCACTTGATGAAAACAAGTCTGGAACCACTATCTCAAGAAAAAAAAAAAAGAAAAAGAAAAAAAGAGGGAAAAAAATCCAAATAAATAGAATATTTTTTTTCTAAGCATATAAGCTTAGAATTTTAAGTAATTTATAACACTTGTGAGAAGATAAAACAAAACATGAGCAAATATTACTTGTAGAGTTAAAAGAAATAGTCAAAGAAAAAGTCTGTCCTCTTGAATATGAAGTTTCTAATAGTTGTCCAATCTTTATGTGATTAAAGGTGCAATGATGTCTTGCTAGTATTTTCTGCAAAGCCCTTTTAACTGTAGTTAATATGAATGTTAATGAACTGAGTTTTTTCTGATAAATATGGTCATCTTTTTTTAGATGCTTTTCTTGGTACTAAGCGAATTCTTTAGTTCTAGCAGCTTTTCCCAGTAACTGTGTCTGCTTTGAATAGAGTTAAAATTCAGTTAATTTTCCAATTCATGTTACAGACTGGAGAGTGAAGTGATGTGATTAGAAATGGATTGAATGCTGCAACAAAGTATTTGTGAACATTTGTATGAATACAGTCATGAATTTGTCTTGTTGCAGGCTAGTCTTGAGGCACCCCAAATGATTCCCCCATCCCAAGAAGTTGTTGAAATTAAAATATTCGTGCTGAAAGCTTCTTGTGTGATATTTATCACCTTGGCTAGAAAACCAAGAGTGACTTCTAGTCCCCAGTCTGCTAACCTGCACTGAACTTCAAGTTCTGTATCTCAAGACTGTAATAATGTGTTTTGTGAATCATCTATAGAAGAAAAGACCAAAGACTTAAAAACTACGGCACTTTATTGTTTATTTTAGAAGAAACTGGTCTCGAGTTTGTGAGCTTATAATGCTTTTAATATGTCTATTTTTGCTGGTATACCAGTAACATTTATCTGCATAAACATGAATGGACACAGGCAGGCTATGTTAGAGTGAACAAGTTTATACCTCTTTCTCAGATGTTTGTTTTTTTGCTGTAACTTCAACAGTTTACTGCAGTAAATTATGAATGTCTCTGCCTGGGTTTGCACCACTGTGCAAATTAAACCTGTGTATGTCCTAAAGTTGCCACCACTCTGCTTATGGTCTGCAACATGTTCCCTGGGAATGGTCACAGGAGCACTCCTCCTGGTGGATGAGGATTCCAGATTAGGGCCAAGACGTAGCAATGGTGGAGACGCATATCTTTAAAAACTAAAATGTGTATGTAGAAAAGTTATGCAGAGAAAAAGCAAGACAAAACCTAAACACAATATTTGTCCTGAATAGGAAAGGGGAACCTATAGTTTGCTTTATATTCAAGGTGTGGGACCAAACCATAGATCACACAGCCATCCAGCAAAGGCATAAAAATGTGACAGCTGCTGGAATGTTTTATGCCATTAGAAATGGTAATTAGTAATACAGTCTTTGTCTATTCTTTGTAATAACATCCAGCTGAACATCCATTGTAATATATAAAGTAAATTATGTTTACAAACATACTCCACCTGTAACACTTACATGCAGAAAGTGATTCTCTAAAGACTTCTTGATGTGTTTAGATATCAATTCTGAAGTCTTTTGGGCAAGCTTATAATTCAGCTCTTTTTACCTAATGTATTGGGTTGGAAACCAAACTGATCTGATTATAAATATACTTTTTGCTAGATACCCCGACAAACTAAACTCAAGGTGTTTACCTTATGAATTGCTCATATGTATGCAAGATGAAGATATGGTTCTTAAAGACTGATGTTTGTAGGACATAGGTGTATAGATAGGTACAGATCTATATGTATATATCTATATTTGGATACACAGATATATTCTACATGTGTATATATGTCTTCTACATATGTAGAATATATATTCTGGGTTTTGGTTTCAATGGAAATGATGACAAAATTAAATCCCTCTTTTAAGTTTTAAAGTTTTAAAGTAATGTACATCAGAATTTACTTTAATTTTTCCAACAGATACAAGAGAAAAACTTGTTTGGTGTGATTATTTATTGTCAACACTTTTGTAGAAGCCATGGGCTCATGCTATTATTCTACTAAAGTTCATCCAGAAGCAATTATTTTGCTACTGGTTTAGTTAGGTGAATAATACTTTCCTTAAGAATTAAACTAGAAGTTTATTAAGTGGAGTACAAAAGCACAAAGAAAAATAAAAACATTCCAAAACAGACAATTTTGTATGTCTTTGTAGATGCCATAAATAATATTCTGGTTCTGAATTTTAACTTGCAAGCTAGCAACAACGGGAGTCCAAATTTGCATCAGGAAATTACATCCAAATCTTGTACACAGCACTGCTTTCTCTCATTTATATCAAACAGAGGTGCAGTGCATTGGTGTTATATTTTTGCTTTACAGTTATTTGAAAGGAGAAAGACCTGTTGAAGAAGAGAAGAAGGTGTAGTCTTGTGGGTGAGCAATGCTGTTTCATCACCTGACAGCACTTCTCCTTTCAGTCTTGACAGCTGCATGCTGTTACCTTCGACATTATTCATGAAGTTGTGATCAAATAATCCAGCTATCATGAATTGTGTCAAACAAGTCTTCTCAGAGATTCTAGTAGTAACATGCAATTTACTATATTAAAATATTTCCTCTTAGTTTCCTTTAACTAACTGATGCATATAGAAAAAAGACTCCTTTGAGAAGTTATCTTGGCAGACAGCAGAATCAGATGCATAGCTATACTTATGTCACATTACTCTGAGACTTTGTGAAAATAAATGAAAAATAAAAAAAAAATTTGGACACCCAGAGCATTATTTCTATCACATTTTATCTTGTCTGTTGTATTTTCTTTTGTAGTTTCTGAAAATTTGAATTAGTCAACATTTTCAGGAAAAAAAAAAATATTCTGTAGTCAACAGAAGAAGAAGTCAACATTGAAGAACAACTTGCACAAAGAATGAATCTCAAAAGGAAAACATCAGGCTCATCCTTTTGTACAGTCAGAGGACATTCTGAAATGGACCAGAATTCCTAATATAATAATAATTCCTCTTGCTTTCAGAGACAATTTTTGCTCTGGGAACACCTTGTCACAGAAGCATAGCTATTGTGTTCAGATGTGGAGAGATGTTGTATTCAGAAGGGAGAACCTCTTTCCAATTAGCAGTTTTCAGTTAAATTAGCTCCACTTTTCTTCCCAGCAAGGCAGACTGATACTGTTGACCTTTGATGCAAGAGAGATGTAAAACTCTCAATGTTAGTGCGTTGCAGATAACAAAGCCAAAAGCACTGGAATACTCATTAATAGGCTGCTATATAGGTTGAAAGGAGCAGGACTGAGCACTCTGCCAAAAGTAAGGTAAAGGGTGGGAAACTGGTGATCATCATGTTGTTTAAGACCTGTCACATTACATGGGTGAAATCAGTATACTATGATCTTTGACAGATGTATGAGAAAAAATCTTCTACATACAACTGATATGAATGAACCATTTGTGAATTCTTCCTTGGAGGAGGTAAGACAATGCATCTTCTGCTCTTCTGTTGGAAGCCTGCATCTATTTGGCAGAGTGTGTTCCTTGCGACTGTGAGACAGAAATTGAAATTTCCATCAAATACAAGTTTTCTAACTGGTGTCATTTTATAGATCTTGGCTGCTCACGCAGATGTGTTGAGAGATATCTGAAACTGGAGACTCCTATGTGACTTCAGAAATAGTATGTGACTTTTCAGAAATAATACTTTCTTAGAGTCCTAGAGTTTTTATGAAAGTTTTTGGTTTTTTTGAAACTGAAGTGCTCCTGTTTGAGACTGCAAATTTCTGAGGTGGTTCTGTTTGAGGAGCAAGCAGTCTTTTGAAGAGAAATAGGAGTATCTTCAGTTCAATAAACTTGAAAATCAACAAGAACAAATGTTCTTTCTGTGTAGGACTCCTCTTCATTTTCACAGTAAGGTCACTTAAGAGCTTCCTTTGCAGCTCTCAGATGCCTGAGGAAGTCTTTAAGATTTTGCCTTGAAGCTCTGATCATTCCAAAAGTCAAGTGAATATTTCATTTTTATTATTTTTTTTAATTAATTTTGTGTCCTCAAAACTCTAGTAGGCAAAAAAGCTGTTCCTGGATCAGTCAGAATCTATTCATGGTCCTTTCTCTCCTCGTGAACCATTCATGGAGCTCTGGAGGACTATTCCCAAATTGCTGAAGACCAAGCAATACTAGAGCATCTACTTTTTTTCTGTGGATTTTCCAGTTGTCTTCCAGAAATGCCTTCTAAATAAGAGATTAATTCCTCCACATTGTGAAAATTTATGTATAAAAACCTGGAAACCTAAACTCTCAAATTAAGATGGAAATCTAAATCCCCAAGCAGGCCCATTCTGGTTTCTAGTTATCAAAGAACAGTTATTTTCCCAAACTGAATAATAAAAAGTACATCTTTAGCTAATTTTCTTTATTTAAAATTTCACTTTTTAGCTTTTCTTTCAAGTTAGCTGTAATGCACTTTGATAGCTGACCAGTCTTGCTCTACTAATTCCTGTGTCACTGAAATCAATGTGGCATTTCTGTGCATAGACAATTTGGCCCTATTGAAAAATGCTGAATTATACCTTTTGCAGTAAATAGTAGAGTTGCAGAGAACATGCATCATTAGCGCATTCATTCATCATATAGTATTATACCCTTAATACGCATATTATGCGAATATGTTAGACTTGTAGCTTCACTCAGACTGTTATTTTTTACAGCTCTGTGTATTTAGCTTCCATTCTGAACTATTGGAAACCTTACAGCTGATCCCTGTTTTCATATGTGTTTACATTTCTTTTCATTTACATAGAGTATGCCTGAAAACACAATCCAATCGAGGTTCTCCCCAGGAGTTGGAAGAGAATAAGGAGGACTAAAACAGCAAGTAAGTGAAGTCCATTCATTGACTTAACATCTTTCAGAATGCAGGTCTATCTTTTTGCCTTCAGTCCCACTGAAATCAATAAAGTGCTGTGTATTATAAAGTGGTTAGTTTAAAAGTTCATCAACTTACATTTTTAGAAAGTAGCAAATACCTAGTGCTTAATAAAAGGGGTTCTTTGGAAATTAACACACCTTTTTAATGATTTCTGAACTCCTGTAACTGTTGCTCTAAAGTCAGCTAGGCTCACTTTTTTGGAGAGATGATCTTTCACTTTGCATCCTTTTTTTTTTTTTATAAAAAAGGGAGAGCTGTAGCAGAGGATGTGCAAGATTTTGGCTTCTTGTAAGCTTTTACTCAAAATTGTACAACATGCTAAAAGAGCGTGCCAACATAATAGAGCCTGAGGACTGGAATTGATACCAATGCCCTAAAGACAGAGACCGCAGGCATATTTCTTAGAGCTTGTCACTGTCATCTAGTGAATGGATTCAGCAGATTGCAGGGCACTGCAGTCTTGTCTTTTCCTCATCTCACCATGGACTTCAGCAAGTGCTGATAGATAATGGCTGATTTTCTCATTCTCAGGCAAACAACAGGGAAAATGCTGCTCTTGTGCTGGCTATTGCCTTTATCTTTAAAATAATTCTGTCCACAGATTTATTGTAATCCTATTCTGGTTACTTCTCTGCAGAAGGCTTTAGGCAGGCTGGAGGTACCACACCTTTCCTCTCAGGAACTTCTCCAGAATGGGCAGATTTTTTGTTTCTTTTTGTGTTCTGCTGTTTGTGTCCTGCTCTTCCCTTCCATCTCTAAGTAATGGGAAAATCTTGATGATCCATGTTAAAAAAACCCCAAACTTGTAAATGTTTCTGTGATTTTTCTCAAGACAAAATATTTTTTTTCCTCCCTACTGGTTGAACCACCACACTTATTAACAATGTCAAGCAGCCCAGACTACTACAAATTGCACTGTGCCTGGTGAGTCATGCAAACTAATGCTTAGAAACCCATATCTTTGTTTTATTCTCTTACAAAATACAGAATTATAAAAACAAACAAGTTGGCACAGGGAACTGCCAGCCTCAGCCTACATTTCCAGCAGACTATATAATTAAAATAACTAGTACAAAAATATATGTCTGCAGAACAATATTTGCTTAGTTGAAGCAGTTAATATGAAAAGGCCCCATACTGATGAAAATAATATTAAAGTATTTAATACTCTGTGCTTTATTAAGCCAAACTTTCCCCTCTTCTTCCAAAAATCTCTCTCAGTGTGCCAAATCCTTTCTTTTTCTGTAAAAGAGAGTCTACTGTATGTAATAAAAATTTCTTTTCAGACAGTGGTGTCCTCAGGGACAGGGCTGTTTCTGCCTGTTTCAGAGGGTTCCACACTGCTTTGTATTACTATAGTAATATAAACAATTCATAAGAAGTTTTCAGTTTTAGCAGAAAAAAGTGCACATGCATCTTCAGAGACTTTTCTCAGAAATGCAGTTTGCCTTATCTTGCCTTACAGCATGGAAACTCATAAAATATTTGGAGATTAAAAGATATAAACCTTTTTCTTCAATTTTTTCATGCTACTATTATTTTGCATTGCCATTGGGCCAACGGAAATTGTACAATGGACATTCGTTTTATAACTAAAATAATGGGCTTTCTACTGGTCCTAGGATTTGAACTTTTTGTTCATTGAGGATAGGATAAAGAAAGGGTAGGGAAGTATGGTAAGAAATACTACTAGAGTATTCTATATCTGACACCCTTTATGCCTCTGGATATTATCTGTTGGTTACAGGCAGGAGAGAGGAACAAGATCATCTCATTCTTGCTATCTAGAAAATACCTTGATGTGATTGAGAGTATGATGAGAGGCAAGACTTGCTCTGTTCCTCTGATTAAAAGTGATTGATCAAAAGGAATGGTCAGGTTTATTATCTTTGTGCAAGGTTTAACAACTGGGTATTCCTAGTTGTGCAGTAAAAGGGCATACCAAGTCATCCATTTCAGCACAGGCAGGAAAAAACCCTCACTACAACTCATCATCTCCCTCCAGGGGGGGCTTGCCACAGATAAGCTAGTGGCTGACATACCCTATTTAGACTTCTCTGACCTGAAGCTGTTCTTACCTGTACCAGTGTAAGACACAGGCGATGCCACAGAAATTAAGCTAGCATAAAGCAGCAGAGGGAAAGATAGCTGTGAGGCCTCTGAAGCTGAGGAAGAAGAATTAGAAGAGTGGAGGGTAGGGAGCCTCTGTGTCCCACTCTGCCCACTCCTTGCCTAGATGTTTAGTTCTCCATAAGCTTTATTTATGATTTTTATTTTTAATTCACTAGAAAACTGAAGTAGAAAAGTTTTAATAACCCGACAAAACTAAAAGAAAAAATAAAAAAATTAAGGATTTTTTAAAATATTGAGTGATGTAAATGTCATGGAACTTTGCATTTCATTGCCAGACATTATGTTAGCAAAGAAAACAGTCACTGTTTATATAAAAAATTCATTTTGCCAATGTAACTGAATACACTCAGCTTCAGCTGAAGACTCACATTCAGTCCTTACTGAAACCTGCATGTCCATGCGCACATGACAGAAAGGGAAATTATTGTGTTTTGTTTCCCCTTGCCCAGGATACTGTTGTGTGCAATACGGTATGTAAGAGGCTTGTCTTAATCAGTTACCCTGCCACTTAGCACCGTGACCTTTATAAGATTCCCCTGGCTTTTTGCGTGAGAGGCAGATGTCAGTATCATTGTTTAACTATGCTATATGATTTTTCCTTGGAAGATAGCCAAACCGTATAAACTGCTCTTCAGAGACAATATATCTGTTACTTAAGATCTCATCATTTTACTCGTCAAAGCCTGCAGCATATGTCAATAACAGTCAGGTTACCTTAGGTGCTGAAGACCATTCTGACTTGGGATTTATAAGAAGGAAAAAAAATCTACCTCGAAGCTGTGCAATTTTTTGAAAAGGTAAAAAATTACTTTGAATATAGAAAAAAAAAAGCATTATGGGACTCATAAACATGCTCATTTCTAATAAAACTCTACCATCCTCTTTCTGCAAAGCATTTAATTTTGCAAAGCATATTTAATTTTAAGTGCTGGAGTGTACTTACCATGAATCATTTGCCTAAATAAAATTTATTTAAAATATAATTAAGGAACAATAATTAAGGAAACAATAAAAAAACCCACATTTGTATTATTGTTTTGCTACATGACTATAATATAGATTTTAGCATCTTCAGTAACATAAACTGAATTATCAGTAACTACCTTATATTGGAAGTATGATTTTCCACAGTGTAAGTATGACATGGTAGAAAGTTACCATAAAAGAACTATTTCACTGCTACATGAAAGGTGTGGAATTACCAATTATAATACGCAGGGATCTGATTCCCTGAGTTTTCAGGAATTGCCTCTTTTTCTTAAGGAGGAAAACAGTAGCTTTTAATTAAAACAGTTAAAACCAATAGATTTTAATGGCTAGTTAATAAAGTGTGTAACAAAGTTATTTCTTAGATGTGTCTAAATCAGAAATCCTACATGTGGAACCGCCCTGCTCCCGGGAAGTTAAAATACTAGAGCTTTATGGAGCTTGTCAAAACAGAATTCAACCCTGAGCATCTCGTACAGTTTACAAATCACGCGGCTGTAGTGGGTGGCAGGGAGAATGGTTTTGTGCACGTGCAGTGATATAGTTTATGCTGCAGGGCTTCTAGGGCCCACGGGACGTCAGACTCTTCTGCATCTTCTGCATCTCTGTGCAGAAGCTCTGTAACGAGAGCTGTCAGGTTGCCCCAAAATTGGGTCTTCACATCTGTGCCTGTCCAGTGGCACAGTTTGAAGGCATCGTTTGGGGTTTTGAGTAACCAAATGTCTTGTCAGCAACCAATACCCACCCTCCAAGCAAATAGATAGCTGTTATCATAATGCAGGATCAAGGCACTTGGTTTTTCATTTTTCTAATGTAGAGTTAATGAGTCACAGTTGCAGCGATTCTAAACCAGTGTCTCACTGGCCACTGCTTAAGTACAAGGGTATAATTTCCAGTTTACTCCCAAGCACTTCATCTCCTTGGGACTTCTGAGGTGTGTGACTGCCCAGACATTGCACTATGCATGGGTGCCAGTTGGGGAGCCTGGTCAGGGCTTCACCAGAACTAGGAAAAGTGTATTTCTAAGGAAATCACAGTGTCCAGGAAGTTAGATGGTACTAGTGGTAGTGTGCAACCTCCAGGCTGCTCTACCAGTTTCCCTATCCTGAATGATTAGTCTTTTCTTGACACATTTTTCCCATCTGCTCCTCCTAAAAGAAGCTACTGAAGACCTCTGGTCAGCTGGAGCATCCTGCTAGAAGTTTGTGATTTAAAGGATATTCTGTTTGTGAGACATGAGGATTGAAAAGAGGTCATACTGGCTCAGGGTGCCACTTCTAATATTTAGCATCTTTTTGAGATGTCAGTTCTCACTGTCACGTCTCAGTCTGGTGCATCCCTGTACCCCTTTCACAGCCAGGGAGCCATGAGAAGCTCAGTATGGAAACTGACTGCTTGGAAATGTCCCTAAATGGGGACAAGCCCTATATTTTCTTTCCTTTGCTCCTCTTTAGAATTTTCACACTTGATGTTTAAAGCAGTTATTAGCAAGAATTTTTTATTATTATTATTTTGTTGTTAAATGTGGACTATTCTGACTTCAAAAATGCTCTGTCATGCTATCTAGTGGCTAAATCAAACCATGACTGTCCTACCAATGTTGTATTGTGGATGGAATACTTAAGAACTTATACCTTCTGTTTTTTAAAGATAAAGCACCAAATAAAAGTTGTCATTTTATCATTTTATCCTCTTGTGCATAGTTTCTTTTAAAGAGAGATTTTCTGAAACCTAATTTGGAGTGAGGTGATGATTAGTGTTCTTCAGTATTGCTGATTAAATATAGCTAACTCATTGTTTTAGACAAGGAGATCAGTGTATTATTTGTAGATAGCAAAGACAATCCATCACCATAATGATTCAATAGCCTTCAGTGTTTTAAATTCAACTACTTTACCTTTTGTGAATAGCTGTTTTGCATAACGCTCTTTCACTTTCTTTTAACCATTCTAAGTGACCATTTGTCTTCGAAGTGTCCTGTCAGATACACTGGAAATATTTCTCTGCATGCAGTGTTAGAGAAAAATTTAGAAAAACAAATGGAAGTTCAGGCAAATAACTTTAATGCCGGTACACAAATGACACAAGATCTGAAACTGAAGGCAGAAGCTTGGAGCCACACACATAGCCATACCGACATGAAGGTAAAAAATGTAGTGACTAAAGGAATCTGTGTCAACCTAAAGGCTGGCTATCTGTCTTTCACCAGCTGAGCAACCACCCAAAGAGTATTTTAAGCTCAGGTTTTTTATTATTTTTTGCTTGGAAATTTTTCTTTGTTACATTAAAGGGAGAGAGCAAATGGAAAAAATCTTTTCCAATCATGTCAATGAATATGGATTACATAAATGCTTGATATGAAGCTTTCCACTGACTCAGTTGCATGTAATTGGATACAATTCTGCTTCAGGAAAGGACTGCGAGTATTCTCTGGAAATTACTCAGGGTTCTTAATAATGAAGCTCCAACTCACCTATTTTTATGCTAAAATATCATGGATACACTATTTGGAACCAAAATAAATCTGCAAGAAGACCTCTGCGATTAACCAATAATGGATATATTTATTTTCATGGTTTTCATTTTACTTCAGGTAAGTTTCCAGCACTTTCCAGTGAGCCACATCTCCCAGCAAAATGAATCATGAATACAATTTCAGAGGAAAGTGAGCAAGATAATTTCTGAAGAGAATTGGTACTCTTTAGTGGCTTTAGATTCCTGGCTTATATTTTGTGAGAGACTCACAATAGTTTTGACTGTCTTGGGAATGTGATAATACGAATTTCTGTTGTTGATGTACCTACGCATAGAGGCACCACATTAGGAGGCAATATGGGAACTGGCAAGGGATAATGATTGCCAGTAAAGTAGACAGAGTCTACTTTCACATGTAGTTCATGGACAATGATCATGTCTCATATAATTGAACAGAACCATGCTGTTCAGAAATTCCATGGAGATCTGCTTCATTCATTGCTTGAGTTGTACCTGATTACATCTCACAGTATGTATGTGCCTCAGCAAAAAGAACCAGTTTCAACGAAACTTTCAAAGTCCCAATTTGCCACAAAAATAAGATAAATATTAATCCAAATTATATTTTAATTTATAAAATATTTCATGTGGAAGCACATGCTACATAAGCTGTAGACAAATTATTAAACAATTGAAGGAAAATATAATTTAGAGAATTTGTCAAATATCAGTCAACCATTTACTGCTATTTGATATCCAGAGAAGGGGGAAATTCAGTGGGATTATATTGAAGAAAAATGTCAAATTTAGCCAAATAAATTATTTTAATGAATAATTAAACCAGTTCTGCTATAAACACATGGCAGATAATTTAAAAGAGGTACGTCTATTCATGCGCTTGTGTTTATCCATTCATATTTGTGTCTATTTGTGTTTATGCTTTTCAGAAGGTTTTGTAATGCTTCATGGAACACTGAAGAGAATGAAATAATGAAAGAACTTGTCTTCTCTTGAATAGATCAGTTCCTCAATGTTATAAATATAGTTAGAAGATCAAATATGAGGATGTTTTTGCCTGTAAATGTCTCCAGATGGCAAAAAGTAGGAAAAAAAAAATAAACAGAAAGACAAGCACTGAAATATTCAGTTCTGAAATGTACAGTTCTGATCAATGGGTAATCTGGAGATGTGGTTTTTGTAGTGAAAGTTGTGGTAAACGTTTATAGTGCAATATCCTGCCGTTATTCTGGATGAACTTTTTTAATATAGTTGCATTTCAGCTATGCCAGTAATACTAAATCAAGATTGTTGCTACAAAAAATCATTGCATTAGAGTCAAAGGCATAAGAAAAAAAAATATTTTTTTCCATGCACAATTCTTTATTCACATTGAACAATGTTAATAATTATAAATACATGATAGCTTTTTACTTTTTCCATTGCCTTTAGTATTCAGTAGGTACTGAATCTGGCCTATCGGAGCCTAAGTGCAAATTACACACGTAGACTTGAGAACACTTCACATCCAAACTTGCAGCTGAGGGTGATTTTTTTTTTGTTGCTTAGTAGTAAATCTTTGGAAAATAAGGTTTATAATTAAAGTGCTGATGCAGCTATAACTATAGAGGCATAAACAGTGCAGCTATAAATATTGCAGTAACTGCAGTGGCAGACTTTGTCAAGTGGTTCGTATTAGGACAGCTAGGCTGTGGCAGCTGATGTGATGAGAGAAATTATGTTGAGGTCTGCTGATCAATTCCTTTTTGATGGTATTGTTAAACCTTTTTCTTCTTCAGCAAGAACTGACATTAACTTTGTGTCCTATGATGGGAGCATTGCTTGAAATGGACAATCTCAATTTAACTAAACACACTTCTAAATTTCAGTAAAAGAACAAATTATACCTGACAGACCATGGCCTTGACATTTAAAATTACACCATAGCTGATTATACTCAATGGTATTTAGAGACATACAGGACTTCAAAAGGGGAGTGAGTTCACTAGAGTAGTCACAAAATTCAACATATGTGGTAAGAAACAATGGAGACATTAGCCAGAGGTAATGCTAGAGGAGGTTAATCTAGGACAAGTAATGTACGGTGTAAGCTTTAAGTATTTCATGTTCTCATGGAGAAACCAAAAAGTACATGTTAATAAATTAAAAACAGGATTTTGCACATGCTCTGATGTCAAGCTATGCTGTTTGACATCAGTTAATATGTTATACAAGAAGATGTATCAGTATTACTTTTGTTTTTAGAACTACTTTTTCTCCCTTAGTTGTCAAATAATTCCTGTGATCCTCTATCATGGAACATTTTGTGACAGAAATCCAATCACTTTCTCTGTTTCCAGCCAAAGTTTATTAAGGGTCCAGTGATGTAATGGTGGTCTATGACAACGTATTTCCTCTTACCTAGACAACGCGGCACTAAATGCGCTTTAGGACCAAATTTACTCTGCTTTTCTCTCTGTCTTTCCTTTCATCTTACCTGCTGTCTTCCTTACAGGGGATGGTAGGTGGGGCTTGGTTGGCTGTGGCTACCGTAGCAAACCGGGCAAGGCTTGAGCACCAGTCGAGGATCGTCTCTACTGTTTAACTGTTAAAAGACATCTTGGTCTTACTGTGGCCAGCTGCCAGTGCCTGGGTATAGTTTGAGATATAATGCAGGCCAGGGGTTGATCCCCATCGACAATACAGAAAAAGCCATCCTGTCTCATGGGGAAGGGAGTTTAGCCGTCCAGCTCTGCCGTGTCCCTGGCCCTCAGCTGCAGGAGCAGACCCTGCCTATTTTACTTAAAGGAGAGACAGTTGGCTCTAGGGGAAAAACATTAGGATTCTCTTCTGGCTTCAGCTGAGATAGACTTAATTTTCTTTCTAGTAGCAGGTATAGTGCTGTGTTGTGGATTTAGGATGGGAATAATGTTGATAACATGAAAATATTTAGGTTTTTCTAAGCAGTCAGGGACTTCTCAGCTTCTCATACTGCCCTGCCAGACAGAAGGCGGGAGGTGCTCAAGAAGTTGGGAGGGCACATAGCCAGGACAGCTGACCCAAAGTGGCCAAAGGAATATTCCATACCATATGATGTCATGCTCAGTATATGACTGTATGGTGAGCCAGGAGGCAGTTCAGCTTGAGAACTAGCTGAGCACTGGTTTCAGGTGGTGAGCAATTGTTCTATGCATCACTTGTTTTGTATATTCTTATATTATTATTATCATCGTCATCATCATAATCATTATTGTTATCTTCCTTTTCTGTCCTAATAAACTGTCTTTATCTCATCCTATAAGTTTTACCTTTTTTTTTTTGTTTTTTTTTTTTTATTTTTTCCCCCATCCCATTGAGGGGGTTGGAGTGAGCAAACAGCTGTGTGGTTGTTTTAGCTGCCTGCTGGGTTAAACCACGACAGATACAAACATAGGTACAGACGTCAGTTAAACATCTGTTTCTAGGGCAGTTCGTTATACTAATTTCATCATTCATTAAACTGTTACACACATATAGGTGGTCCCATCTACACAGGAAGATGCAAGAAACTTAAGATTCAGTCTGACATGCTCCTAAATCAGATTCAGACAGATTCCCTTATAAAAAATAGTCTAAGTAATTGGATATCCAGGTCACTTGATATGCATTATTAAAATTGGAATAAAATTAAGTCCGCTGCATTGGACCAAAGTGAATTAGTTGTGTTGATCTCTGTATCGGCCTAAGACACATTTGCACTGAAGATACTACTCTGGCCACTGATTGCATGTACATGACATGAATCACTTCAGCGCAGTGATTAATCTCTTACCCGATACAGAAACTGATATTTTAGTGACAAGCACCCACATAATTATGTATTGAAAAGAGAGAGACACTGGAGGGAATAACAGGATTTTTCAAAGCAGTGAATTTGATTGTTGTAAAAAAAAATAGTCAGATAAATTATAGCACTTGGACTTTAACCCAAAAGATTTTTAAATGCAGCATGGACTGTTCTTGTGGTTTCAAGTAATGGTTGCTATGGGTCACCCAGAAATGAAACCAATCACGGCATTGTAATTTAAAACTAAAACAGCTGGCAAAATATTTCCTCTCAAGCCTGTTGTCTCAGAAGTAAATGAAAAGGTCGGGAGACTTTCCATTTACTTCTGAGACAACATGGACTGCTTGAACTAGGGAACATATTAATGTTTTCACCAGAGCTTTCTATTACGTGTCAGGAACTCCATTCCAGGATATCACACTGGAGGTGATGAAAAAAGACAGATGATAGAATGAAATGGTTGGACCTAACACAAAATAATCAACCATCTTTATATTTCCACTTTACATTATATCAGGAGTGCTGATTGCATTCTATAGGTGGTGGTATTTCACCTAAAAATAACTGCTGCTGCAGAGTACATGGCTGTCCACACAGTTACAGTTCAAAATGCTAAGAATTTGCATGTGAGAGTATAAGGGAGTCGCAGCAAAGGGCCATTTTTTCTATTGAAATAAACAATGGTAGCCTTGGCCAGACACATACAATTTGTGACTAAGATTCCTCAATAGCTACAGATTTAGAGAGCAAGGGGAAGGTGAAGGGGCTTTAAAAATGTTTCCTGTTTTAGCAGGAATTCCTGTGAGAAACCATATGGTCACAGCAGCAGCATTCTCAATAAGGAAACCTTCAACAGCGGTGTCCTGTGATCCCCAACACAGGCCACAGTTTTGGAGGAACTTTGAGGGAGCAATGTATTTGCATCACATGCCTTAATTAAAAATATATGAATCTTAATGCTGTCTTTGCATGATGCTTAAAATTACAAACATCCTTTGTAGACTTTGCTTAATGGTTCATACACTATTATTATTTTATCGTTATTTATTTAATTAATTTTGGTAAGCTTGTTGCACTTTTCCTGGTAGTTAATTTGTAACAACAAATATAGAAAGCCTCAATGAAAAGCAACTTGTAAAGCCCCACGATTTTAAGATTGAGAATCTCAGTAGAGTGAGTTGGAAAGAAAAAAACCTCAAGATACAATGGAAAACATTATCAGAAACAGAAATCAGAGGATACAGGTTTTTCTAAAATAGTATTTTGGCCTCCCTTCCTTTCTGAAGTAGTGTTGCTCCCAGAACGTTCCCAGTAAGAAGGATGATTGTGGTAAAACAGAACAATGAATAAAGTCCACAGCCAGCACATTTCTACTCTATTTTCAATCAACACTAACCAACATCCCCCCCCCTCCTTTTTTAAATTTGTTTTTTTATTATTATTAAAAGAAAGAAAAAATCACTGGAATGCACAGGATCCTTCACAATGCATTTTCATTAAGACTTCAATTTTGCCAAGTCCCTGACAAAGGGAGCTCGAGGTGTTAAGGGATTTTGAAAACATGCAAAGAGACACATAAAATAGCCTGAACTAAGCCAACTAAAGTTTTAAATAGGGAAGAACCTGAAGACATTGGAACTGTGGAACTTGACAATCAAACAGCAGGGAGACCCTTTACCAGTAATTATTTTAACATTAGCCACAATCAGTGAGAAAATAGCAGAAAGTGCTTTTCTTCACAGCTATGACTTCCAAGATGTACTGCTGTGTGCTCTTTCTTCCAAGCTTTAATAAGAAATATGATGATAAATGGCATCCTTTGCTAATGTTTTCAAGACAGCCAAGATTAGAAGATAGTGTTTCTTGTTAATAATTTTGTAGCATGCTATATTAGAGGTGAGAAATCAGAATATGTAGAAGGAAGAAAAAAAAAAAGAAAGAAAAAAATGCAGAGGAACCACTGTCTTTGGGAGATACTTTCTAAGGCACAAATACTGCTTTTTCTTAACTTTGATTCTTTGTAGTCCCACAGCTATAAAACAGGTGCCAAAGCTAATTCCCTGTCTCTGTTATTTCCTCTCTTCTTAAACAAACTGCTATGCATTTGTTGATTTTAGATGCCCAATGTGGTAAACAAGGGATTTAGTGCTTCCTCCTCATTCCCTTACAGATATTGCATGTATTAGCTGTATTCTTAATTAAGAAAAAATGTGGAAATAAATAAATATGAAAGCAACATATGTAAATTGCACTGCTGTTTAGATGACCACATGATGCATTTATCTGATTTCATAACAGATTACTTTAGCCATAGGCAATTATTTTCAACAACAGCAGGATCTCTTGAGAAGCTGTGCTTGATCTTCCAGGTATGATAAGATTTAACTTAGCACAATACAAGTTGAGATGACATCTTTCTGTAGTAGTTTCCTACTTTGAACACTTGCTGTGGAGGAAGCTTAAGGAGGAAAATGAAAATAGTAAGTAAGAAAATCACATATCTACATCTGTAGGCAGCTCACACAACTTTTGTTTTATTTTACATGGAATTCAGTGTATTTCCACAGTTAAGACCTGATTTCTCAAGAGCTTATCTGGTCATGTTGCTTGTTTTCTATGTGGTGTTACAGTTTTCTGTTTAAGGCTTCATAAAAGTTTCAGAAGCAAGAAATGAGGTTCCAAGCCATATAGGCACTGGAATACAGGCACTGAATTTTTGTTTCTATATAAATGCTAACAGAAATGATTGACAGCAAAATGAAAACCAGGGAGCTCAAAATGCAGATTAAGAATCCTTCTTCATAATTTTAGTAGTTGTCAATGGATATTTAAGTGAAAACCAAAACACATATGGACATATTCTAAAATGCTGAATTACATTAGTGGAAAAATTTTGGTGGTGTGGATACGAGCTGGATTGTGCTGCCTGGGGCTTTTTTTTGGTGAACTATAGCATAGGAACTTTTTCTGAGAGAAAGGTGCCTGGTTTAATATTGTTATGAACCTACAGACACCTTAAAAAGCCCCATATGCTACCGCAAAGGAGCTGACATTTCACTAATACAGATTTTCACGGAGATGAATAATATGAGTCAAGCAACATAAAGCAGTTTCAAATAGCTCAGAAAGTGAATCAGAAATTCAAACCGTGCTGAATAGCACCCTTCTGGGTTAGCTTCATTTCTAAGCCAAAAGTTCATCTCTGCTTTAACCATCAGAATTGAGCCTGATGCTCTGGAAAAAAAGCAATTTCAGTAGGCCCAATTGTTCTAACTATGCTGCCAGACAGGATTTTAGGGATTTTTAAAGAGCTGAAAAACTCTGATGCCTCCTGTGGTTTGCAAAAAACCCCCAGAAATTCCATTTCAGTCCCTTAAACAACAATAAAATCAATTAAATCTAATGCCTCCCAGTTTATAACCTATCTCTGCAGCTAAAATGAAATATTTCATACCTGAGAAGCTGTGACCTAACTTTTGTGGGTTTTTTGTAGCATCATATGTACCTAAAGTGAAGCAGGGATCCAGACTTCATCTTCCATTTTCTTCTGCAAATTCTGTCCTCAATGTTATCAGGGACCCAGGTGTTAAATGCAGTAGGTGCTGCCCAGATCTACCTCAAGTCACTTCTTTCAACGGGAGCCATGCTTCCGAATAAGGCCTCCAACTTTTTCAGGTCCATATTCAAAACTCACCCTAATGCTATCCTTTTTGGACTTGGTGGTGTAGAAATTCAGACAATTCATCTGAAACCCAAGAAACGTTGAAATCAGCATTGATGAAAACTTCATTCTAACTGCTCTTTGCTTTTGAAAATCTTTTAAGTTCTTAATGTTGCCAATATATTTTGTTCACAAAACATTCATGTGTGCAAGCTCCTTGATATTTCTAGAGATTTCTCTGGACCTTATCAGTCAAAGACGGGCCCTTTACGGTTCACCATGATTGTGGGAAGGACCGAGAACTGTCAGTTCAGCAAAGTGGGCCCCTGCACTGTTCTCCACCAACCTGATCCAGCCCAAAATCCTTCAGCTCCCCACAGCTTCCCCATGCCTTACATATTCATCCGGCCTTGCTCCTTCACAGGCCACCTCCTGAAGAGGAAGAGCACAGGTAGCAAGAAACAACTGAGGCTACCTGTATGGGCAAAAAAACCCCTGTATAATGAAACTCCTAATATTTCATCTTCTGCATTCTGTTTTTTATTTGGTAAAAGAAGAGACACTGTGTTTTCCTTGTGTTTCCTGAGCAGTGCAATACTAAGCCTCAGGTATAAAAACCCCACTTTGTTAGTCCCAGGTGTGCAATCAGGCACATTTAGGAGCATGTTGATTTCATCAGAATCGTGAAAATCACTAAAATGTTGGAAAATAAGACTTTGACTAGGGAAGCTAAATGAGTCAAGGAGTTTCCCTTCCAGTCTAACCAGCCCAAGTGGAGGTTGGAAAGCCCTAGGCATACTTTTGTTATGTCCCTAAGGATTACTAATGTGACATCACATAGGACTTTGCATTATTTAAAGATTAGAGTAGGACAATGCATATCACACCAACACTTGATAAATGGCATTATTCTCTCTGCAGCAGGAGACAAAGAAATGTGAGAACTAATTTGAAGAATATGAAGGCAATTAGGAGAAATGAGTTCTATCATTCACTACCACATAAGGCTTACTGTCTCATCCACGGAGTTTAGCTTTTACAACAAAATTATCAGACTCAAAAAATGGGCTTTTAAAGCCCAGAAAAGCTAAAAAGAGAAAGGAAGTGGTATGTTATGTAGGTTTGCTTAGCATAAGTTTAGACCAGATATGCCACCTCACTCTTTTGCCCTGTATTTTAAGGTGTACCGCACCGTGTCATTTTTACTTCACCAAGTGCAGGGTTCTCTTTTGTTCTTTAAAGTGAGAGACAGGTCAGTTAATCTTCTTTGCAGTGCACTGGGGGAGAGGCAAGGTGTATTCTTTTCCACATATCTTGATGCTCCATTACTGCCAGCCTGTCCTATTCCTTTGGGAAACCCTACTGTTCAGGAGATCAGCCCCCCTGAATGCAAGCTAGTGTCAAATATTAACAGTGAATTAAAACTGCAGGTAAAAATGGTGACAGTGGCATATTCCTGTCACTGGGCTTGACAGGAAATTTATTTTGCTGTAGCTGAAAAGTAATTAACCTCCACTGTGAGAAATTCTATTACTAGTAGCTATTCTGCCATGCAAAGTACACTACATGGAAATGTTACAGGCCATCAAGCAGAAAAGGCAGATTTGTCTGCATTTTAAACTAAAGCTGACCCCACCCCCACCCTCCACTCTCATTCTCTCTCTCCCCTCACTCTATCGTCACTGAAGCTGGAAATTGAGATGCACACGTGGTAGAAAGAAAATGGTTTAAAGCATAAGGATTTTCATAAGGTATTTACAAGAGTTAATTTCTGCGGGTGTACGTGTGTGTGTGTGTGATAGCAGAAGTGTGCTCCATGTAACAAACCAAAGCTCTGTAGGGGAGGAACTTAGCAGGGATCCCGAATGGCTTCCACATCAGAATAACTGTGTTGCAGACATGTATAGGAAAATGTCAACGTATCAGCTGACAGCCCTCATCGCGTCTTGCTCTCCGCTACACTCTTCTGCTACTGGTGAAAAGTACAATCATCCTCTTTTGATAAGGGACAAAAAACCCTCTGACACTCAGAACTAGGACTGTATTCTGAGGGGGGGAGTTAAGCTTTTTCAAGTACATTGGATGATTGTACTTTACAAAATATGATTGCAAAGCAGAAGGAGCCTGCCAGCTTCTCTGTGAACTTTTGCCTGCCTGAGCAAACTGGCATTTTTGGAGACAGGAAAACTGTTATCAAGCTCTTCCCTCTGAGATCAGTGGCTGTCAAAAGTCATTAAGTATGAGAGAGAATCCACCAGTCTCTGTGTGTGATAGAGGGAAAGTTGAGATGAAAAACAAAATTGCTTTTCTGTCTCAGAAAGAGAATTGCCTGGTTTTCTCTTCATGCCATGGTTATACCATGAACTGGTTGTGGTGGGTTACTGTATGTGGGAAGCCAAAAAAAGAAAATCTACTGAAAATTACAGGGGAAGAAAATTTTGAGTGTTACAGACTAATGGTTTTGTCCAATTGCTTTGCAGGCAGGTTCGTGAGTGACAGCTGTGCATTAACAGCATGTTGTCCTCCTCCCTCTCAGGAAGAGGTGGTGGCTACAACATTGCAGCTATAAAATGAGTTCAGCTTAATGATGGACTGCAGCGAAAAAAATACATCTTTAGATCTACATTTTAAAGTGACAGTGCACTCTGGGATTCCAGATTACTGTTATTAATGAAAGAATGTTTAATACCTTTCTAGTAGGGGTTTCTGAATCATGCTCCATTTAAAAGAGATTTCACTTCTCTATTAAAAAAAAAAAAAGTTTCTTGGAACAAATAATTAAAGTTTACAATGTACCACCAAGGAACCTATTCAAAGGTCTTTTATTCTCTTTTTACAAACCCTCTGTGATCAAAAATCAGAAAATGTATGTGCTAAAAATGAGTAATGGACCATAATTGGGCTTTCTAATGATTTCTGTATTAACAATGACTCCCAAACCACCTCCAATCAAACCCTGAAGTTAACAGTTTACCTTAGAGATTTATAAACAAAACAAAGCAAGAAGAAGTTGAGGGAATTGGCCTAAGACAACAAATTACAAAAACATGAACACCAGGATTCTGGCATTTATTGTGATACAATTTTGAAAGCTACAGAAATGACTGTAACAAGGAGGTTACTACCATGGGAAAATACTTTCCACAATGTGGCTATGTATACACACAAATATATATATAGTATGCAAGTATATATTTGCATGAATATATTTTGTACAAGGAACATCACTTAAATCTTTGAACTTAAATAGTGAAACTTTTATCTAAATTGTTTTCACATTCGGTCTTTGTGCTGATTCAGACTTATGAGTCAAAATTGTTCTTGTGGCAGGCTACTGATGCAGAAATCTATCCAGGATGGATTATTACTCAAATGATTTTCATTATATATTTTGAGGCTAGACAGGTTACTTTATGTAGATAAAATTAGTGCATATCAGCTCCCATGGCATTTGACAAAGGAGGTAGAACTTTGCTGAGATTCTGAAAACCCAGTGGGCTGCCTGTGCATTGTCCAAGGGTGTTTCCTGCGGCTCCTCTCTCTTAACTTTTGTTATAAAGACAGTGAGCCGGGGCTTTGGGTAAGATCAAAAGATGGCAAGGTCCACCCCTACCCTCAGATGTACAGAAAACACCTCAGCTGACATTCTGATTCATTCTATGTGGTGGGATAATTCTTTAATTTTCCCCATTGGTAGCAACAAGACAGACCAAATGCAGTTGCCTTATTTGTTTGCTTTTTGCCATCTAGATTTCAGTCATGACTCCCTTTGATACCTAAATTTTTCTGGTGGTCTCCCACCCAAGTCCCAACAAGACCATGCTTAGCTCGCGGGAATACTCACAATTGAGTACATGCAGTTTAGTACAACTAGGACAGGGACAGTTTTACTGGTACCAGGAATCTTATTCACAAACAAATTGCCATTGGTTGCCATACTCTGAGGCAAAAGCGTGGAGATTGTCTCTATTTCAGCAGTCAGACATTACATGATTTATTATTGTTTAATCAAAATAGCAGTAGCAGTGTCAATGTGGCAGTAGCTCAGACCTGACCCACACCGAAATACTTGCTTTTTTTGTCATTTGCTTATTTTAGCTCCAAGACATCCACAATGGCATCTTTTATCTCACTTTCAGACAGTTCTGTTCTCTTTCAAGAAAATATCTTTATAGATGTTTTCTGGATACTGTTCCATAATTTAACAGACATAAATCTAGATTACAGTCTAGATTAGTCCCATAGTTCCTTGCTTTGACATCTTCAACCAACCTTTTGGACAGGAGCTAAGGGAGCTAACAGTGATATGCTTGAACTACATTTAATTACAAAAGGTTCAAACTCTTGCCCACTAAGTATAGCTCATTGTCAAACATTACTGTAACAGATTTGAAAAAAACCCTGATTCTGAAATAAAAGGATTTGATAAGTGCAGTCATGCATTTAAGCTATCTCAGCAAAAAAAGGATAACAGTTCAGGCCATTTTTTCCCCAGCTACTGTAAACAAGTCTTTGGCTGCTTACTCCTGGAAACAAGATGTTTGGAGTAACTATGTTATGCCACTCACAACTCACTATTACAGTTTGACCAAAATATACTCCATTCTGTGTCTGAATCCTAATTACTCAGCACTGTATTTGAACTGGTGCCAGCAGCTCCTGCACTAGTCTTTCAAAGACTCAGATCCCCACTGCTGGCAAACTTTCACAATATTATATGGCACTGTATCATATGGTTTATCACACACTTTGCCACTTTCCCAGAGGAGGAGTTTTTGTGTTTGGTTTTGTTGAGTAAAACAGTAGGAAAAATGCTTTTGTCTTCATAAGGCATATATAAGGAAATGTCACAAGTTGAAACATTCCTTTCTACACAGTTGACCTAAACTTCTCTCACTCTTCTGCAAGACCCAAGCTTCTCTCACTCTTCTTTTCTAATTCTGAGATGGAGTAAGATGAAAGAATCTGTTCTTAGCTGACCAGAGGAGGATTGCCTAATTTGGGGAAAGATCTTAAGTAATAGAAAGTGACAAAAGTCTACTGGACGTAGCAGTCTTCCAGCAGAAGATTGTGCAATGCGCTGTCCTAGAAACCACAACAAACTGGTGGAACTTTGGAACTGAGCTGTTGTGTGTTAGGCTCATAGGCAGCTCCTACCAACAGGGCTTCAGGAAAATTTAGAGATGTAAGCACACACTGAAATCTGAGTATCAGTTGTGGAAAAAACAAATCAAGAAGCAATGAAAGAAATGTGTCTGGGGGCCTGCCAATCCTGCCTCAAAAGAACTCTCTCTCGAGGTACCTCACATGAAATTAATCTTCTCTATATGAGTTGAAGGTAAAAAAATCAAGAAGTTAAGTAATCAAGAATGCTTCTCAGATCCACCAGTGCAATCCCACAAGAAGCTCCTGCCCTTCCTTCCACTCTGTTTGTATTCAGCATATTTTCTATTCCCTGGCCCAAGTGCACAACTCTTTGGAGTGGTTGATAGTTTGCTCATGTAGAGCACCTGGCACAAGGATTCCTGGTGTATGGGAAAAGCTACTGAACAGGGGTGCTGGCAGTGTCACATACTCTGTGGACCCTCCCTAGGTCACAGCTGATCAGTTTGACTTTTTCCCCATCTTGTGTTGAAAATGCTAGGAGCTTCCATTGTCCCAGGGGACTGGCAAGATGTGCATTGATTTCTTGGGGATGGAATAATCTATTTTGCACTTCACTGATTATCTACGCATACAGTTGGAAAGTAGTTACCTAAAACATCTGTTTAAAACCATAACCCGCCTTATATCCTAAGCTTCATAGTCCATTGCAAAATGCATGAACAGTAAGGATATCTTGTGCATTATACTGAAACTCTATGCATTCATTTAACAGTGCTCAAGCTAAGAAGTTGAAGGCATTTTGCCGGCAGGGATTAGGAAAGATAAACAGGAGTTACCATGGAAGTCTTAAACATGGTTTTATCTATACGGGTTATTGCCCATATTGCCATGACAATTTGTAATTCTGTTTATCCAATTCTAGCATATGATGTGGGTCAAGAGGAACAAAACAGTAGTATTTTTAAAAAGGTCAGCTTGGGTGGTGTTGTATGATGTGTTTCAGTTATTTAGTTGTACCATTTGCAAACCCTCATCCTTCTCTGTCTACCACATTTAAATTAATGGTGACACTGAGTGAACCAAACATAAATTAACAAGGTACAAAAACCCCAACAAAACCACACAATAAGCATAGATATCCAATGAGATCCATTTACTAGAACAAGTTCAGGCAGTCTGAGGCCAAATACATATGGAGGTGCTCAAAATTAGTGGACAATATCACTGCAGAAGTAAGTAACCTTCCTGAAAGTGAGAGTGCAATAAATAAAATATTACTATTTATAGCTACATAAGGATATTGCCAGAAAAGTGAGAAAATCAATTTATTTCTAGTTTTCCTCCAAGAATAGCATTGATTAAAAGTTTTGATTATTTATTTTTTCTTTACTTTTCTATTCTGAACATTGGGATGAGAGGTCACACATCCCCATGTACACAGGAGGGAAAAATAACGGATTTTATAAATGGAAGCTTTAATTTGTCAGTTTACATCCAGAAAACAGTATTGTTATTATGAGCTCTTAACATTTAGCTGTTATTCTGTAAGCAAATTGATGGCCCCATTCCTAATGGAAAGAGATTTACCTGAAGAAGGAAAAAATAAGTCATAAATATTGTAAACTAAGTAGAAATCCAATATAGGGTAAAGCAGCTTCTCAGATTCTGAATTGTCTGCATTAAATTGGAGTGGAGCTACATTATTCAAATATATTGTTTGTGTGTGAGAAACTCTGTTTTATGAGATGTCAAATAACATAAGCATCGATTTGATTGCATATACATACACATCCATATTCATACAGATATGTACACATGTATATTAATTTCTGCCTTTATGCCTAATCTTTTTTGTAATTTGTAAATTCTGACAGAACACATACATACACACATAGAGTTAAACACACACTCAATTTATATATTGGAGAAGATTCTGCATGAGGTAGAGGATGTATGTTAGCAAACTTATGCCTGCCTGGTTTATAACACAGGAATTGAGAAGAAAATATCTTAGGGAATTTTTAAGGCAGCTATATAGAAAGAGACACCATGCATTTGACCTACAGGATTAGCACACTTGTACCAAGGGAGCATGCAATTTCAGCTGAGGTCTTACTTCAGACTGTGTTAACACTGAATTATTTCCTGGGGGGCTAGAATAAAAAAAAAAATCTCAAGAAAGCAGTGATGGACATGTTGGATGGTCTTGGATCTTCCTGGAGTTAAGTGTACTACTTTTCACTCTGTAAATAGATCTCAAGAGGGAAAACAATCCAATCAAATAAAATAAAAATCTTTGGAAGGAATACTTGTAAATGTTCAGAGATCAAATTCAGCATTGTAGTCAAATGAAAGTAAGATGGTAATTGCAGTAAAACGGATCATCCTGGAGAAATGTAGCAAAGAATTAGCAAGTAAACACAGAGGAGAGTAATATGTGTATAATTTCTAAAGAGATGAAAGCGTAATGATAAAAAGTGGTGAGTATGATGTCCTATGACTGTGACAAGAAGATGGACAAACCTAGTGGATTGAATCAGGCTGAAATTCTGTAACAGCTCCCCATTCACTCTTCTCCTTTGCTAATCCTTAATGGAGCAAATTCTGACTTGCTTAAACATTTTTAAGCCTACACTAGAGTTAATAAAAACCTTTTCAAATAGAAAAGATGCACAAGATGCACCTGTTTCTTTCCCTTCTCCACAGTACCACCTCTTTCTCTTTTTATGGTGTCTTTCTGAATAAGCTGGAGATTAATTTTATAAAAAGACTTGGCTTGCAAACCAACTCCTTATCTCCACTTGTTCTAAAAATAAATAGGGAAAAAATAGGTAGGTTTAAATGGCTGGGGTTTTGCTTTGCTGAAACTGAAAATGTTTCACAGAAAAAGCTTCACAGAAACACCTGGTCTTCTTGTCAGTGTAGGTTTCTTTTTCATGCTTTTCAATGTAGCTCATTCCAAAGGAGATAAAATCATGATGTCTTTTTAAGGTACTGAGGTAATTGGAAGAGAATGTAATCACTATCGGGAGGGAAGAAATATAAAGGGAGCAGAAGGGAACTACCTCTGTAACAGGAGGCAGGATGTAGCTTCTTGCTCTTAAGATCATCCTGAAAAGGAGCCAGGCAACTGAAGTGCAAAGTACAAGCAGGTTATTAATGAAAGATTTCTCTTAACAACGCTTTCATGTATCAGTTTGAGCACTACATTTATTTGTAATATGGGGTTAATGCATTTGATAATAGAAGAACACAGATATTTCAGTAAATGGACATTGCTGTGTAAAGGAAAATGGAATCTGAAGCAACAGTGACAAGAGGGACACCAGAACTGATGAATACTGTATAGAGTCTAGGCGTATAAACAGACCGAGGTTATGTCGACACTGCAGACTCCCATACAGTATAGAGAGATCACTCATTTAAAGCTCCACCATGCTGAGGCCTGCAGTGTGATTATATGCTGAGAGGCTTTTTGAAGTATTAATTCTATCTGCACTCTCACAGATAATATTCGTAGCACTTGACTGTAGTATAGAAACTCTTCTTTCATTATTTCACAACAAAAAAAAAAAAATCAAGCACACAGGCTTTGTTGTGAATATTTTTGTTTCATTTATCTTGCTATATCTTTAAATGCATCATTAATTTTTATTTCTGTCTCTATAGTCTTGTAGCTGCCCTTCTGTTCCCACAGTTATACATCCTAGCTAGCAAATTTAGAGAGTGTTTTAGACAAGATATCAGGATATCAGGAGTTAACAGTGATGGACTTTCCCAAAGCATTGCAGTCCACAGTGAAAGGACTTAAACTCTGCTCCCTGATAGGAGTCTAGAGACTGGAGAACTTTCTTGCTCTAAATCCATCAAAGAGCATAAGTTTTGGGTGGCAGTTTGTCTTCTCTATTTCAGTAGGTTATCATTTCAGAAAAAAAAAGAAAGTGAAAGAGCAGTGAACAAATAGGCCACTTTAAATTTGTTCCTATTAAAGTAAGCAGGCTGTGATCATGCTTTAAGGGGTTCTAAAATCCCAAATCTACCTGTGCAGAGAAATACTCTGACAAGGGCTGAACACAGCAATTTGTAATTCACTTTTGATATGATTTGGTGACTTATATCTGATCATCCATGGGACGTTCTATTGATCCTTTAGCAAATAAGTCCTTCACAAGTGTCATGAGGTTGCTGACTGCAGGGGTTTTTTTGGTGTGCACATCTCCAGGTAGCACCGGTCTCCTCTGTTCCAGACTATTTATACTGGAACAATGATGCCTCCCTCATTTTTATCAGTACAATTGTTTGTTGGACCATGTGGTGAACCAGAATGAAGACTTGCTCTTTAACATGTTGAAATCTTACATGATTCCACATTGTCATAGATCCACTTACAGCACTAAATAATTCCTCAAAACCTACCAGGAGTCATCTGGATTATACACATATGAATGGGAGGGCAACTGTAATCACAAATACAAACAACAAAACAAACATAAATGGAAAGATACTAGAAAATCAGTAAATCTGGATTGTCCAGCTAAAATCATTTGCACATTGTTGTTGTTGTTAAACAATTGTTAAAACACAAACACAGTCATAATGGTCCCTACAATCTTGAACTACAATTTGCAGACATCCCTTGTTTCCATGAAGGGAACTGAGGGTAATTATCAGTGAAGAGCAGAGGGAAAAGTTAATTAAGCCAAAATCTGGAGGAACAGAAGTGTGTGTTTACACAATTTGGTCCTTATAGGATTGTTTTCCAAAGACAGAAGGAGTTTGTTTGTATTAATAAAAATGTCCTGTTTCTGATTCCAGACATTCAGCTTTGATGGTGTAGTTGATTCAAAATTCATGGAGTTAGAATCATGCATATGTGAAAATGCTGTTGTCCTTTACACATAAGTCTGTCCATTTTTAGCATTCACATCTTGACATTCTAAATGTATGATATTATATTTGTAAATAAATATCATTTAATGAGAATATATTAGAACAATATTCATATTAGCCAAAATGTAAAAAAGTGAAGGCACTGAACTGTGCTGATAACCAACCCATACAAATACTCCAAGTTCAGTTTTTAGATACCATCCTCTAATACATGATCTTTTTTAGCATAAATATTAACTCATTAAGAATTACTTTATGAAAAAATCTTTAAAGTATGTTGCTGTGCTATGGTTTGGGTTTTTTGAAGGCAGAAAAAAGTTCTAAAAAAAGAAATAAAGAAACTACCCTGGGGTCATCTACCCTCTTGCCTCAATTTCCTCTGTCACTGCCTGACATACAGTGTCTCGGTGTACTCACACTTGATAAATGGATAACTACTATCTTTCTCCCCCTCCTTTTAAAAATATAGTACACTGGTTTGTTCTAGAAAATGAGCTTGAATTCAAAGGCAGTGTATGAATCACAGATATATAGTTTCTGCGTATCATCTCAGCCATTGGAAGTACAGTATTGAAAGCTTGTCATAAAGCAACATATATGAAAAATAATAAAGTGGTGTAACTGTTGCTCCTCTTGTCGGTATGTGAAATAAAGGGTAGAAAACCAGGTTTTTCCTTCTCATAAAGTTTTAGTTTTGTGATTAAATTCTTATAGCTTAATCCTAGTCCTATATTTAACTAAATTAGCAAGAAAGATCAGTAATTAGTTAGCTAACAGGCATTAACATGTATAATGGCAGTTATGAATAAAGAAATACTAACTAAAGTCTTTGGATTTTCCTGAACTGAAGTAAATAGAAGGCTACCAAAAAGCAACTCAGTCACCTGAAGTCACTCAAGGACACAGGAGCTATTTGACTAAGGGAATTGCTGTTTGGTAATCATATGACTCTAGTTATCCAGATCTTACATAGGCAATGTTAAATAAACCTCTGCCTAAACAGATGGACAGTGTGATCTCTTTTGAAAAGCATCAAAACTTCTAATTAAGGGCAGTGGTACTAACAGAAGGAAGGTATGCTCTTTTAATTGGCAGGGTGCACATTTCCAAATAGAGAAGGAATAATATTACCTCAGATAATTAGATAGAGGGCACTGTCTGTTTGGAAACTTCATCTGGCTGAAGAGCCAGATTTGCTTTGGAAATGGTTTCTAAAATAGTTTAATATTTAGTGTAGCAATTGAGATTTTTCTTCCTTTGTAAATGCTACGGTAAAAACAAATAGGACAAACTTTTATTAAAGATTGTATCTTGTTGAAGTAAAGGTAACTGAGAATGAAAACTGAAAGACCTACAGTAATATTTAATCACATTATTCTTCTACTTAGTTTGGCTTTGGATTAAGATGGCACTTTTCCAGACTGTTGATTCTGGAGTGTTCCTCATTTTTATTGACTAAAACAGTACAGTTTGGGAGGATTGATTTATTCCTTCAGACATAATGGACTATCACTTGGTCAAAGTACCAAATATGTGGATGATGAGGCAGAAATAAAGAAAGGAGAAGTTTTAGAGACTGGTATTTCATATGATCTGTTAAAATAACCCGGACTTCTAATAATATAAACTTGCATTAATAAATATCAGTAATTCATCCCAAAGGTACTTCCAGAATGAGGTGTTCTTGTATGTAGTATCATCAAAGAGTAGATAAGACAGACACCACCATAGCCACCTTTTCCCTGAAACTTCTCCTTCTGCATTAAAATTCTTTTCTCTTTGTTATGTTTCACACTTAATTTGAAAAAAATACCTCTCAGCCGTTACATATAGCAATACACATGTACATTGACTTACAGAACAGAGAAAAACAGTAGTGAAGGGCTTTTGTTGCACATAGGTCGCAATACAGGGAAATGAAGTGCGTACCTGGAATCAATCATGGCCTAATACAGCAAAGTGCTGTACTGTACAGGCAGCTGTACTAAGCCCACAGAGAGCCTGAACTGAAAGCCCTGTGGTTTTGTTATTTGTATGCTGATGATGTTTGGAGTCATATTTCCTTCCTTATATTTTTGGATGGTGTTTGACACCAGCTCTTTGAATCTTGACATATCCCTTGCTAGTTGTACAAAAAACTTTTGATCTTGAATATGGACAAGTGAGAATTTTTATTTATTGGTTGACCCTGTTTGACAGTTTGTGATCTCTGCTGTTGCTTTTCTTTTCTTTTTGAGAGATTATATCTTCCTTCTCAAGCACTGTTTCTACTTACTGCCATTACTGGTTTCTTTACATATTGAAACCCCAATATCAGATATATGAGTGTTCTGCGGAAAATAAAAGAGAACATGTACATCTTTAATGATAGAAATGAAACTATCCAGCTCAGCTACCATAACAGGTAGACATCTTCCCTTAAATTATGTTTTAGATTGTACTTGCAGCTAAAATGTTCAATCACACTCCAGATAATTTTAATATGAATTATTATAAAATACTGTTAGTCTTCTTGTGCATTCCCCTTAGGTTGCAGCTCATACAGTATTCTCTGGCCTGTGCAATTTTTAATTTGTTTCCATAGCTAATTAAGTGTTTCAGGACACTGTAGATCCTCAGCTAGAAACAGTGTTTAAAATGCAGTCATATATGTTAATTATTTGAAGGCTTAGTTGGAGATACAGAGGAAAGGAACTGAACTTGTAAGATATACAAATTATATATATATTGATGTCACTGTAAGTAAATACCTTTGGCCTTGAGGCCAAGATTATTTAGGAAAAGCAGAGAAATGGTAAAAGCTCAAGAAATGTTGCTAGTAAGGGGAAGTTTCTCTTGCGAAAAATTTTGTGATAATGAAAATATTTAGTTTTCATTGAGACTGTGCTTCAGAAGTTTTCCACACTTCCTGTCTGAAAACCAGTAACTTGTTAGCTGCTGTTTGAATTTTTTTCTACAAGAACTTGAAGCTTGCATTTCATAGATTCCCTGAATAGTTGAGACTGGAAAGGACGTCTAGTTCAAACCCCCTGATGAGAGGATGGTCAAACAGAATAGGTTGCTCAGGATTGTGTCCAGTTGTGTTTTGAATATCTCTAAAGATGGATACTTTACTACCTCTCTGAGCAAGCTGCTCCTGTGTTTTTTCCAGTCAACGTTTTTATTTTTAAGAAAGAGCCATCTTTCACTGGAAAAGATTTCAGATGTTTCAATCTGTGTTAAAAATAAGTACTGTTATGTCAGATTTCCAGATGTGTGAAGGAGGTTCAGGGTTCTGACCCAAAGAAGGAAAATCTACATCAGAGCCAAAAAGAGAAACCAGATCTTTTTTGTTTTAATAAAATATACAAACAAAAAAAATTTCTCCCTTTCTCCTCCACACCCCATTTTAAAAGGAAGACTTCTTATATTAAGTGGCTTCCTTTTTCTGTTAAGATTTTAATGAATTTCTGCACTTTCAGGGGCAACAGAAGAAGCTTTGCCATATTTATCATTCTCTACTGCATAATAATAATGAATGTCATCATTTGATAGGCCTCTCCATCATGGATGATCCTTGCAAAAAGCACAACAGAAAAAAATTAAATCATAAAAGTACAATTACTCATCAAGATAATCTGCACTGAAACCCTTATAAAATCAGATATGAAATGGGGTAGTTCTATGTTCCTCATACTACCTAAAGGACAGTAGTATTTGGGGACAATAATTTGCAAGAGATGCAGAGAAACTCTCAAACTTTAAAGAACATTCATGTTCTTAAGGATGCTGAGCAGGCGAAATCCACATCTAACATGTTCTCTCCTTGACATATCATATATAAGGAACGAAACAGACCAAAATTTGTCCATAACACTTAAAGTGAAGCAAAGGATTTAATTTAATGTAGAATACGTATCTGAATCTGACCATATTTTGACCAAACCCATTAGAGACCAGAATAAAAATTTATTGACACTTACAAAATCAGTGAATTCAGAATTTCATATACTGCTGGGAAATACAGGAGATTTAGTGTTTCTAAGTTGAAGGAGAAAGAGTGTATTAATTCGTCCTTTTTCAAATGTTTTGCTCCAAGATTAGCAGTGGTTAGCTGTGATTACTATTGTATTACTTTGCCATTTAACTTAGAAACTTAAATAGATCCACTTGTAGGAGTGAGAGTTTGACAAAAGACTCTCATCACAATAGAATAACTGAATGTTTTTTACCAGAATGAGCTCAGGTATTTTTCATGTTCACATATCTTTTCATATTATATTCAGATTTCTAAAACTTATCAGGTGGTGTCCTGTTCTTTACAGAATAGTCCATGTTAAATTGCAGTTTCAAGAATTCAGAAAGTATTTTGCTATGTCTTCCAGAAACACACATTTTGAATGTTGAATACCTTGATATTTTTTTGTTAATGATTCAGAAAAACAGTAAAGGCATCTCTCTCTCATACCTTTGAAACATATTTGCTTTGAAATGGAAGCCAGGCATAGAAACATTCAGCCAAAAAGACACATATTTTAGAAAGTTAAGAATAACTAAAATGTTGCTGTTGCTTTTGTTGGTTGCCTGTTGCAGCAGGTACAATAAATCTTGACATTTTTATGCTTCTTCAATTATATCTTGAAGCCTGTTTTCACCATAATTATTTCAGTTTATTATGTCTTATTAATTATGTTTAGTTGCTTATATGTCCTGGTTTTGACTGAGAGAGGGTTAATTTTCTTCATAGTAGCTAGTATGGGGTTATGTTTTGGATTTGTACTGAAAGCAGTGTTGATAATACAGAGATATTTTTGTTATGTAGACCTGTTACGGCTGAGCAGTGCTTACACACTGCTTACACACAGAGCCAAAGCCAGGAGTCTTCTCACTTTAACTTTTCCAGTTCTCTCCCCCATCCCGATGCGGGGAGGGAGTGAGCGAGTGGCTGCGTGGTACTCAGCTGCCAGCTGGGGTAAAACCACGTCAATCTTTCAAATGTTTTCTTGTAATGGTGAAACATCTTGATTTGGAAAACCTTGCTAGCAAAATAAGAACTGAATTCTTTTAGACCAACCTGGTCTAGTGGAGGGTGTCCCTGCCCATGGCAGCGGGGTTGGAATTAGATGATCTTTAAGCTCCCTTCCAACCCAAACCATTCTATGAGTCTATGATTCTATAGTTAAAACTCTTACTGCTATTGTATCCAGTAAATTTGCTAGGTGAAGAACAGTTTTCAAATTAGCATAGCTATACTGTAAATATTAACATTTGAAATTTATCTTGACCATGGAGAATAAATTTAAATCCACTCTGTGAATTTTCAAAGTCAACTATCATATTTACATGGGCATCATCTGTTAAACGTTTAAAGGAATTAAGTAACTAAATGTTTCACAGAGAGTGTGAAGCCATGTGGTTCAGGCCAGAAGAATATCATACTGCCAAAAAGATGCTTTAAAAAGAGGGTTTTTTTCTCAGAGCCCGTGTGACTATTCCCTTTGGTATGAGATATTATTTGTAATATTAGGAAGGATGTCCTCTTTTATATGACATCTTTCAGCTATTTCTCAAGAATGACTCTGCACCAAAGAACTAAATTTTCTCTGGATTTTGACGCACAGTAAGACATATTTGGAAAGCTTAAGCCATTTCTTGCTTCTAATTCTTACTAGCCTGTCTATAGCCGTTCAATATTCAATAAAATTATAGGATTACAAGGCCCAAAATAAGCAAGATATCTGAAGCCAGCAGTTTAAATTTTCATCTGTTCCTGACTTTTTCAGGTGTTGGTCTGTTGAGATTTGCACCTCATTTCTAATGCACGCTAGTAAGTCTTCTTGTGCTCACCAAGCATCATGTAATGAAGTTGTTACATCCTATCTGACATATATGGGCCCTTATAGAGAAGGTACAGTTTTTGCTATGCACTCTCTGCAATCCAAAATTCAAATTGATATTCTGTAGAAGCACAAATAATCTCTTCAGCTGCTGGGGAATTCAACAACAAAGGCTACTAAAAGTTAATTACTGCTGTAATGTTGGGCTTTCACCCATCTTTCCTGCCACTTAAAATAAAAGGGAGAAACTGATTAAGGAGGAAATCAAGTAGTGGTTTAATAAAAAGGATAAAATTATGCCATTTACTAGGGTGTGACTGAATGGGGAAGAATTCAGGAAGCCTTTGATTTCATATCCTGGTACTTAAATAAAAGCGAGACATAGCTTGTAAAAATTGGAGAAGGTAAATAGTTGGTGCAAGGAGATGGCAAAGTGACAGTATTAAATATTTTGCTGTATGACAGATATCTACCTATCAATTACACAGAGAACTTTCATCTGCCTTTCCCTTCCTCCTACCTTTTTCCATTATTTTTTTTTTTCAACATTTCTAAGTTCAGGTAATTCTTTATATCTTTCTAGAGAAAGAAACAGAGACATCACTGAAACATCTTTAGTCGTAGGAACTTTTTGGAGATAGATTAGGTGATAGATGGCCCTTATTTCTCACACACAGTGATGTGCAGATGCAACATCCCTATAAAGCAATGTAGTTCTATAAGTTCTCTGGTACCTTTACATGAATGGTTTCCAAGTGCTGCCAATGAATTAAGTCTCACACTGCTCCTTTGAAACAGCAACATGAGAGAGGAAAATTTTGGAAAATAAGTTTACTAAGCACAGTGTATGGTAAACAGAGCTCATATGACTTGCCCAATGGTACACAGAAAATCAGTGGCAAAGATGGAAAAAGCATTTGAATCTCCTTAACTCTCAATCTTGTACTATTGGCACAAGATCATCTTTCTCCACTGTAATTAGCATTAATACAATTCATGCTATAATTTGACTGATTATAGCACCAGTCAATTAGTGTTAAGAGATGCTGCATTGTCCGCCTTCAAAATAATTTTGTTCAGAAAGATAGAGCCCTGATTCCCCTGGGAATCTGTGTGCCAAAGTAGTGAGGCAAGCTAGTGAGAAGCCAATCATTAGTTAACGTACTTGACCTTCTTATACAAATTCTTTTGCCTTGCTTTTATACTGTCTATATAAAAAGCCAGGTTAACAGCTGGTAAATCAGTGTAGTAACAAAGGATTTGGTAAAGCTCCATCCATTTATCTCGGCTGGAAATTTCTTTTTTACTGTTGTGTAGTTGTTGTTTATAATAATACATTTCAGACATCAATAAAAGAACAAAAACTATATCTCAGATATCCGAATTTGTGAAAATAAAGAAACATGAGGCCATTTAAGTTTGCTTACCATTTTAAAATCCTAAAAGCTTTGACTGACAATTTGAAAAAAATAGTTTTCCCTGATAAGGGATGTAAACAGTTTTTAGCAAAGAAAAAAAAATCTCCCTGTTTGCTGACATCTGAGCAAACCTTATTAGTTAACAGAAATTTGATTTATTGAACAATGGGAGTTTCCTTATCCTATTGTATAGCAGATCGCAGAACGCCTGAATCAGGACTCATCAGAAAGAACTGTATTTGGTTTTCCTACATACAAGTTCTCATTTTTTTGCCTTTGAATCTTTTTTTTTCTTTTTCTTTTTTTTTCTACCACATCTGGCAACATGGTACTGTACATGTCTTTCATGCATATTGGAATTATCACACAGTTTATCTCACCAGTTGAAACAAATTCCTACACATCTGACCATAATTGACTGCAGCGTTGACTCTTCTGTACAGTTGCAAATGAAATGAATGTACTGTTATGAAATCAAATTACAGGAATTCAAATTCTCAGCATGATGTTCTGCTTCACTCAAGTCTCAAGTTCAAAGTGTAAGTATCTTGTTATTTCAGAAGGAGAGACATGTTATGTATCTCCACTATTTAGGTGAAACCAAATTACTTTGCAGCTTTCATGTAATTGTCTGAGCCTTATGCAACTGGGAACCTTTCAAGTTGTGTTGAAGTGGGGGAGAAAGAGATAATAAAGAACTCTCTTAAGCAAAAATATCAAAGATAAAAGTGTTATTAAGTTTATCCAGTCCTGATCTACATCTTCCACATGCTCTAAGTTTCTCTTGAGTTCATTAATTGCCTGATGAACACAAGAAAACATTGATATCAGGGTTAACACAGGATATCTAAAAGTTAACACAAGATCATGAAAAGTCCAATGATTTTTATCCCTCATTCACAGCTCTGTCTTATTCACCCTACTGGTCAACCAAAGAGATAGAGAAGAAATCTAGGTACAGATAAACTGTAAGACACAGCTGAATGGATATCTACTTCCTTCGGATACTTAGGTGATTCAGGTGGAATGAAGATAAAATTACAAAAAAGAGGAGTTGAACCAAGGGTTGGAAGAATAAGGCTTCAAAATCCCAAAGATAGGACAAGTACAAACCCTACACCTTCTGGAAGAAAATATTTTCATTCACTCCTTCACATATCATGGAGTTTAATATATCTACAGATGTGTGCTTATATCAAAATCCTCAAAGAAAAAAGCCCAAAGTCCAGTTCAGCTTTAATGTAGACACCTATACTATCCGAGTAAACACATTCAGAGAAAGTAGACTGGTGATGCCACTGATGGGCTGGAACTACAGCTGTGTTATCACATTGCTATTTTAATTACTAAGTACTTCTAGGAGAAATGAAGGTTCTAGGCCCTGCCATGTTATAAAATTAATAACTGTGTTTCCAGTATGTTTACATTTAGTTCAAAACTAAACACATGAAGAATGTAATGAGCTTAAAAAGCATAGCAAGAGGACAGGGGAAGTAGCAATGAAGGGTTCATCTGAGAGAGATAGTTTTGTAGGCAATGTAGTGGGTCCTCTTGACTAAATCGCCTGTGAATTTTAAGATTTTTATGTTTTTGTTAGCTAAATAAAAGCAAAGTAGTATACAAATAACCACTTATCCCTGGTTTCTGTGCTCACTCTTTAAGTGCTAGGTGTCACAGCAGAAGTGGTTCTTGGAGAGGGAAATCATCCCACAAAGAAGTGACCGTTGGTTTTTTGTTGTTTACTTTTAAGAACTGGTTTTATCTCCAGACCTGCACTCAGGAAACTTCTGTTTGATAAAATTTTTGAGCTCTGTCTCTAAGGAAATGGTCACCACAGTCATTGGCTAAAGCCTTAATGGACGGAATGATTCCTACACCCAGAACCTACAGAATATTCCAAGTAGCTATAATCTTATTTTCTGTTCATGTAACCTTCCCCAATCTGTAACATTTGGATATTTGAAGCTGTTAGACATTTTTGCAGGTGGGCTTGGAAGAGCACTAATTGGAGTCCAGTATTAGCTGGAAGTGATAGAAGGAACAATTATCTAGATTACTAATTCTGATGTTAATGGCCCAGATGTTAGTGGTAGCTGCCAGCTGGGAACACAATGGCCAAAAGCTTTGCATATGTAGTCTGATGCTGATGAGTAAATCATTTGACCACAGCTAGGATTCTTGGCCTGTGTGATTTTTATGTCTTATAACCTCATTACTTCAGCTTATATCTTGGAGAAATTATGTGAACTGATAAGAAAGAATGGATGCATTTTAGCTTTTCTGCTATTCTGTGATTTTCACAAATCATCATTTTACAGTACGTAACTCGGGATCTTACATTTTAAAAAAAATCACTGTACTACATACCAGCGTAT
Organism: Aramus guarauna; assembly: GCA_013400195.1. Classification (NCBI taxonomy): domain Eukaryota; kingdom Metazoa; phylum Chordata; class Aves; order Gruiformes; family Aramidae; genus Aramus; species Aramus guarauna. Next base: position 162,178 of record VXBL01001983.1, on the reverse strand, counting down.
CTGTGCAATCCTAGTCTTGTATGCAAAAGAAAGTTTTACCAAGTTTATGCACTTTTGTCACTGTGTCTAATAAAATTATGTATTTATCACCTGAAAACCTCAGGAGAACAGATTTTCTGGCACCACTCTCCAGCGAATTGTCTGGGCATGCACAAGAAGTTGGGAAGGGACACAGATGGGACACCTGACCTCAGCTCAGTTAAGGTATATTCCATACAGTACGACATCATGCTCACTAGTAAAAGCCAGGGGACGAAGCAGGGAAGAGATGTTTGGAGTGGTGGCGTGGGGGGTGTGAGAAGCAAAAAAGGCCTTGATGCTGTGTGAGCGCTGCTCAGCAGTGACCAAAACGTCTCTGTGTTATCAACACTGTTTTCATCTCAAATCCAAAACATAGCCCTATAGTAACTGCTCCGAAGAAAATTGCTTCTCTCCCAGCCAAAACCAGTACAGAATTCTACACCTAGTAGTCTACACCTAGTATATTTTAATATACTTGCATTTCACTTATACCCACGAGTAGCCAGTGTTGAATCCAGACTATATTAGTATTACATGGTAGACTGAATAAATAAAACCATAAAATGTATAAGAGAACTAATGAACACAAAACTCCTCCAATTTCAGGTCTGCTTTCCACATAGTGTTCTGTGATAACAACTTCTCTGTAACACCTGGCTTAGATATATAGGAAAGAGGTACTGCGTACTGTGGCTTGTCTTGAGTGACTTGTGTTAACTAGATGGGCTGTTTGTCCGTGGTGCTTAGCCAGCTAGCTCTTTCCAAGCAGATTTTACAATCTACAACTACTCACAAGCAAAGATCTACCTGTTATTTCTACAAAAAATTAGTTCTCTTGTCTGCTTGGCAATTTCTTTTTTCAGGCTACTTGTAAGAACTTACTTTTCAGACAACTTCTCCCTCTTTTTATAAGATTTGATCAAAGCTGACCAATAGTTTAGTTAAAACATAGAAGAGGAATCAAGAAAGGACTAGACAGACACAAATCTTGTCGTCTTGTGAAATCAAACTGAAAATATGTGAAAAATTCTTTGAATTGATGTTCTCATACTGCTCGAAAGATTGTCTAAAAACGCTCATTCTGCTGGCTTGAATGTTGCATATCTCAACAGAATAATGATGCTCTGCATGGTATCTACCTCATTCAATAGAACCTGAGCCACATGAACTAAAGCATGATGCAATGGACCTTTCTATTTGTCACTTTATCTTGGTACTAAGAGAACCAAGAGAAACACACAAGAGAAATCACATGTGAAGTCACAGTGGTGAAAACTAAGAGTTTTGGATTTAGGTCATCTGTAGCTGGAAACAGCAGAGCTGAAGCCTGTGAAACCCCCCTGATCACTCCAGAAGAACATTTAGTATGTTGTAATGAGCTATAACATGCTGAGTGAGCAGGAAAATCTGAATATATGAGTAATATGCTGAACAGATGTTGAGAGAGAGGGTTGCCCTGTAACCAATATGTTTCTGGGGAAAAAAAAATAAATAAAAAGAAAAAAAGAATTGCAACCACATTTAAACAGCTGGTCTAAGCTCATAGAAGGGAAAAATAAGTGACAAAATGCTGTGTTGCAGCTCTTCAACTTCTTAGCACTCTGCAGGACCCAAAGTTAGACTTTGAGATCCCTCCATGTGTAGGAAGTAAAACACTTCAGACTGAGAACATCATACACTAGGAGGACAGGAGGAATCCTTATAAGCTACCTCATAAGAAACGCTGAGGAAAGATTAAGCTTTAACCGCACTCCACAAAAGCAGTACCAGCATTTGGTTAAAAGAAATGCCTTCTCTGCTTGTGAGTCATAGCTCTAGATGCTATCTGCATGTCACTCTTTCTTCAGAAAGTGAATTTCTGAGAGAGATCTTTCTGCTTTTCTTCCTCCCTTTAATCAAGTGCTCATAGAATGCTCCTGGGATGGATCTGACTGCAACTTAGGCGTTTCCACAATATTAGGCATTTCAGTTTATGAGGTTTTGACGGAAGTCATGAAATTACAGCAGTCAACAAGTTGGCATTTACTGGACCTAATCTGCAGTCTCAATTATTAATAACAGAAGAACAAGTCATCTAACCTCCCAGAAACCAATTCTAACTGGTCAGCTATTGGACCACTGTCTGTTCTTGCACAGTTTTTGTTCCAATGCAGATGCTGTTGCCATTTTCTTTCCATGCCTTACTTCCTGGCAATATGGTATTACTGAATTCCTTAATGGTTGAAAGATTGCCAACATTGCAAGTAGTAAAGAACTCTACAGGATATGTCGTCATGCATTAGACCTATCTTCTGCAAAGCCTAAGGGAAACAACTGCTTTCTGCTCGTTCTTTCTCTGATGATATCTTTTTGGGATATTGACTCTGAAAAAACTAGAAAAGAAGGAGAACATACTAGAAAAAGAACTTTACACAGAACTGTTGAGATCCATTTGTAGTATGATCTGGCCTTGTATATCATCAGTTTTGTCCCTCGCTGTCTTTGGTCTAGTGTCAATTTTGTATCTGTCTTAGCACAGCTGTGACATGTATGACGTTCAAAAGTGAAATGATATAAAGCTCACCCTATACCAACTTAGGCTGAAATTGTCCAACCAGATAACTCATCCTGTGAGATCAAATAAAGGGCAGAATGAGAACTCACATCCCTCTAAGAAAAAGAACAGTGATTTGGCACTCCTCTTATGGACAAAATAATTTGTTTTACCAACTATATTGTGAACTGTACTTGGAGGTCAGAAGGCAGCACTAGCTCTGACTGTAAAAGGATAACGGATGGATTCTAACCCTAACTTTTAAAGTCTACTCTTTTGTCAGTTTACGTCACAACCCTAACATTGCATCAGCGTAGTTTAAAAATAAATAAGAGTTAGTCTGGAATGAGGAATGACTGTCTAGCCTGTTAGTTTGCCTGAGTCAGAGGCTTGTCAATTCCTTTCAGCACTACTGGCTTCATGAAGAAGAGGCATGTATGGAAAAACACAGCACTTTTTTTCTACTTTTCCACGCACCCCTGATTTCCCATCAAATATGTTTTGCCTCTCCATAATCTGGCTGTATATTTCATTGAAAAAGAAAACCTTTGAGGTAGAACATTTTCAGATTTAAAGTAAGAGGAAAGAGTTATTTCAAATTCAAATCCACTTACATTTATGCAGTAATTTTCTTTGTCTTTAGTTTCTGCTGTCACAATTGCTTTTCATTTGTCTACTGCTAAGTATTATTCCCAAATTAAAGAGATTTAAATAAAAGGAACTCTTGGGAAATATTTGCTCTTTTCCTCTCCTAGGGAGTGACTTCTCATGAATGTATAATTTTGTTGGTGGTAGATAGTAAAGCAAAAGTAGATAAAAATCCTTTTCCTAATATTTTTTAAAGTAAAAAGGGGAAAACCAATACATTAGAAAACAAAACAACAACAACAAAAAAAAAAAACCAAAAAAACCAAACTCTGTATCAGTTTGAACTATGTCACTTTTACAAGGTTTGGGAAAGGGTTGGATTTCAATTTGTCTTTCATGATGTATATTCCTTTATGTGTCTGTATTGGGTCTGGACGAGCTGGAGATAATTTTCCCCACAGCAGCCCTCATATAACGCTGTGCTGTGTGTTGGTAGCCAGCAAGGTGTTGATAACACACTGAGGTTTTGGCTACTCCTGAGCAGTGCTGGCACACATCAGGGCTGTCCTCTTCAACATTTCCCCTCACCATTAGACTGGGGCTGGGCAAGACCTTGAGAGGGGACCCAGCCAGGACAGCTGACCCAGACTGACCAAAGGGATATTCCACACCCTGACACGTCTGCTCAGCAATAAAAGAGGTGAGGGGGAGGTGGAGGGGGAGCATTCATTATTTGCAACATTTGTCTTCTGGAGCAACTGCTACTTGTACTGAAGCCCTGCTTACTGGGAAATGGCAGACATCACCTACTGGTGGGAAGTAGAGAATAAATCTTTTGATCTTTTGTTTTTCCTTTGCTTCTGTGCACAACCTTTGCTTTTGCTTTATTAAACTGCTTTTATCTTGACCTACGAGGTTTTTTCCCATCTTATTTTGTCCCTGCCTGTCCAGCTGAGGAGGGGAGTGATACAAGGGCTTGGTGGGCACCTGGCATCTAGCCAGGCTCAACCCACCACAGCGTCTTAACTTACACCATTAAACAAACTGCTTCAGTCTGTAATGTTTCAGCTGTAGACTTAGCTTCAACTCTCTTACGCATGCAGAAAACATCTTGCCTTGGAATTAAAACCTTATCCTGAAGAGATGGGTTTGCATATCTGACAGTTGAAACTTGAGAATCCTGTGAAAAGGGAAAGTAACAGGTGACAGTAACTTCAATAACAAGAGTCACAAGTAACAGTGAACTACTACAGGCACTGAAGTAGCCTGACTTTCTATAGATTTGAGTCTTTTACCACTTAGCCTTCCTCTTCCTCTTTATTTTTAAGGGCAGTGTAGAAAGCATTTGTTCTGAGAATAATTGATGACTATTGACCAACTCATGGATCTCAAGGTGAATATTCAAAAGAGGATTTTTGCTAGCTTTGTTTCAGTAAGGAGACAAGTTTTGATTCTTGCTGACAAAACTTTTGAGATAATTTAATTAGCTTTGTCATTGCTTTTCCATTTTCAAATTTCATTGGAATTGGTTACTATGCTCAGAGGTGGATAGAGAGGAACAGTTTCACAGATGGGCAATAAATAGGCAGTTTCTTTAAGAAACTAGACTTCTAATGTTCAACAACTCTTGCTGAGCCCAAGTTCAGCTGCTTTTTGCAACAGATGTTATTACATTATGTGCATATCAATTTACCACTGTACAAAGTCTTGCATTTTAGTACTGGAGAAAAGCTTTGACCTAAAAGCAAACCCCCTGTTCTTCCCTGAGATTTAGTGAAGTACCTATCCAGAATAAAGGCTGTATTACAGCTCTGAGCTGTAAGGCAGTGTGATGCAGCACAGGCTTGCAAGAGAAATACAAAGGTGCAGAAGAGGGGTCAGCCATCTATCTGCCATAGTGCATATGTTGTTTCTCAGGTTTGAGAAACAATAAGACAGTGAAGGAGATCAGGGCTGGACTAGCAACATAAGTTTTCAATTTTGGGTCAGAAAGCCCTGCCTGGTCAAGATCTGAAAACTGTGCTGAGACATCACTTCCCTTTGTGTTAGAATTTTCAAAGACAAATGCAATCACACTTTTCTAGAGTAATGCCTGATAAAGGTTCATGCTGAGATTTACAAGTGGTTTTGAATTAATGATCATGTCACGACTTCATAACCTTTTGGTGTGTCGAGAATAAAGTAAAACTGGAAAAGCATAGCTATTTTTCCCTGTAATATTCTATAATATTTAAGAACATTTCATTGTGCCCAGACCTGAGCAGAAGCACAAAAGGATGGTAGAGATAATATTCCCCTAGGAGAATGCTTGTAAGCAATATTTCTGGACAATTTATCCATTCTAGTGAGCCAAAAAATTATTTGACATTTCAGGGATGGAATCAGCAACTTTTATAGTTCAGAGTGAAAGTGGCCACTTGCTCAGTAGGAACTCTCTGAGTGTTCACGTACGTGTGTATGAAATATATGTGTACAAAAATATGTACACACACACATATATATAGACAATGTTTTCACACTCAGTCACATAGATGCTATATACTAGTTTATTTTTTAGAATGACAGAAAATTATCTGTGTGTGCATTAAATATGTAATTTACCCATAGTTGTGAAAAACTGAACAATTTGCCCACATATCATTTTCTCTGTTTAGAGACTCTTTTTATGATGCTAAGTATTCCTCTGCTTTCTTAATAACCATTCCACATAAGCACATTTGATTTAAACTGTGATTCACACAAACTGTGCTGAAAACATTAATGATTTTTCAGGTAAATCCAAATAAAATCTAGTAGAAGAAAATTCTGCAAGGTTTACTACAGATCATGAGGTAACTGCATGGGTGGGGCAGTCAAGACAATTAAAATATAATTTTGATTTAGCTAGTGCCTTGTGGTAAACAAGGAAGGAAGGACATAAAGAGGGATCTGAGAACAAGAAAGTGGTCAAGCTAGAAAGCAAATATTGACAAAGAAAGTAAGAAATTACATTCCAGGTATCTGCATGTAAGAAATCTTAGTTATTTTGGGGAAAATATGGAAAATGTGAATGTCGTTTAGTTCTGCTATGTAATAAGTAACCACATAGCCACAAATACTTCTTTTGGAGAGCATTCTTAAGAGATTCCTTCTCCATCTGGCTGAAAAGATCTGGGGGAAAAAAATAAGCTCTCAGTCTCCTTAAAGGCCAGAGAATAGCTGCATTTAGTAGGAGTTCTGGGAGGAAAAATTACCTTGGGGCATTTCCTTGTATGATGTTCCTAATACACAATTAAGACTTAACATTTAACAGACAAGTTTGCTTTTTTTTTTTCTTTTTAGCCGTCGAATGTGTTTTATTTGTATACATTTCCCTAGTTCCTTTTCAAATCAATTTCAGTTAATTCTTGCACATTTACATCATTAGTGTAATTACACCTAATTGCCTGTTTTAGTATAAATACTTCTCCTTGCATAATTAGAATGTAATTATGACTCTAGTATATGATGTATAATCACATCATTAAAATTTGTGATGATGTCACAAAAATTCTTAGAAATACAAAATTTATTACACTTTAGTTATGTGTTTTGAGTGACATTGCAGGAAGGGCTGTCCTGAGTCCTCTTAAATAATCAAGTTATCAGCATAATTTCTATGCAGGATACTATGCAGATGATTTATGCCTTCCCCAAAGGTGAGATGGTAAAGCATAATTAAAGTTTCCAGACAAATGTATACAGAGATGATCAACATAATTTTGACTACAGGCAATGATGGAAAATCAGATGATATGCACAGAAGCATCTAATTGCAAATTTCAAAACACAGTATGTTAGTACATTCCAATGATTTATTTTTTTTTATCACATATTACAGTTCTAGCTTCAGCCTTGAACAAGAAATGGAGAAAAATGTTAAATATAATAATAGTGTAGTGACTTAGATCCTACCCAATTCCTTAATCCTTTGCAAAAGAGAGCTGAATATAACCTTATATGTTATAGCTTTTAATGACATATTATAGAAGAAAAAATCCTGTATATCAGACAACCTCTGAATATATATATAGTCATGAATGAGTTGGCAAGTGGCAAACACATACCACAGGTCAGGCTAACTCCATGAAAGGAAGTCTCTTTCTCAAGCCCACCAGTTTTTCCAGATAATTAAAGAAAGGTTATATACACGAGTCTATCAATGATAGAGTTTTGAAACCTGTCTCACTGGACAGAGTAGCTTACACTTTACTTATTTGTAAGAGATGTTGTTTTACAGTACTGGATGTAGTTGCTATGGTTTAAAAATACCCATGCAGGAACAGGAAGTGTGGATGAAGGAAGAAAGATGGGCTAGTACACTTGCCACACACCTCTTGAGAGCTTATTTCAGGCCCTAATTCTGAGGTAAAATGAAACAATGGATGTAAAACCAGATTGTCAGTGCACATGTTCATGTAGGTTGGGATGCAGAATAGCGGCCTGTTGAAGATGGATTCCTAAATATTCGTTGTGTTCCTGAAAACCTCTCATCTTATTTAACAATATTAAGTCCACCTGGTAGCTAGTTACCAGTGCCTTTCCTCAGAAGTCAATACTGAGCCTAATACTGTTTAACGTTCCTATTAACCACCTGGACGACAGGATGGAATTCACCCTTGGCAAATTCGCAGGTGGTACCAGACTGGGAGGGAGGCTTGACACCCAAAAGGATAGGGCTGGCCTTCAGGAAAGCTTTAACAGGCTGGAGAGATGGGAGAACAGAAACCTCTTGAAGGTCAACAAAGGCAATCACAAAGTCCTGCACCTTTCCCAAAGGCAAGGTTCAGATAACTAGCTGAAATTTATGGCTCTTGTTTTTTGATTAGTTGAACTAGGTAATATACAGCAGCTCCTATCTCACATAATATGTACACCTAGGGTGCTGTTTCATGCCCTCAAGGAAAGTTCAGAAACAGTATTTTTATTCCTCCATAATCCTTTCTAAATTGTTAAAGATTGTATACATTTCAGATCAGTCCTAAGGCTCAAATGAGAAATAATAAAACCAGTAAAGTCTGCTGAGCAAGGTATTCATTGCCTGTCAAAGTTAGGTCTTTCAGTTTGGGGAAATACAGACATCTGCCCTCATACATCAACCCTCTGCTTTGAGTATGTTGATCTATTTTTATTCCTACATGACTCATTCTAGATAAATGTGGGAGAAGAATATGCAGCTGAACAACACAGTGGAATACTGTTAATTATAGGTGGAGCTGATAGCAACACATACAATTAAAATTGACTGACACCATTACAAAATTTTGTGTTAGGTTGCTTATATCTTTGTCAAGTTCTGACCATATGTGTTGAAATTTGTTGTGGCAGGTGTTTGCCTCAGGCTTATTTTTTCTTCCAGTTTTAAAGCTCTATGGTGGGTCAATTGTTTCCAAATGCAGGACTAGGGAGATTATGTCAGAATAAGTATCACAAGTTTATAATTAGGAAGTTCTACCATCTCTCCTTTTTTTGTTTTTTGTTTGTTTGTTTGTTTGTTTTTGTGGAATGTGCTTGCTAGAACTGTAAAGGATGGACCATCCAGTTGTCTTAAAGATCTATCTAAATTTGGATAACTCCTAGGTCCCTAGAAATTTTAGTCTGTATAATCATATAGATGACTGCTATACCTAGGCAGTGAAAGTTGCCAAGAGCTCTTTCTGGGCTGAATCTGCAACATCTTTTTACAATTCCCGTGAGCCAATATCCCAAGCACGCTCTGCATTTTACATGTTCTTATCTGTGCAGGCTGATGGAACAGTCAGGTGTGTTCAACTGGTATTAGAAAACAGAGTTTTATGTCAAAATCAGACTAAAAGTTTCAGCTCTTGAAATTAATATAATCAAAATATATGAAGTTCTACAATCTTCATTCACCTACTCCAGAAAGATGTTTTGGTTTTGGCTCCAGGTGTACCTATCTTTGCTTAATTTCTTTCAACTGTGATTTGAAATAAAGCATTTCTGGAGATTTGAAATGCAGAGAGGAAGCTATAATTTCAGTGCAAACATGCTCTAGTCCTTAAAGATCTAAATACACCTGGCATTTCTGGCTTCTTAACAGCTCTGAGTTTCCTTATAGATGAAGCATGGCACAATATACTACACTTGAAAAATGATGTGATTTCCAGGGAATGTTTTCTGCAGACTTCCGAACAGCTGGATCCATTGTGAAGTCTAGGATGGATTTTGTATTTTATATAGTGAATCACAAAGTTGCCTCTCTTTTCAGCTGGAGCTTTTCCAGAGCTAAAGTATCTCAAAGTACTTTTTCCTGTGCCCTCTAAGTCTATTTCTATGATGTCTTGCTGCATTCTCACAGCTTGTAGCTTTTCATTGCTCATTTCAAATGACACCTCAAGTTTTACCATTTGAGTGGGAGGAGGGAAAAACTCGACCTTTGGCTCTAACGCATAGAGTACAGCTGGAACAGTATTCAAAAGAACCTCCTCTACCCTTTGGGGTCTACATGTTGCTTTTGATTTATTGAACTGTTGTGGCAATGTAATGAATTTCAGTCCAAGAAATGTCACAGCCATCAGCATGGTCATCTGAGACTCCTACAATGGATGAGCAGTGTTGTTGGGTCTCCCATTATTATTTGAGCTTCTCAGGCAGAAAATGATGAAAATTATGAGACTGTTGCTTTCAGAGACATGGAAAGTTATGGTGAAAGCTGTAATTATTTGTTTTAATAGGAGAAAAGAAAAAAAAAAGAAACTTAAAAAAACAACCATGTTTATTGTGAAAAGTATCTGGTAGTAGTTTAAATTTTATGATTTGATGCTACCTAGTTAATCATTATGGGCACCTTCACTTCCTTAAGATTTTCTTTCAACTCTTCATGTAGTCCTTTTATCCTTCCTAATTGACCTGCACCTCTGGAACATTTCTTCTTTATTATATGTATTTTTTAAAATACAGAATATATAATTTTTTTAACCCCTGCTCTCTAGTCTTCTGATAGGCAGGCAAACTCCTTTTTTTCCTAGAAGTGTAGTCTGACAGATGGTGCAGGTGCAATAGCAACTAGAAATGAAGAAATCTTGAATAAACTTTAGCCAAAGGGTAAGAGAAGGTGTATAATAAAGAGAACAATGGTGTTCTAATTCTGCCATAACCTGAAGCAACGGAAACAGTCTCTCTAGTTTTATCAGGGAGCTTTTTACATTTATGATGAAGTGGCTACTACTTGTGAGGTCCTTTCAAGTCCTATTTTCCTATGAAACAAAATAAAAGTAAATACTTAAAAATATTCCTCAAAATGAGATTTCAAGCAATTTTGGATTGGTAAAAAATTTGTATATCTATAAACTGGAAGATCATGTTCTGATTTTGAGAAACTTCAATATGTTTTAATAGTATATTGTGTTGATTTTTTCTTTAAACAAAATGTTTTGAAAATTGAAAATACTAAATTTAACATGCTGTAGCAAAATATTTTACTTCTGAATAATCAGTATTGTATGAGTGTAGAGGTTTTTATTACCATTGTTTCCAGTCAACCCTGAATTGGACTGGTTAGTACTGAGATATTAGCACTTTTCAATGAAGGAAGATCTAACTGGGATCATGCAAAGCTGATGTGTTGACAGGAACAAAGGGTTTATTTTATGGCTTTTCTATGGTGTGTGGTTGTGCAAGCTCATATAAGAATTAATGCAATTTTTATGTGAGGGGTTTTTTGTTGGTTTGTTGTTTGGGGTGTGTGTTTTTTTGTTGTTTGTTTTTCTTGGGAGGAGATTTTTCATTTGTATTAAGTATTTAGTATGGGTTTAGTTTGTCCTGTCTTCACGAGTGCACCTACCACAACTACTTATAACTTTGCTTATTTAGGAAATTCATTGTTACAGACTGACAGATCTGAATGATTGGCCTAAATGGTTCACTTTAAAGGTGAATCCTGCTTTTTAATCCTCACAGCAGTACTGTGAAGGAAGAGATGGAATTCTTCATCTCCATCTCCGTCAGTCAGTCTGAACAAACACAGCTATGGAGCTCCTTAATGCATAATCTTGCTGGATTACAGATGTTAAACTCTGACCTTTGAAAGTCAGGTCACAGATCTTTTACTTAGATTTAATCTTTGCTAAAACCAAGGCTCACAGATTATTTGATACTTCCTCATATCTTACAATCAAAAAGGTTAAGCTGCTCCCTTTCTTTCCCTTCTCACTTTTGGTACAAAAAGGCTATCCTGTTCTGCTGTTTATGTATCAAGTAATTCCCAAACCTCTTCTTTTCCTTTTCCTTTTGTTATACCTAGCACTGCCTCTCAAGGGATTAACAATGCATTTTGTCTGCTTAGCCTGCTTGTCCTTTTTCATTTGATTTGCATTTTGACTAAAATCTCTACAAGACTTTCCTTGGATATTTCCCTATGGATTACTTTTAATGTAAGACATCCTCAATTCCAAATTCATTAGCTATTCATTCACTGACCATAATTAATTCATTTGGTAGAAAACTGACTGTCATTTTGACTTGCATAAGACAGTCTGTAACTCATCTTGGTTAAACATTCATTAATTTGCAGACACAGTATGTTGCTAGATTTTACACAAAGTGAATCTGTAATGCTTTTCTAATCTTCAGTTCACTGCATAGGTATATTATCTTTCAGATTAATTTTGAAAACATTATTTATTAACCTTTAATTTGGTATTTTCAGAATGCAGTTGGATGTCAATATGTATTTTATTCTTTCTCATCAGAAGCACAATGGGTTAACTTAACATATTCCAGTCAAAAGCTGACACAGCCTGAATTCCTACCTCTGAGATTCAGTTTTACTTCAGTAATTCTGTTAAACCTCTGGAAGAGTAGTTGAAAACAGTTTGGAGAGTGTTTAATAGGTTAGCATTATGAATGAATTACTATAGAAGGGAAGAAAATCTCATCACCTAAATAAACAAAAAATGTTAAAATCCAGGAGTACGATAGAATCGATAGAATATTTCTTTCTGAAATGCATGAACTACTTAGGTTAGGCAGAGGACTTTCTAGTACTTTAAAATCTTTTTTTTTTTTTTTCTTTTTTATTACAACTTCTCTGTTTCCAGGGTTTCATTGATGGCAGCCATAATAGTTCTGAATGACACACGATCACAGTACACTGCTATCAAAACTTGTATTTTTCATATAACTTCTCCTGAGATTCCAGGATTTGTGCTGCAAGTGCTGTACTCCTTAGTACTCTTTAGTACAGGTTGTCTTTGTAATCAAGTTTCTCCTTGCCAATCACACTCCATCCTGGCAGAAGAAATACTAGAAGCTGATTAAATGCCCATTTTTCTGTACATTGGGATTCTTTCTAGGTCAGTTCAAAGAAGGAAGGAACTTTTCCAACTTGGTTATCTTGTTGAAAAGTGATATCTGCACATTACCGAGGCCAAGGGGATAAAAGGTTTTATTCAGAAGCTCCTTTTTAACTCCGTAGAGAGAACCTCTCATCATGGTATATAAAACAGTGTCTGTATTTTAACCAGCATTTAAGTTGCTACAGACACCTGGAAGCACTTCTGTAATTAATAGCAACTCAGGCTTCATGAAAAATACTGTTTGTGAGAGAAAACAATAGAAACTATTCAATGAGACAACAATTACTTAACCAAAAGATCAAGTAAATAACTTTTCTCTGGCAGAGATATTAATTTATCAGGAGATTTACATGAGCAGATGGGAATGGAAAAAGTGTGCCATAATACGGGACTGTAAAATGAAAACTCTCACTCTTCAGTGGTAATGAGCCTTTTGTGGCACATTACTAAAAAGCAATCTATGCTTGAATGAAAGAAGCATGTCAGAGAGAAAGAAACAGTATTCAGTGAGGTATGAGAGGGAATGCATTTTCAAAAACAAAGTCAGATAACCTGAGACAGTAACCTTTCTATTAAAGAAACACAATTCCTCTGCTGAGTGAAGTTTAAAGAGCACAATGACGGAATTTTAAAACTTGGATATGATTGCATATCCCAAGACATGCACAACATAGGTCCAAAAATGTTGGAAACATATACATACAAATTATTCTTCTTTCTCCACAGACCTCGAAGCAGCAGTTATGGAAATAACAGTGATGATATCTTTCTATCCTCTCTGTACTCCATATTAGGAAAACTATGGTGACATCTAATAAAAAAAGAAAAAAATGTTGCCCAAGATGGCAAGTCCTTGGAACAGCTAGGAATTAAGACCAAGTCTCTCTCTCTTGACCACAGAATCATCCTTATTTATTAAGATCATGGAACTTATATGGTTGAACTATCAAAGTAGACCAGAGAGAATAATTTTCTTCTGCAAAGAAACTCCATGCTCCCTACCACAGTGATTACATTCCAAAGTGGAATGGGTCATTGGAGTCTAATCTTTTTCAAGAAAGGTGTGCAGCAGAATGTTACTCATTCATTGAGTCATATCTAGACAACTGAGGCCAAGGTGGGATTAAAGGAAAGATAAACTCAGGCTTTATTTATTTATACATAAAACTGTCTATCACTAGAAAAAGTTCATATGTTCAGTGTAAGGGAGTACGAATCCATTCAATTATACACTGGCTGAGGTAGCAGAGTCCCTTGGAACTACATGAAATGAAAAAAGACAGCTGGTCAGTGCAGATCTGGAACTATTTCCCAGCTTCCCCAAAATTCAATCTACTAATCTCTCCTGCAATATTTACCTCTTCAGTGCTGATATTTTATGCTAGTTTCAGGTTCATGAACCTGTTCCCTTATTTTTGTCCTCTGAGGCATAGGGTTTTGCCCATCCAATCATTTCTCTATCCAACAATCTAGAGTATCCTTTGGACCAGGACCTGAGTTTGTTCAGCTATTTATTATTATGAATTATGCTTTCATTAATATCAAAGCTATTCATGGGACTTTACAGACAAATTAAATAGATCTCTGCTAGAAGCAGTTACTCATGATTAGAACTTACAGTTTGTCATAATATAACAAAAATCATACTGAGGTTATGGAAAAAAAAGCAAGAGTCAAGTAATAATCTGACAGAAAATGTCTCAAAGTGACAAAGTACATTAAAACGTTTGTAATTTTGAAGAAGAATCTTTTCAAAATAATGTATTAATACTTACTATCACTTATTAAAATAATTTAAAAGGATTTCCTACTTGCATTATAGTTCATGTTTATAATCTCAGTAATTTTTATTCTTAGCTCAATATAGTTTCTATAAGTAATTAGCTTAATTTATGAAAACTCTCACTGTCTCTGCCAACACCCTTGAAGGCAGCCTTCCCTCTGACCTGCATGTTATCTCATGTTTTAGTGAAGCTGTTTATTCTCATCATTATTTCATCTGTCTATCTATACACAATATCCCATGTTAATACCTGGAAAAGATCAGAAGCAAATATGATGTTTCATAATGTGATTCTAAAATCTGTGGGGTTTTAATATAGTGTTTTATACAACAGACCTTAAAAATTGTTACGTCCATCCCAAATACGAGATTCAAGCAGAAAGCCGAACTAATCTTCAGTAAAAGCATATGTAGTATAGTTATATCTTATTTATATTTCCTTATATTCTCTTTGTTGAGTTTTTGCTGGGTACTAATCAAAGCCTTTTTGCCAAGTTTAAAATAAAAATTTCAAATAAATAATAAAAATTGAAATTGAAAAATTGAAACATAGAAAATGTTCAGATGGGATATTTTCCCTTCCCCATCTTGTTTCTCCTCATTAGGCAAATTCTATCAGAGTTATTCCTAAGTTCCTGTAAAGTTTCAAAGCATCTTCTAAAAAGAAGGTTCATCAAATTCATCCCTCAAACATTTGTCTCTAGATGAGGAAGAATCTTTAGCCAGTGCAAAACACAAAATGTCCCACAAAATGCTTATATATTTTGAAGTCTTCATATTGCTGAAGTTTGTGGCAAAAATTCCTCTTCTTTTTAAATCCAAATATCTGAAAGTATGGACAAAAAAAAATCTTCTATTCAAACATATGTTAACAAAGCCGTAAGTGCACACAAAATACTTTTCAAAGAGGAGTCTCTAGAGAAGAGTATCTTAAAAAAAAAGGTAATATGCAGATAAATTACTGTTATAAACACATCTGTCTTCTGTAGATACAGTTTGAATGAATCAGCCATTTTCTCATCTCTTTCAGAAATTTTGGATGAAAAATTTTTTTAAAGATTTCATTTTAAAAAAGGAGAGAGGGAGGACTGTCAGTGAGTGGAAAAGTAAGGAAGATGATTCCTGTGATCCTTTTTACTAACATGAGGCATACATGAATTACTCTAAGTTGACAAAAATAATACTTTTTTTAAAGGGTATACTTAAAATTGGTTTTGTATTTCTTTTAGCAGCTCTTTAGTTTATGCGTTAGCAATGCAAGATATCATGCCTGGTTTCATCAGCACATTAGGAAGTATCATACTGAAAATGCGATAAACTCAGGAAATTATGAAAGGTGCAGTTCACTAAAGCTTTTGACTGAGGTTTTAGGTAGAATCAGTCTTTTTAAAGGTGCAGAAAGATAATACACCCTGCACAGTAAAAGCTAACAGAAAACACCAGCAAATCAGTGCTCCAACTGTGTGCACTTCCCTGTGCATTTTGATGTATTTCTTTGTGGCCAAGAAGAAAAACATCCACATACTGCAAATGTCCCTTTCTTCCTTTACGCTTTACAGACTATAGGAAATAACAATATGATTTCATTTTTCATGTGTGCTGAAATGAAACTAAAGGTTTGTAGAGATAACTTTCTTAACAGTGTATTTAAATTTTATGATAAGCCTTGCAGCAAAAAATGGATAAATAAGGCTCAGAACAGGATGGAATTTCAGGAATGATGGTATGGCAGATATAAAATGTGCAATGTGCATATTGTGGGGTATAGAGAGAAGCACAGCCTCATAGAAGATATGAGATGGGACCTGAAGAGAGCATTTTGTCTGTTAACTTGCCGCAGGGTAGGATCAACTATATTTAAATTATTCCAAATAATTATTTGGCTAATGATAGCGATTCTAAAATCTCCTTAGGCAACCTATTTTACTGCTTATCTGTCCTCCCCATTAAGGGTTTGGGGGTTTTTTTTGTAATGTATAACTTAAATCTCCCTTGATAACATTGAAGGCCATTAAGTCTTCTTCTATGTGTAGTAGACAACTTCTTTGCAAAAATCTTTCACTTATTTGAAGACTGCTGTCTCCCATCAGTATTGTCCTCTCTAGAATAAACTCTAAGTGTGCAACATTTTCCTTTTAAGTGATGTTTTCTGATTATGAATGTTGCTGTTCCTCCACTAAGTCTTTTGTTTCTCTTCAACTGATTATGAGACTTACTGCCAAAATTTGAGTGTAAGTACTCCAGCTGAGCCCTTACAATTGAAGGATTACTTTCTGTGTCTTAGAGAATAGGCTGTCATCAGAATTCAGAAGACCACGGATACAGCTTGTACTTGACAGCTATTGAGATACACAGTACTAACTACTTTGTTTATCTGCAGATCAGCTGTATGTAATGTTTGCAGTAAGTGTGATATGTTTGCCATAAAATATACTGTATACTGGCAAATATCCATTAGCTCTTGCTTTCAGTATAGGGGCTTAGGAACCTGGACTTCTATACTCAAACCTGAAAACTGTGCTTTTAAAGAGTTACACATACTTTTACATACCACAGCGTAATGTCTGTCCTTTCACAGCACTGTGAGATAGTTTGACTCGTGCTCAACCTGTGATTTCTTATGCTCTCTGGATCCTGCAGTACAGGTGTTTAACCAAGTTAATTTTTGCTGTTGTTTATTCTGATCTAAGTTTTCTCACTTGTTTTGCTCAGGTTCATGTTATTTTTTTAACATTCTAAATCCAGTCATGTCCTCAAACATTATATTTTTCCCTCCCAGCTTAATGCTGTCTTCTAATAATGATATTAATAAGGTAATGTGCACACATTATAGATGCAATTATTGAATAACGTCAAACCTAGAACATGTTCTTGTAGAAACCTACTGAGTAACTCTTTCAGGTGCATCTTCCAATGCATTTTTGACAGTGAAACACTGTATTCTCTGAGTGCCATTTACGAACATGTTCCTTCCTCATCTAAGTAAAGTTTAATCAAGGCTGTCTTGTCAATTTACCTGTAAGAATGTCATACAAAATAATGCCTTCTAAGTAAAACAGAAGTCTTACTAATATCAAGAAATATAACTACCGCTTCATGAGTCTTAGTGGAAATGAAAATTAGTCCAATTTAGTCAACGTGTTCCTAACAGCTCTGCATTGGCTGTTATTCATGTTTTTGTTTCTTTTACATTCATAACAGCAGTTTATGTCATGTGTTAGTCAACCATTTATTTTGAAAGAGTTGCTCTTAGGCTGTTTGGTCTAAAATTCTCTGGTACCATTTTTGTTCTTTTTAACAACAGACTCAACGTTTGACTGTTCTTCAGACTGTTACAATGCCAAGTATATGCCACTAGTGTTCAGAAATTTAACAAGAGCAAGTGCCGGATTCTGCACCTAGGATAGGGTAATCCTGGTTATACATACTAATTGGGGGATGGGAGGCTGGAGAACAGCCCTTCAGAAAGTGATCTCGGGGTTTAGGTTGATGGCAAGTTGAATATTAGACAACAATGTACCCTGGTCATCTTCTCTTATCTCCAAGTATCTGAAGAAGACAGAAAAACTCTACAGGTAGAAATAATACTTTTATTTCCATTAGGTGTGTCAAAGATATATGAACAAGATAGATGTTGAGATTAGAGGTCTAAATAATCTTCTTTCAGGTTAAAGAGTAACTTATTTTTAAACACCTATATATGCCCAGATTTTTCATAGAGCATCAGTATTTATAAGGAGTCAGGTTTTGTAACAGAAAGTGTGAGCAACTCCAGAAAAACCCAAAGATTTCAAATTTTAGGTCTGGGACTAATATAGTTTAAGGCATTGTTAGTTATATAATGACACACCATCAATGTAATGGTGCTGAAGGGTGCTGCTATTGCAAAGCAAATAAAACCGTTAGATTTTCAGAAAAGCAGGTGATTCCTGCTGTGCTGTGAATAGAAGAATCAAATTATTTTGATTCGATAAACTCAAACAAAATAGGAAAACTATGGATTGATATTAGGTTATGTCTTTATTTCACTTTTCTTGCTAAACCAAAATAGGACTCTTAATAGAGTTTTTCATGTTCAGAAGACAAAATAGATACTTGCTCTTCAATTATTTCCAGTAAGATTTCTCTATTTCCATATGTCACATACGAAAGAAATACAAGGTTCAGTAGAAAAACTACATTTTTTCTAACAATATTTAGCTCTAATAATTAAATATGGGCCACATTTTTATACAGTAACATATTTGAAATCAATACATTAGTAATACTAATGGGTACTTAAATAGCTTTGGATGTTATCTCACAAAATTCAATTCATAGAATTTTGAATTAGCTGGGAGTTTTGGGGGGAGAAAAGAAATATCACAAAAAGAGATCAGAGTAGTTTCAGAAAGCAGGTCCCATGAGAAAACATTTTTTTCCTAAAAGAAACTTTGAATGTCAATAAATACTAAATATCTGGCTTGGTGAAATCAGATGCCCAGCACAGTAAAGCTTTGATTTGGAAATTTCTATTACCTTGGAAGATGCTTGCATTCCCTATTTGCTCAGATGGTACATAATCTGCTTGAAACCCATATTATCCAGCTCTTTTTCTACTCTTCTCCTTTCAGTCTGAGAACTCACCTTTAAAATCTCACATTACAGCCATGGCTTTGACCTACCAAATACATTTGGTAAGACTCTTGTATTCCTTTCCAAGATTTCCTAGACAGAAATGTACTATGCACCACATGCTCAAAGATTCTGGCATGTTGAAGACATATTTAGGCCTATTTTACATAAAATACACACAGTTGGACAAGAAAATTTTTTGAAACAGAGATATACGATATCATTGATTAATGAATTCAAAAAGGTAACATCAGAGAAAGGAAAATACGAAACTAAGCTGAGATCCCACTAAGGATAAATTTGCTGTACTTTTTAATGCTTGCAACTATGTCTTTATTCCTCTAGAAAGCATTTTCTTGCATGGGCTATGTAAAAGGTGCCTGCTGCTGTCTGTACACCTGCCTCAACAGCTATTTTCAAAGGTTCTTTTTTTAAGACTCTGTCCCCAGGTGCACCTTGTTGCACTCAAAATCTTTTTAAGGCCAGAAAGGACTATACTTTATAGATGCAGATCCAATAAATTACTGTAAATTCAATTAATATTTTAACATTCTAATAAAAATGCAAAAAAAGTTATCATTAGTCCAGTTACAATGATGCTAACTTTTGTACTCTTTATCATCTACTTATTACAGAAAACTCCTGCTAGTAATGCGGTTAAGATTATTGTACATAAATTTCCTGGCACCTACATCTTTTTCTCAATTCTTATGCTCCACCTCCTCAAATATTCTCTGGATCTATAGGTCAGCATCTGAAATCTTCCTCAAGAACAATGAAGAAGGAGGATTTAGAATAAAAGGGTTGGTCTTAGATAAAAGATCATCCCAGAAAATTCAACTGTTTCACAAATATAAGCAAAACTAGAGGGGCAGCTTCTCTTCCCAGAACCTTAACATCTAAGGAAAAAATCTATTGGTTTTCCTTTTGATTATTGTGTGTTACAGATGTGGAATCCTGCAACTGGATGTCTCAAGGAAAGTTGGTTTTGTGATTATCTTTTGATGAACTAGAAATTTCCCTCCCATAAACTTTTGGATCTTACCCTATTGTTTTGTTTTGTTTTGGGTTTTTTTTGACATTGCAAACATTTTAATTTTATCCTTTTTGCTTATAATTATTGTCTCTGCTGCAGAAATATTGCACAGAGCCTCATCGTGAAGTTTAAGACACATGTGCATGAAGAGTTTGTGTGCTATTATCTACTATCTTTACACAATGTAGGACCATTGTTAGAGCTGCAACAAGGTACTTGAAAGCAAACTTCAAGGCCCCTAGGTGATCTGAAATAGAAGTTGTAGGATTAGGAAGAAAATAAGCCCACTCACCTCAGAAATATATATTTCCACAGAATATAGTTAGATAGGGTATATTTTATTTGGAGAAGTTATGAAACACCTAATAGGGCATTGCTGTGTATACAGAAACTGCTACCTTCAAGTGTAACTAAAATGTCAGTATTAGTCATACCAAGCTTCCTCATTTTTCTTTCCTTGACAGCATTTTTTGTAAGAGAACTAGATCTGTATTGTCTGCCTATTGTAGGGTAGGAAGTAATTTACAATAGCAGGAAATAAAAGGCTATAAAATGTGTTATTACAGTTACTTCTAGTTTTCCTAGCTACTGTCAAGTTCTTATGGCCAAATTTTTTTGTCACACTCTTCTATTGTGCTATGTACTGAAAGGCTTTGCGCCATTCATATAACCACAAGCAGGGGTGAGAAAATTTGTAGTGTGCTGATTCTGCTGCAGTTTAAAAGAATGACCCAGAACTATGTTCTAAATCAACAGAAACCAGCTCATTATTACTCTCTTCACACACTCCCACCCACCCACACCTCTGCACAGACACAAACAATTTCCCTTTTTGCTCTGTGGGTATTTAAGATGTTTAAGGTCGCATCTCCCTACACAACTTTTAGTAAGGGTAAGTGCTGGGATCCCATTGCCCACTGGGATCCCACCTGGGAGTCTTCTCATGTGTATCTGTCTTATTTAGAAGTATAACCTGTACATTACCCAGTGGTGTTCAGATGAAGTCATGTGAGAAGATATATCATTTTTGGAGCTCATTTGGAATTTACATTCTTTTGCAAGCTGAGGGCAGCTGCCTTCTGCATGGTATGAATTTGTTTGTGCTTTATGCTTTGTTCTGTTATTCTATTGACTATACTTTTAAAACCTTCTTACCCATATGGCACTATCTTTGAATAATACATCATCAGCGTGCCTCACTCTAATGATTTACTAGGCTTATAAATCATTTGAAACACTGTTCAGGCTGATGATGTATTTGAGTAATACATCATCACAAGATGCTGCTGAGATGATATATTACTCTAAAGATGGCGCTGTACAGACAGGAAACCTGGAGTATATTCAGTTACATACTACACTCATTTTTAAAAGGAGCTGCCACTAATGGAGCTACTCTTACTTCTTGACTGCATGTCATAGCCTTTCTCAGAGGTGTTTAAAAAAACTCCTCCTTTACTTTTTCCAGTTGAGAGGTTATGTGAGATTCCCAGACTCTAATATGGTTTGGTTTATCAAAAATTCCGGAGTTTGGTGTTAGTTTGGTGGTTTTGGTTGGTTGGGTGGTTGGTTGGTTGGTTTTTTGTTTGGGGGTTGTTTGGGGTTTTTTTTGTTTCTTTTTGGTTTTGTTTTTAAAAATCTGGTTTGGATATTTGTTTTTCAAATTTACAAAGTAATTCTAATTTGGATTGGAGAGAAACAATATAAAATATATGTCAAAAGAAAAGGAATGAGGACAGATATAGAAAGCTGGAGATTCTACATGCTAACATACAAGTCAATCAAAACCAAAAAAGTGGTCTGTGATGAAACCTCACATGAATACCCAGAAAGTGAAGGATCATCATCTAAGCTACAAAATATTGTAAGGTCTCTATATCAAAACTTTAAGTTTCATTCCAGATAATAACCACCTAAATTTAGGTAAAGAAGATAAAGAAATGGGTAGCAGAGTAGTTCAAATAATTCAGATTTTAGTTCCATAACAATTGAAAAATTAAAGCAAATTAAAGCAATATTATTTTCTCTGACTGGAAAAAAAAATCAAGATATTTTAAGTTAAAAAAATCCACAAAAATTTGAATGAAATTTAATACTTTTGTTCCATCCAAACTAGCATATTTCATTCAGATTTTGTAGAGATTTTTTATCCTGTTTGAACTTTGATCCAGTTAAATATTGGCTTCAGATTAATATTAGCAACAAAATATTTCAACTTAAACAGCAAAAATATAAAAAAACCTGTTGGAAGTCTTTCCATGAATTCAACATTTGCATTTTTTCAAATTAAGGTAGACTCTTCTTTTGAGTAATGCAAGGGCATTTTTTTTTAATTCTTTTACTTTTTTCCAGAAATGCAGCCAGACTTGTACATCTCATTCTCCAAAGAAACCTGGATGGTTCATTGCAAGCTTGGCAAAATAGCATTGCTTAGGAAAGTGCTTCTCCTTGTACTTCCATAGGGCAGGCTACTCTGTGTCACAAAGTAGCAAAGAGAAAACTTACAAGAAAAATCACAAATGTCTACATTTATGATACATTGGACTAGATACTTGACTTTGATGAAGGCCTTCTCAAAAGCTATGCCTTTGAATGATGAGCCCTGCGGTTTAGGTGAATATGACCATTTATCAAATGTGAAATGAACAAAAGTAAAAACAACTATATTGAATTAATATAAATGAAATTATGGAAAGTGATGCAGGGATAATAGCATCCCTGACACTCTAAAATCTACAAATATGAAATTGTATACATGTTATAGTCAGAGAAACTAAGTAATCTTTGGGAAGCAAGCAAGTCAGAAGACACATTAATGTACAGAAACTTGCAAGCTACCATAAATGAACAAAATTCTATGTTACTGTTTATTGTGACGAAACCCAAGTACTTGCTAGACTGTAGAACTTGGCTGAAATGATTTTTACTGATTTTGAATCTGTCTTACCATTGAGAAAGACCTCCAAATGTGATTTATTTAGAAGAGAGATATAAAAGTTAATTATTTATAGCTCAAATTGTTTCCTAAGTATGTTCCTAAATCTTTTTACNAAAAGAAATCAAGAAGATCAAAGGGGAATACTATGACCATTTTATTCCATTATGAACCAAATGACCTCAACAATTCTTTGTGGAACAAAGATGGTGAAAATGAAAGTGGTTTTTCAATGTAGAGTGATCTCAAAGGTCAAAAATTTGATATGTGTATGCTCTAACTCAATAAAAAAGTGAAGTTTACTGAAACTGATATAACCCCAGCTTAACGTGAGATTACTGAAGAATTCCTTTGTTGTAAATCAATAATGGCTTTTGATATATGGAAGTTAACATAAGCTGTAAGTAGTTCAATTGATTCATGAAATTATCAAAAATAAATTAGTAATAACCATTATTTTGATGACAGCTTGATCACAAAAAGCAAATGGGATTACTTGTCAATTTTCTGAAAAGTTTGCAAAGACAAGGCTTACTGAAAGCAAATAAGTCCTTTTCTATTATAAAAATTCTTATTTGGGCTTGAAAAATACAGCAGCAGTGTAGAAGGAAATAACTGAGCTTAGAGGTGGCCTCCAGAATTCTGAGTAGCTGATATATATGCTCTTGTTTGTAGTAAGTCAAAGAAGAATGAGTTCAACTTATTAATTAATATTAATAACTCTGATGTTAAAAAATAAATATATATAGTTGACTGATTACAAAGTAAGAGTTAGTCCTGTTGCCACAGCAGATAATTATTAAATACCTGTTAGAAGAATGGGTGGCAATCATAATTCTGTATGTAACATGTTCCAAGATCTTTCTGCTAACTGTGCTGTTGTACCTTTGTCAGTCTTTCTGTTAAGGACAGTGATAGGGTTGGGATTTAAATACAATCATAATATAAACAAATAACAAACAACTTATTCTTCCAATTTTTATCCACAGCTTCCCTCACAATGAATATCTTCTGTCACTTGAGAAGAAATAAATATATATAGGTAGAAAAATGTAGGACATTTCATTTATGACATAATGAGAAATCAGACAAGCCCCCTGAAAGGGTGAGAGGGTATTAAGACATTATCAGGGAGCAAATAAATTACTGAAATTCTGTTGGATCTTGATTGATCTCTGTGCAAAAGCCAGTAATAATGATATCGGATCCATCTTTAACTGCTGCCAACTTACTATAATTCAATCAGAAATAACAGAGCTGAACCAACATCTCACATTAGATCAGTGGAGTGAGGTTCTGTGGGAGAGCTACAAATGCAAACAAGCAAGAGAATTTATGGACTGAATGAAGCAATTATCTCTACTGAGAACAGTGGCATTAGGGAACCAATGATTTCACATACTTGATTTTATGTACCTGCTATTGCATTGCTTAGGGAAAAGTAATCTTGTTTCACATTGAAGACAATGAGGTGATTTTTTTCGTAACATCCTACATAAAACCATAAAATTTGTGATTATGGTATTTGTGGTTCCTTAAGCAATCAATTTAGCTTATGCAATCTGAGCATCAAGATGACTAATAACAAGTAGAACTTCTGGTTTAAGCACTAATTACTCAATAACATGTTGTACAAAGCTGATTTTATTGGATACATTAGATGTACTTTGCAGGACTTTACAAGTACTGGTATTTAACAAGTTCCCTTAAAGAGGCAGTTTTTAAATTCACCCACTTCCTTTACTCATTCTACTTCCTTTACTCTAGCACAATATTATTTTACCTATCAAAGAGTATATGAAAGGTAAAAACTGTTTTAGTAGAACAAAGGCACACTTTCTTAATAGAGCAAAATAATTAGAGTAGTTTATTAAATATCCTGATTTGAAGGAGAGAAAATATTTATGCATCCCACTCTGTATTGCTGGAGTGAAGCCTGCATTTTGAGAGGTGCCCACTCATACTGAATAACAACATCGCTGCAAAAAGTAATGCCGTTACACCTATGATGGACTAAGGAAATAAGAGAGAAAAAGATTTATAGGGGAAGGGATGTTGTTCTTTAGACCATCTGATTTTGCTAAGAAAAAGAAATAAGCTCTCAGGTGAAGAGTCAGATGTGAAGGAGGACGTATGTAGCTGATAGCTCTCCAGGACACACAGACTAGTGGCAGATCTAGTCATGTTTACAGGAATCCAAAGCCTGTGGGTACACAGCCTAGTTTCCACTGCTACTGAAAACGTTGATGGGTGCTGCCCACAGATGGCCAGGAAGTCTACCAAGACCTTTATAGCAATATATTTGCTTATCTGTATTGAGTTATTTCTGTTAAACAAAATCCACTTATTGTTTATCTCTCTTCAAGAGTAATAACAAACATTGTGAAGATTTGATTCGCTCTCAAATTTTATGGAGAAACTATGGGCTAATCACCATGTCTCGTAAATAACCAAAGTGCCTTTGATTGAGTGTGGGATCTACAAAGGTTGTCAGAGGCAGGATGATTTTTCCTAACATTTGACCTTGGGCTTATAAAACATAAATCAGAATTATATATTGGTAATATGATTGCTCTGTTAAAGGTTTGACATTTATATTTTGTACAATGAGAAAATATCAATAAATAAAAAGTTTAAAGGAGCTATTTGTCTTTGAATTTAGACAAGTTAATAAAAAAAGAAGAAGCTAGAAGGTGCTCACACAATTTTTAGAAGCGTGCTCTTTTGCAGTAATTAAGCAATTTGATTGTTTAATGTTTGGATATATGCACATATGTATGTGTACCTATTGGGAAAATACATATTTTCCAAGGAATTTCATTGTTCGTAATTTGGTTCATCATTTAACTTTCTTCCTGAGTGCACTAATTTTACCATTTCCCAGAGGGACATTTCACTTAATTTCCTTTTGGATTAGCTGGTGCTCTGAGTTTGAATTTAAAGTTTAAAGGAACCATTTGATTTTAATAACTTTTATGTGTAGTGCTCCATTGAGTTTGTATTTTAGCACATAGAACTACTTTTCCATAAGGTGATTTTTAGTAAATCCCTGTGTGTAAAAGAAAGATAAACACACATCAGTGAGTTTGTTATTGCAATTAAATTATTGGAATTTTACATTTCAATATGTTTTGAACATTGAAAAGCATGAAGAAACTGTTTTCTCATGTTGGTCATAGACACTTTTCTAACACTCTAAAACTTGAAATAAGCCTGTCTGTTTTCTTCAGTCTCAGAGAACATTAAAATGCCATGGTTTTCTCAATATATACAGGCAGTTCAGGAAAGCAATGCTTCATCAAAGACGCTATTAAACCAAACTCATACAGTAACCATCTCCTTAGATTCTGCACTCTTAGATAAATATTTATTTATTTACTTACTTACTTAAACAAAATTCCACACCCTGCTCAATCTTCCCGTCCTCACTAACTTTGCATCTCTCAGTTCTACTCACGTCAGCTAACTGTAAGGCACAGTGTTTCTTTAAAGCAGAGTCCCGACAATGCTAAGCGCTGATCCAGGATTTGCAAATTCTTTCTTTACTCGTACTGTTGCTGTTTTTTTCTCTTTTCCCTTCCATCTATGAATTAAATATGCATATCTGCAAATCTCTATAACCGGGAGATGGCTACACACTCTTTGAAATATCACTCTATTAGAAAGGCCTCAGTGTCTATCAAAACTGAGGAAACATTCCCCTCCTGTTCACAAGATAAAACCAAGAAGCCACAAGAAACTTAGACTTAGGGCTGTTTCCCAGCCAGGAGGAAGGCTGAGAAATATACCATAGATGTAATATTCCTTCTTTGGTGCCTATAATTTTATTTACCAATAGGAACTAGTGCATTAAGAAGGTTAGGGCATTAAGAAAAGCAGTATATTGGGAAGGTAATACTCAGATTACCTTGACTTCTTGGTATTTGGAAGGGTTATGCAGGCAACATTTTTATTCCCATAGTTTTCTAAATGTTTGGTAATACAACTGACAATACATGTATATCCACATTCATAATGTGGTCAAGAGTGTTTTGCACACCTTACCTGTTCATTCCCTGACACTGTCAGCAGAATCATTATGGGTACAACAAATGCTGTTCTGAGCTATAATTTTCATGGGAATCACAGTCAAGATAAATTATGCTAAGCTAGCTTTTAAAGTCATGAAAATTCTGTGTTTCAGAAGAAAAAAATGGAGAAAAAAATTATGATTTCACCTGAAATTCCAAAGTGTGGTCAATCTGTTTGCTACAGCTAACATGTCAGCATTTCCTCCCCTTTATAAGGCAGAATATCTGGTCCTGAAGACACTCACAAGAAATAAATTATTACTTCCCCCTTTCCTACTATCATGTTTTGAAGGAATTGTTTGACACTGCCAGAATGTGAGCAATCATCAAGTCTTTCACAACATGAGGTATTGAATAGAAATCCCAAAACCTTTATTGGTTGTCCTTTCTTCCAAAGGAAAGATAATTCCACATCTGTAGCAGGCTATTTCCCTTTTTTCTGTTCTTTGTTGTGTCACCGCTTTATTATGAGGAAAAGAGATGCCATCCTTCTGTTCTTGATCATTTCCCTTTCCCATTTAGAGAAATTACAACTTGTGACATGAGCAAACAGTATCACAGTGCCTCTTCGTAGGTCCTGACTTCCGTGTGGACACCTAGGGAGGCTCTTGGTTGAACTGTTTGATTTACAAATTTTTAGAAGAAACTTAACATGTTGTCCTTTTGGAATTACATCGCTTTATTGAAAGACAATCCCCCAGAGAGTAAAATCACTTTTTCAGGTGCATAGTGGCATACATAACCTATCCCAGAGTTGTAAAGTTTGAAAATTTGACCAGTTTACCACTTTCTGTTCTCTCGGTGCTGTCTGGGTGAAACTGGAATCAAAATGAGCTCCATTGTTCACAGATGTACGTTATTTTGAGACACCATGAGACATGGTATGAATCGGTGTAGACACATTACTGACCTACTGGTTTACTTAACTTCGGGCTCACGGTATGGGTTTGCAGTCACACTCTGCTTTTCTCATTGATCTAAAGGAGAGATTTTAGTAGTGCCAGTGCTGGTTTAACAGTATTGGTAAATTAAACTTAAATGTATGCTTGGAGCTTGGTTTTGCATTATTGCAGAATTGTGCAGTTCAGGAAAATAATGTCAAATCATATAATTTCTTTTAAGGTAAAGAGAATGGCATGAGGAAGAGAAAGCTGCCAATATCATGAAGAGAGTTAAATTGTAACTGGCTGATGCTCAACTGTAACTGAACATATTTTGTGCAAGTCATTACTCACAGTGGGATGTGCTACAGTTTTCTGTAGCAGTTTTTCCTGTTACCTATAAACTAAGTTTCTGGATTCATACCTCCCTACTGAAATTGATCTCAGCATTATTTAATTTCAGTCATTTTAGATGACAGAGAGAGAAAAACTGGAAAATTATGTGAAACATTACAATTTACCTTCTTATTTTATGAGGGATGAGGATTTTACTTCCTTCCTCAGATTTTCTTGTCTGAAGCTAACACTTTAAAACCATAAGAATTCAAAAAAGCCCTGTTGATGGTCATGATAATTTTGACCATTAATAATAATGACCATTTTAGTCACTGAGACGTTTAGGACACTTTCCTGGAGAAAAACAATGAATGCATTGAGAATCAAAACATTCCAGAATCTTTCCTACTTATCAGAGAATTCATATCCTTTTAAAATGCAGCATAATCTAAGATGTGATTTTACTGTAAGAAACCCCACTGAATAAGTCTTGTGTGGGTGGGGAAGATTTGAGGAATTTTTTTTTTTATTTTTTTTTAAATTAAGGACTCTCTCCTTCAAAACTTCACTGCTTCTTTCAACATCTTTGACACTTTGGCAGCTGGAAATCTGGTCTGCAATCTAACCCTGGTGCTCAGAGGAATCCTGTAGTTATCTAGGAAGAACAGTTTGCTGAAAGAGAATATTTGACTTCGGAAATGTGTTTGTATGCCACATAACAAAGAAGGGCAATATTGGGCCTCTCATTCCCTGCTTCCAGTTCTAGTCAATTCAGTTCATCCTCTGTCTAAAACTCAGAGAACTTCACTGTGTTTAAAGAATGAATATTACACAGAAAATATTAAAAGCCTATTAAAATTATCTTTGCACTTCTCAAATAATGTAGTCAAATGAAACTGAGCTATCATAATAATAATCTTCACACAAAAACAATGGAAAAGTTCCATTAGCCCCCTCAAGAGAAAAAGATGACACTAGGAGGCATATTGTTGTAAGATATTTTAAAATAAAATGGGATAGTGGGTCTTGCAGACTCAGAAACTCACTTGCTTTACCTGAATTTTAGTGTTCTTTCAACATATTGTCAATAACCTCAGATATTTATGATGATTGCTTATATATTATATTCTTCTATTGCCAAGGCAAGTACAATAAATTTAAAGGACTTTTAAAAACACCTCTGTGGTAATTTCTGCTAATACTTCTGAACAAAATTCACCTCTAAAACAATGCATCTGTTCTTTGGGAGTACATTGATATTATTTTTTTTTAAAAAATAAGTATCTAGAGAAAAAGCACAAGGAATTTAACTACTACAGTTATTAATGCAATTGAAAGTTAAACAGGACTTCATATTACTCCAATCAATCCTTAAATAAAAGGAACTAGAAATTTGAAGAAACAGATAAATAACACAAATCAAGATCAATCTTATGAATCTTTAATTAAAAGAATATCTGTTCCTGGTCTTATCTCTCAGCACTTAATAAAAGGTAAATAAAATAGATTAGATTTGCCTTTCTTTGCAGGACCCTTTGCTAAGTAATTCTCTGCCTTTTAAATTTATCTGATTCACGCTGTAGCAAGCTGATTCAAAAACTAATACTGGAGGCCAGATACAATGAAATTCTGCTTTTAGCTTAGCTCATCCCCCATGCCAGGATCCCGAGCTACACCTGAATTTCTCTGATTCCCAAATTTAATATCACAAGGAAGATGAACTGGAAAACTGCTTTTATTTTTCACATCCTTTTCATATACTACTGGATATGATTCTTTTAGGGTTTTTGACACCACAACTCTTCCACATGAAATTGTCCTCTAAACAGTAGAGGCGTTTGAGGCCTAGCATATTGTTCTATGAAGTACACTAGATCTCTTTGTCTTTCAATGGCACCCATGAGACCCCAAAATGCCAAACAGCAGAGGATTTTTTTTTTTTTTTCTTTTTTTTTTTTTTTTTGGTAGCATCTGGCTTTTTGGCTGACTCCCCAGATAATATTGGCAGCTTTGCATTTGCTTTCAGAGCTGTCATGTAGTTAAGTTCCTGATAGGCTGTTAGCAGTACTGTGCCCTTTCAGATGTGATCCTTTGACTCACCCTTGTTTCAAACATGTTTTATCAGTAGCTTAAAAATTTCAACACAAACACATTCAAGAACACATGAAGGAGCAGTCCAAGTTGCTATTTGTACAAATAAAACATTGCAGTTTCTTAAAACAAAAATGTGAATGCGAAATGAACTCATGTTTTCAGGCTGTGTGGCTTCATTTTGACATTAGAAATCAGGTTTCAAAATATATCTGCAAAATCACTGATTGAAGCTGGCCCTATGTTACTTACATCAAAGATTTAGGAAATGACATGAAGAAGAATCCCATGGTAGATCACAGGAAGCCCACTAAGTCAATCACATGTCCAATTTCTTCCAAGTTCATGCAGAAGTTGGATCAAAATCACACTTCATGATCCTTTGGGCAAAGGCTTGGCACGTAGCTGCGACCCTACTCGGGGCCCCTGTAGGGCCTGCTTCTCTGCTGAAACCACTGAATCTGGAATGAATCCAGGCAGTGCCGCTTTGATGGAAGCATATTCGATGAGAGTCTGTGATCACATCATAAACAAAATAGTCTCTGAATGCCAGCATACCAGAATGTTGTTGGAAAGAAACATATGGGTAGAAATATTAATTCACTGATGTCAAAGTTTACTGCTCTGACATTTTCAGAATAAACTAATTCTCTTTTTAATGGCTGGTCATTCCATTTTTTATTCACTTTATAGTGTTTATATATGTGAACAATCTTGGAGGGATAATTTCTTTACCAAAAATGGGTTGGAGGAAACTAATGGAATCAAATAATTGCAGTGAATTCCCCAGGTTCCACTCAATTAACAAAAAATAAATAAATCTAAAAATGTTTCATGTCAATATATTTGAATGAAATGTTTCCTGGGTTTCCTTTTATTATTTTGAAATTTTATGAAGTACAATTAAATAGCTAAAACCTCAAAAACTTAAACTGAAAATATCTTGAAAAAGAAATAAAACATTAGTCAGAATTTCCAATGTATTTCCAGTTCTAATCAAAAGCAGATTGTTTCAGTGCGGTGGAGTTGCTACCAGGTAGTCTCCAAAAAGGAAGAGGGTTCCAAAATGCTATGTTTTTAAGAACAGGACACATTATCATTAGCTGGCAGCTCAGTTCCACTGTTTTGCACAACTAAGACTCAAGCCATGGCACTGCGTAATTTTCTTTCTTTCATTCTTAGCCTTTTTTTTTTTTTTTAATGCTTAAGAAACACTAGCAACTGTGTGATGGTCTCTGTTCTCATTTCAGTACTTGGCCTACAGTTCTTAGTGTTGGGAGAATTCATTCAGCAGAAGGAAATTATTTCTTCTCCTCTAACTGCAGCAGTAAACCAGTCTTATACAAAAACATGTGGGGTTATCAACAACTAATTTGAAATGTTCTTATTCTCTATCCCATTCTATCTTAAATTGATTGATACCTTGTAAATTTGAAAATTCACTCTCTGCATTTGGACTTTCACTGACTTTGTACTCAGGTAAATTCAGGTGATACTTCATTTATATCCCAGAATAATGATTATCCGCTTTTAATTATATTTTTCTGTAGCTCTTTGGAAGCCTGACAGTAATTTGCCTTGCTAAACTTTGTTTTGTTTTATGGCCCAATGTTTAACAAACATGAAGTGAGACTAACATTGACATAATCCAGCAGGATGCACTCCTAGAATTTTATAGCTAAAATTGGTAAAATACAGCCCACACTTCACATGTCAACAATTTTGCTCTCAAGTGAAAATGACACGAGAGCTGTTCCATCATGCAAGCTGGACCTGAGGCTCTGGAAAACCTTAGGTTTTACGGCAAATATTTTGGGACTGACTTGTTTTCTGCAAGAAGACCTGCAAAGATTTGAGTTGGTTCTCCTTGTAACTGCCTGGTGAATTGAACTGAATTAGCTAAGATATAAAAGCAGTCTGTGATATTCTAAATAACGTTAAAATTAAGACCAAGTATTTATTCATATAAACTTCCTAATCACCTGTTGGTTAAAGTTGCTGAGACTACTTTGTGTAATCACCATGAAACAGATATACCACTGGAGAGAATGTGTGGATGAGATCAGTGGGCAATTTTTATCAAAGATAACTTTACTAAAAGTCCAGTCAAACTTTCACTGTTTGACCCTTGAGAATAAAGAATATGAAAAACATGATGCCTAGTTCGCAAGAAATGAAGTTTGAAGTCTTTAGTTTTCATTTGGAAGAGACACCTGCCTCTAATTCTCTTTTATGAGGTACCTCAAAATAAACACTAAACAACCACCAAATTCATTAGTAAGTTCTTTTGGGGTTGCAAACAGTGTTATTCAGTGGTTGTGTCACTTGTCTACTTAGTGTCAAGTCTTCACTTAACAATTGAAAATGAAAGTGAAATTATTAAGCACCAAAACTAAATCTCTTGGAGAACTCATTTTGATTCATGTCCTAAAGTGAGCCTGGAAACTTAATTTCTTGGATGACCTGCAAAAAGTCTAACTTCAAAACACCTTACACACAAAGAAGGGAAGGCATGGATGGAAAGAAGCTATCTCAGTGCCTTCTAGTTTTCAAGATAAATATAAAGTAACATCATTTATTTACCTATCTTTATATTTGGTTCAAAGCCTATTACCTATAATTCTGGAGTCTGATTACTGTTTGCATACCTATTTTAATTAAAGTATTAAATTATAAAGCATTATTTATTCTCACAAATTGCAATCTCACAGGATGCAATCCTAAACACATAATCAGAGATATGAAAAAGGTGCAATACGTTTTTCAGTGCCTTCCCAAAACTCCCATTCCTCAAGTAGTAATTCAGGCTGGATAAATTAGAAAAAAAGTTCAGATCTCCTTTTATTTCCATCTTGTTTATTTTTGTTTCTCCTCACCAGATTGTTTGCAATATCACAAGAGTTCACCAGTGAAAAGTCAATGTTTGATAAATGTTATCCCTATGAATTCTGAGATGCCATAGTATTTTTCCTCTATTGTAAAAAGTTCATTTATATTGCTAAGCTACTGTGATACAGCTACCTTTGATAAATTCTAACTTTTTAATGGAGACCACCATCCTCGCATGTGTGTGATATATACAAGCAGAACACCTAATTCTAAGATTTAATTGATATATAAAGCTGTCAAGGCTAATATTCTAAATTATGTATTTATTATTAGCATGTCTGATCATTTTTCATTCCACTTAGGAAACAAAATATATGCGTAATGTCTTCTAGCAACATTAAATATGATTTAGACGTTCTGTACAATGATTAAAAAAAAAGAGTCTGTAGTACTCATAAAGCTCAAGGGACAATTTGGATGTAAACCTTCCCAGATGCACTTAAGCAAAAAGGGCATTCGGAAAACATATATATATATAAACCTGTAAAGTGGCACTGGAAATAATATATTTTCAGAGAAAACATCAGCCTTTTCTTCCCTATTGACTAATCTTCAATGCCAGCTTTCAACCTGAGAATTTTGCAGCTGTGTTATTAAATACTGAGTACAGGAGTTTAATATGGAAATATTAACAGATATTAGCTACAGTGCTGCTGGTGGGTGATGCTCTAATTTACATGAAAAAAAAACCCATCTGAGACAAGGAAAGTTGTGGTATCAACCACTTACAGTACAGCTTAACTAGATAAAATTAAATTAAAAACCTTTGAAGATGGAATAAAAAGGCACAATATTGAATACTAAAAAGTTTTTCCAGCGGGCTACAGAAGTAATGCAGGTTGAACATTGATAGCAAACAGCAGGAAACTGCCAAGACTAAGGTGCCTGAAGGCCACAAAAGCTTAGTTATAACTCTATCCAGATTAGCTCCACAAGATTTGTGTAAGTGACATCCATAAAATGTATTGCAAAAACTACTGGAAAACAATGAAGATCATCAGTTTAAGAAGTGAGGAAAAACTGCACATTGTTTCCTTTGTATTCCATTTATTTATTTCAGGATTATGTATCCACTGTCTTGCTTGCTTTTCTTTTGCTCTTTATTCTATTAAAATATGTGTACATACATCTACAGGAGAGTTAGTGCTGCCTGCCAAATCTGCCTTGACTGGGAATGGTAGGGATCTTGCTTTCAGCCATAGTCTGGGAATGTACATTATTTGGCTCTAAAAATTCAGAGATATAGGTAGATATGGAAACGTTTTGCAAATTACAGAGTTCTCTGTTCCTCCAAAATGCCTTCTTCTTAGTCTCTAACTTTGAATATAATAATTCTATTGAAACCCAAGACAAACGTTTCTCAGAATTCACATATAATAGCACTTCATAGTATTCAGCTAAGCCAAGGCATATTTTTCAGTATTTCTCTGTTAGGTCCCAATATAACTTCCAACACACGTCAGAACTCTAACTAAATATTACTTCACTCGAAAAGAAATATTTTGATTGTTTCAAACTAATAATTTAGATGTATCAGACAGAACAAAAGCAGCTGCTTGTTCACTGAAGTGCTGCAATAGAATATTCTTAATGCAGTGCATTGGTTAATCTGTTGGTATGATTTTATTATTTTTTATTATTTTAAAATGTTTTTTTTTTTTAATTCTATGTCAGTCAGGTTCAGTTCCACTAAAATAGCTTCCACGAAAAAAGAATAAGACCCTTAGGCATTTATAATTATTTGACACTAACCCCAACTTTTGCAAACTACTTGTGCATTCTTCCAGCAACTAAGTTTTAGCATGCAAAAATTTTCAGAGTTTGACATGAAAGTTCAGAATGACTACTTATTGATATGTCTGTTCTGCAAATGCAGGAGAAACATTTGCAACCCAAACATTCTGCAGAAGAATATGCATGGTCACTGTAGAAACATATGCGATGTCTTCTACGAGTTGTGCCTATATAATAGTAGGTCTTTGAGGAATTATTTATAGTGAAATAACAAATATGAGAAAAGATCTCTGAATTGCCCATGTAAAAGTTTGCAATTCTTCTATTATTCATAGATGCTTAATTCTAATTTTGGTCTGAACTAGAAGGTAATATTATTTGAGATAAATTTTAGCTTAATGATCACTAAAATTTTCTTTTTTTAAATTAAGCAAGATTTGTGTGAGAGGTAAAATTTTATAGACTAAATAACAAGCAAACAAGCCATTTTCAAGTCTTCATGCTAAGTAGATGTGGGAGACAATTACTTGGAATTTAATTTCATAATGTTAATCTGATAAATGAAGGGAAATTTGAATGAATTATTATTTTAATGATGCCTTTGCTATTATTACATTTTATTATCCACATCCTTATCAAGAAATTTTTGGAAGTCTGTTGACAGGAGCAACACCAATTATGTTCTTCCAATGTACATAACAAACCATGAACCATGTACAATACTAATGTGTAAGAAGATACTAAGAAACCTTTCTGTTGGCTCCCTGTTATGCTTGAGAGTTCCTTCATGGATGCTGAATTTATATTAACATTAGAACTGAACAAAAGCTAAAATAAATCAACAAAAGTTCAAGCAATTATTATATTTTTTTCTATGAATTTATCAAAACATCTTATTTTTTTCATGCTGTCCTTGCCTCCATATTCAAAAGGACAATTAATGATCTTTTGTCCAATCTCTACTTTAACAATTGAATTTATAATGCTGCCTACGAAACATTGATAATAGTTAAGCCATTGAATATTTTATGGGCTACTACTTCTTCGGCATTCCCTTGTATTGTTTTTTGTGCCTTAGCTCATCTCATAGGTTGCTTTAGAAAGCAGAAAGTCGTTTTTGCTCTACTGCTGAGTATCTGGCATGCTACTGCTCCCAACCCATAAACTGAGCTCTGAGATACTGTGCAATAATAACCACAATAACAGAATTAAGAATGAATGCGTATGTGAAGGCTATCCGATAATAGTGCTAAGCTAGGCATGATCCAGAAAGAATTAAGATGATAAAAATCTGTCTAGATTAGGTTTGTGAATCACAATTCTTTCTTAGTGTTCTTTCCCAGTCAGTGTTCTTCAATGCTGTTGCATCCTCTTGGCTGAGCTGTAGGTTCAATTAGCCACAAATGGAAGTTTAACTATTCACACATTCACTTTCCATAAATAATTTTAATACCCAAGGAAGGAAACATGTTCACTTAGTTTATAAGTGAACTTTTTTTTTTTCCAAAATAGGAGATTTAAAATTAAATGTTGGAGAAGAGGTTTACCAAGAAATTTAACCAATCAGATTTGACCAAGAAATTGGACTGTAGAAGTCAAATTCATTCCATTTTAGAACTGAAAACCAACTATCATCCCGCATGTTCATTTGCACTGCTGATTACATCTTAATTTTAAGCATAGAATATTGTCAGATGTGATGAGACTATTGTTGTATTTTCCTTAATTGATGAGAAATATAAAGACTGTCTTCACCACATACTAAAAGGATGAGTATAAGAGCAGTGATGCTGAGTCTCAGAATCTTACTTCTGGTTAGTCAGAGGTCTGAAGAACCTATATGCTTGTAGAACCTAATTGCCTCACTCCAGCCTTTGGCCTAGCAGGGAAAATGTGTTGGTGCAATGCAAATATGAAGCAATGGTTTATCGGTCCATGAGATCCAGGCTATGTTACAGCTTGTAGACTTTCATTTTTACAAAACTACAAATCTACCAGAAGACAGAAGGTGAAAGAAGGAAGCTTTACTCAATTCTGATGCTAAAATAGCTCTAAACTATCATATTTAGTCTAATGTTAATTAAGCAACACACATTGAAGCACTGCCAGGAGATTAATGAATGCCTGGGAGGAGCTGATAGCTCAAAGATATGCTTTGGGCTATAAACCCCAGTCAATGATTAATCCCCAGGAAATGCCCTAGGCTGAGGTTAACATCAATTTTAGAGAAATTAACTGAGAACTGAAGAAGAGTCTTAACCATATGTGATACTCTACCTTAATAGAAGCAATTGGAGTTTTTCCATCCACACTTTTTGTAAGCCTTAATCTCTCTCAGTCAATAAGACCCTAATATCCAGCATCCAGTGTAACTTCGGACATATACATGCTTTATATACATATACAGAGAAGTGATATATAGTACCTCCTTCAGCACCCAAAGCCTCTCAGGTTTAAAAAGTTATTGATCTCCAGATTAAGTACCTGATCATCCATTCCATACCCAATTGAAGACCTCAGGTTTGAGGTCTTACATGGTAGCCACTTGTTTTCATTTTACACTTCCAGAGTCAATTTCTATCAATTTGTGCATGGACATTTTTCTGGAGTTTGTTCAGGTAACTGAGAGAACATCAAGCTTTGTAGCCCCTATTTACACTATGTAGCAACAGTTTTCTATGAAGCCTTATTGGGAATCTGCATACAATAACACTATTGAAAGAAGAAATCATTATTCCATGGGAGTCAGAATATGAAAAAAACCCTCTCTCCATTGTTTACAGTGTACCTCAATAAATTAACATGAAAGCAGCTTTTGTGTGAATACTGAAAAGTGCAATTTAAAATATATATATATTGACCCCATTAAAAGGATTTGTCTGGACAGTTCTAGACTAATTTTCTGTGAACTTGTATGGTCATAAAGAGGAATGAAAAACTGGTAATTTAGAGCAATGCAAAGAGGAGGCATGAGGAAAGCCAATACAAATTCAAATCTAAGGAAAAGACTCTCAGAAATTGCTTTTGTGAGATTTGTCAGGGGAAGTTTTCAAAAGTCTTTATCAAAGACATTAAAATAAAAGTAAGGAAAAAAAATTCTGTGGCATGTTAGGCTCTAATGCATATTCCCTTTTTTCATACATGGCAAATCTGCCTCCAGCTCAGGCACCTGTGTAATCAAGACGCTGTTAAATTTCTTTGAACTCCTATAATTTGGGTTTCATGCATCACATTTGTTTAAAATGTTTAATAACTTATTCACTAATTGCTTGTTTAAACCCACTCTGGCTGCCAAGCATTCTGTTATAACTGATAAAATATAGATCACTCTGAATATTTATGTGTGATTTGTGTGCAAGTGACATTTATGATTAACGCAAACTTAATTTGGTAGTGGAATCAAATAAGAAATGTCTCTGTGTATTCTACTGGAATGATTAGCAGAGGTCATTAATCAAGAAGTCCCTTTTGTTCTTAATTTCATGCCACATCAATGAATAAAGATACAAAAGAAAAGGAGGTATTTCATCAAGCTCTGGCTTTCTTTATGTGAAATATTCAATTCTTTCATAAGAAACTTCCAAATCTTCAATGTTTTTAATCACTGCTCTTTTATGTGTGGCCCTCTTTGTCAGTGAGGCCTGCATATCATTCAGGAAAGAAACATTTCTGGAGTACCTAGTCATGAATTTGACTCCAAATGGCTTTTTCAAATTGGTGTTACAGAATCACATCTAATGCTGAACAAGGCCCAAGTTGGATCACCGTTAAATGTCTTCCTTTTTTAAGTCTCAAATGTCACAGCCTAACTGAAGAATTTTATTTTGGGGTTGTTTGGTTCTCCCTCCCCCCTTTATTTGGTAGCTACCTAGTCCATATTTCATGTCAAAACTTTGATATACAGCAGCTAAGGACAACCCAACAACATACATGGGTAAAGCAACAGGTAGGGGAGTAAGCTCTACTTTCAAAAATCAATCCTTAGTTGAATTAAAAAAGCATATGATATTACTGTACAATATCCTCCTAACAATATCAAGCAATATATCCAGAAATAACAAAAATAAAAGCAATTAATTTTTTCCTAGAATGTATTAAAATGAAATATATCTGAGATTAAGAAATGAAGATAAAAAAGGTTTTTAACTCTGGGCCACTATCACTAACAAGACAGTGATGAGTAATGAATGGATGGCTAATGAATTCTGCTCATCACAGTTTTGTGTGAGGTTAACATTAGCAGGTAATAAAAGATTATGTCCCAGTGGGAGTATATCAATGTAGCGAAACACACTACCGCAACTGACAGGTACACACCAGGTTTAAGTATGCCCAACAGAGTGTTATAAAAGAAAGAGATGCCACTTTTTCTCCAGGTCTACAGCAGCTAGTCCAAAAGCTGTAGATTTTTGTTGTGTCTTAAATGACACTCATCAGGGTACATCAAAGCAACAGGAATATTTTCACAACCTGCAATTCCTACCTTGCCCAGGTAAATTTATGTAGAAGTCATTGATTTAATACAGATTTCACTGAGGTTAGGACTCACAAAGCAAATGGCCCAGAATCATTTAAGCTATTACAAACTGAACTGCAAAGCTATAAATCTGTACATTTACTAACTCACAAATAAACAGTTGTCAAAAACTGAGTGGGTTTTATGTTTGCAAATTTATACAGTCACAATTACAAAATAACAAAACATCTGCAGTTGTCGTAAAAAGCGAATACAAGGCAAACAAACTAATGAGCCACACCATTCACATTTGAAGAGTACATTGCAAGTTTGCATAGATAAATAAATATACCACTACATCTAATTATTATTGTTAAACAGTTAAAACAATATCTACCAGTTAAGATTGTAATTCTTTTTTTTTTATGTCACTCAGAGCGAGAAGGGGTTTTTGCCCTACAAGCTACAACAGACTTGCTGTAGACTACTTAGAAAATCTGTCATAAATCTTTGTCTACTATATATGTTGCTTGACTCAAGATATACAATGTGGTGAAGTGCAGTAAACTAAATAGTGTAAAGCTCTCTAGACTATTTTACAAAGCCAAGAGTTTAACTGAGGCATATATAACCCAGCTAGCTTGAGTAACTCACTGTTACAGTCCAAAGTTCAGTGTGGACAAAGCAGAGGCACACCTTACTAGCTAATTTTCCTCTTTGGCTAGTTTAAGCAGAAATACAAATCTTTCCCTGATATCATAAAAGATAAAATCAGAAGCAACTTCTATAAATCTATCTCGCATTCTTGAAATTGAGTAACTATATACATTAAATTGTGTTGACATAAGCAGTTATATTCTTGCTGAGAATATAGAGGCATGCAAAATTTTTACCTTTAATGTTTCTTAATATGGTTTTACAGATGTGGTTCATACAGCAGTTTCAGAAATCCTCTGATTTCAGATCCTCCTGTTTCTGCAGAGTCCACAAAGAAATCAGTGAATGGTCAATTGTAGGTTTTACACCGTAGAAAATGCAAAAAGAAAGCACTAATACTTGCTAATCATTCACTTTTTAGTGAACTTATCTGTTAAATTTACTAGCACCTATCTTTAAGAGGCCTTTCTATTTCAAGGATTTTTTTTCTTTTTCTGTCTGCTCATTTTTCTAACATTGTTTTGAGGGACTAATGGATAACTTGATTGTTAACTGTTGTACTTCACATCTTTACTGATGTGACAGAGGCTTGCAATAAAATCTCACAACTCTTCCTAAGACTGTCGTCCATTATTTGCCAAAACCTTCATCTCTCTAGTAGCCTTGAGAAAGAAAAAAGGGAAGCACAAAACATATTCTTCTTCACAGCAGTATTGTTTGATTCTTGGTTGTGGCTTTTCTGCTT
This sequence comes from Aramus guarauna, assembly GCA_013400195.1. Taxonomy (NCBI): domain Eukaryota; kingdom Metazoa; phylum Chordata; class Aves; order Gruiformes; family Aramidae; genus Aramus; species Aramus guarauna. The sequence goes on along the minus strand of VXBL01001983.1, from coordinate 121,474 downwards.
GTTTCCCAAGGCAATAGGCACCCAAAGTATTTTCCACTGAAAGAAATGTACTGCCCATTACTTAAATGACAGTGCTTTTACCCAGTTTGAACATGAGAACCTTGTACAAGATTTCCTGTGGAGAAAAACAGGGGTTTGGAACTGATGTCAATTCTTCTCTGAGTTCACAGTTTTAACCACATACAAAAAGCAAATGTCAAATGACCAAGATAAGAAAATTGCAGAGATTGTTAACCAAGGTCACTTTTTTAGTGGGTGCAAAATAGTAAACCACCTTGAACAGGAACGTATTGAGCTGCATAAATTTAACTTCCAGGAATTCTACTAAGTTTGGTGTTCACCTTGAAAATCACTTACATGATACTAGCTTTTTGATCTGACATCATCACCTGCTAATTTCAAGAAAAAATGACAGCAATAACAAAAACAAACAAACAAACAACTGAGGTTCTGCTAAGAATGAAGGCAAATATCCATGACTGAATGAAAATAAATCACTACAAATATATGCCAGTTCTGCCTGAAAAAGTCACTGGATGTTTCTGGTCAATCCTCCATAACATTTTCTGCAGGTTAGTTTACTCTAGATGAAAGTCATCTTCAATCTATGAGCATAAAACCTTTTTCTGTGGATGCTGAAATACTGGGATGCAATCTTAAAGCAGCAGGACATACAGGTAGAAAACTTACAGTCAGGTTCCATGGAAAAGAAATGCAGATGACCCAAGGAATGAAGTACAACCCCAAGCCTGGGAGTGAGCCACAAGCCCAGATGTCCATTCAAATCAGTAGGTGCATTTATTAATGACACAGGGCCTCCATTCAAGAGTTCTCATTTGCTTTTTTCATAACTGTTACAGGGTAAGAGTGGAGACACACTTTTCTCTGAGTCTCCTCAGCAACCTCACCACAGAGCAGCTGCTCAGCTCTGTAATGCTGCTGTTCACCACAGTTTTACACTGGAGGAGCTTTGACAATTTGCTTTGATAGAGTAAATATATAACAACCACAAGTGAATAAAATAGGTTATATTACTTTCTAGGTAACAATCACTTGCAGACAATTGCCTGGGCACTTACACTGTTGAAGCACTTTTTATTGGGTTCAGTTTGCTAAGGTCATTATGTTTTCTGTACAGGTACTGTCCTTTTTATTGTATGTGTGTATAGTTTCAAGCCTAATCAGACCTCATGTCAGAATAGAGTCCCCAGACAGTGCTAAAAAAAAAAAAAAAAGGTGCTATTTCAAAAATAAGAAAAGCTGTTAATAGTAGAAATCTCTCTTAATGAGATAGCACAGGAATGAACTCCAGAATGCATATGCAGTTAAGTTTCTTCTTTAGCACTTGATAACTTGTTCTTGGGCTCTTATACTTAATACTCCCCCCACAGCAACAGTCCAGGCCAAGACTGAGTTCCTTTAAGAATTTTAAGCTAATATGCAGTAACAATAAGAGTATTTCCTTCCCTAAGCCCCCTCTTTTCTTCATCACTACAAATACTTTCCTTGCTGATAGTGTCATTTTGTAAGCGTTCGTTGCCTATCGATCCTGCAGTGTAGAGTGCATGGATGGACTGCTAAGCCTACTCAGAGACTTGTTCATTTCAATGAGTTTCTGACATGCTGTGCTACAGGATTTCTTAACTGAATATTGACAAGCTCTGGCGGATTCTCCTTTTTACGGACCAAAAATCGTACGCCATGCTTGTTTTGCCTGGTTTTCTGTCATTTTATTGTCTCTCCTTATTTTTGATTTTTTATTTAGAATGTGTGTATCCATATGGCATTGATATAAATCAGATTAAAATTAAATTAAGAGTAGTTAAAGAATTAGATAACATGATGTAATTAATATATTTTTATAGATATCTATCTATATGTATCTATTAGATAAGCAGTGTGTGTGTCCACATACATATATATATATGTGATATAGGTGCATATACACGTATATGATCATCATGCATTACCAGTGGCTCAGGTCCAAGGCTTCCAGGCACCTTTTGGTGTGGACAGAGACTCTCTCCTGTACAGTGAGCCCTGAGTATGATTCCTCTACCATGACATGCAAGAGTTTGTGGTAAAAGAGAGGAGGTGAAGCCATTGCTACAGATGGTTTCCAGTCCCTATTTGCTGTCAGGGCTCAGTGGGAACTGGCTGCTCCCTGGGGGCCAGGAGCAGGGACCGGGGGCGGTCCCCCCAGGGGTGGTAGGGCAGGGCTTGGCAGCCTGTCCCATCCCACCACCCCAGCCATGGAGCAGGACAGTCAGGGGCACTCTGGGGCATCCAAGGCCCTGGGCATCAGGCACCTCCCTGGGGATGGGACGGGACTGGTGCAGCTGGGACATGGGCCCAAGGGTGGGCCTGGCTGGCAGGGCTCATGGCCATGCAAGGCTGTGTGGAGCTGGAGATGGGCCTACTGAGGAGTTACTGGGGCATGGACAGATAGCCCTGGGGGCTGACATGGGGTCCTGGGCTGCAGGCAGGGGGGTTGGGGGGGCCCATAAGGAAAAGATTATGTACTTATGTGCCCACAAAGAGAAATTTGCTTCTCTCATCCTGCCACTGTCCAAATAAGATCTCTTGCTCTCAAGAGAAAATTCAAGTAATGGAATGTATCTTCATACTGTATACCAGGAAACAGTGAAAAAACCCACAATTATGAGGCTGTGAGGAGATGTCAGAACTAGAGAGAGGCTGACATCCTCAAAGCACAAAAGTGAAATGGAAGAAGGAAGAATTATAGGAAATCATAGAAATATATATATTGGAGTCAGTATGTCCTGACTGCTTAGACCACATAAACTTCTGCCACAGAAGACATACTTGGGGACCATATCAGAGGAGTTGAAGAAATGTGAAGGAAGCAAGAAAGAAAAACCTTAAGAGGAACAGAGAAAAGATGTAACACAGCCAAGGAGGCTGCCCATGTAACTTTGGTTAAAGATTGTGCTGTGCTATCAAGAAGGTAATTCTCATAAACATAAAAAAAAGGCTGGTTTAATACCTATGTACAATCAAAGTAAGAAGCAATTCCCTCTAGCACTATAAAAATAATAAAAGCAGTGTTGTTATTTTGAAAAAGACATGTAGGAATGGCTGAAAATACATTCACAATTGTCCTGAGGGAGAAAATATATTAAGGTGGAAGTCTTTTGGGACTGAATAGGTTTATGCCCTACCTAATATGTAAACTATTACACGAGCTTTGTTTGTAAGACAAATCACTTTTCTTTTGGCAGTAATTTGTCTCTTAACAGTACCAATACTTTATTAACCATAAGCCATTACATTATTAATTTCAGTGGCCTGAAGTAAGCAGTATAGATGGTTGGGTACCCAGCAGTAAATTTTTATCACTACTCAAATATTCCAGTGATTTCAAGTTGTATTTTCCAACCACAATTCTTTTTATAGGTGTACATAAAAATGAGCTAACAAAACAAAACAAAAGCTGAAAATAGCAGTCTTTTAAAGGTACTAAAGATGATCGTAATAATTTTTAAAGGTAGTTATTATGTAGTGCATACAAAATAGAATGTATGAATGCCAGTTTATTGTAAATGATAGTTTTTTTCATTTAATCAGTAAAAATAAAGATACTGACATATAAACTACTATAGATGTAATGCTGAGGCTTCTTAAAGTGCATGTAATTCTCTCTCTGTCTCCTGTGTGAACCTATTTGAATACCCACTGCCATCAGTCATAAAATTGTCATTCGCCATAATATAGAACATCAGGCAGACATGCTCTCAAAGACTGATCAAGTGTATCTGTACCTGTCTACACAATAGTTTTCTAAAGGATGAAAGAGTCTTCATTAAAGATCATATAATTTCTGTTTACAGTTTCTATAGCAGTTGTTGCCAAACATACAAAACCATTAATAATCTTGAGCCATTTGATGAATTTTGTTTGTATCCCTCTATTTTTCACATGAGATCCTTGTATTCTTTCTATAACAATATATTTAGAGTACCAGAGTATCCCCTGGTTTGTGATTTAAAAAATCATATAAATGTGAAAGCTTCCAATGTCCAAAAGCAATAATTCCTATGATTATTGGATTTTGGGAAGGGGTTTAGGGGGGTAGGATTTGGGGTTCTTTTTGGTCTGAAACAGGCTTAGATGGACTTTTGACATGACTCAGGGTAGGTATTTTTACTTTTTGCAAAATGTTCCCAACGAAGTTTTGAGATCAAAGACTATATTGGCAGTCTTCAACTGACTGTATTGAGATAATTCTTCAGGCAAATACCCAGATTTCCACTTCATCTACACATTAGCTATCATGTTGGGTCTAAACGATGCAAGCCATCTGTCTCTCCAGGTCAGGAAACCCAGGCACAGGACTCAATGGTTCGCACTGATTTCTACTCCCATGGATAGCATGGATGCAGTCAGATGGAGTCACTCAGTCTGAGAACCTGAGCCTGACCATGAGATCAGTTCTCAGGATGTAACCATATTCACCCACTTAGACACAGTGAGGCTTAGAGCAAATAATGTGAGTAGCTTTGCCTAGTTTCTCCTTCCTTGTTCTTTTGTAATTCACTTTGAAATCAGTGGATATAAAGGAAAAATGTTATTTGTTATTGATAATCCTCATTGGCATCTAATCCTTGCAGTCAATGGACAGATGGGGCGCAGGGATAGAAAGGATCATTTGTATTCACATTGAAGTTTACTGCCTGGATATTGTGTGGTAAATGTGTGAGGTCAAACAACTATAGCCGAACCAAAGGCTGATGGAAGTGTTGTGAAGGACAATGAGTATGAAGAGATGTCCAGAAATAAAAGATTATGTCTTATATATACATATCTTGTTGTCCTCTGTATCTATATCACAGACTTATCAGGGTTGCTTCTGCTTCTGTTCACTTAATGAATTGCATTGATTAAGTAGCTATTATTCATACATTTTGGCGTTTTCATGTTTAATAACATCTCCTTTTAACTCAAACTATATAAAAAGAAAAAAAAATGCACACAATCAGAATGGAGAATGTGTGACTGTCAAAATGCAAATATTGTATTAGAAATCCTGCATATTTGCTATCATTTGCTTTCTTTCCAGTAGAATACTTTTCTGATTAGCCCCAGAAAATGAAATTGGAAACATTTCATTAATTTTATAAAAAAGGAGAGGTCTGAGTGGCATCATAGTTCCTTTGTATTTTTCCCCTGTTCATTTGTGCAGCTATAATTACAGATTCTTTGTGAAATGTTCATGTCAATCCTTATTAATCTCTAATTTCTAATCACAGGCATAAGTAGGTTTAAACTTCATTGCAAACCTTCTGAGAGATCTGTGGGTTTTGAGGAAGAAATGACATGTTGCTCATCTTCATAATGTTTTCTGGAGATTCTTGTCAGTAATTTTTCCAAAGGGAGAGAAGTTAACAGAAAGAGGAGGGGTGAAGAAGAAAAACTGAAAAGGAAAGGACCAAGAATCTTCCTAGGCAAGAAGTTATGTTCCAGATTTTTTAACATAATTATGGCTAGATTTATTGGTGGGTGTGACAGTTCCTGTTTGCACGGTTTCAGTGAAAGGGAAGATAAATGAGGCTACAACACCTGGGAGACATGTAGGCAAGATTAGCTGAGATTTAAGAAACTCTTTTGAGACGCAGAAACCTATGGAAAGATCTGGCAGAGCTGCAGTGTAGAAGTTTGAGCAGCAAGGAGCAAATTGCTTGGAAAGAAAATGAAAGAAAGGTATTTTTAGGTTGTTGTTTTATTTGAAATCAATCGGTGGCAGTGAAGCTAGCAAAAAGACACCAATCAGAATTTAACTTTAAAAAATGAGTGCCAATCATATGTTCCTTAATACAGTAACATTTTCAATATTGTTGGGTTGCAGCCATTTCTGGCAGCAGTTCAGTAGCTACTCCTTATATATATAAAAATATACAATATCTATATACACATATATGTATACATATATATGTATATAAAAATATATTTGGCTTAACTTTGCCAATACTGCAATTTTTTTTGTATCACCTTTTGTATTTTCTATGGCAGTCCTACTTCCCAGATTCGACACGATCTGACTTGCAGAACTGGAGTACTGCAGGATGAGAGGAGTCAGCCTCAGCTTCACGTAGTGTGGTCATGATTGAATATCTGATTTTTGTGTTAGAAAATAAAGGTCTGATTCCATGTTGTTTACAGTCCCAGTGATTTCAGTAGCTTTTACATTGGTTCTAATATATTTCACAGATGGTCTTTGAAACAAGCAACACAAAATAGTATGAACAAAAGAGTCTATTTGGAAGTGGGGCCTGGAGGGTTCTAAAATGAAATGGATCTTCTTACATCTTTGGAGAACACCTTGTTGCATGTTACTACTACATTTTTGTATGCATGAAACCATGGAGATAGACTGTCTTTCTGTGATCTGGCTCCATATCATCCCACTTACTGTGGCTTAAACAACAGCTTAGCCTTTTGAAAATGTTCATATCATTTAAGAAAGTTATTTTTATTATTTATATTTCTTTTTATTTTTTATTTATTTTGCTTTGATTTCTGAATGCATTATTAATAATCCATTTAAATTTTTCAGTATCAAAAATTGTAATATTCAAAAAGCTTATCCAGAGTTTATATGGTCTTTGAAAATACAAAATTATATGGTACATTTTGGAAGAATAAGCTCTCTTTTTTTAATATCTCTACTATTTCTAGTTTCAGATTGGGCCAAATACAGATATAACAACTTCTGCATTTTATTTCAATACTTCAGCTACATTTCTCAGCCATACATTGGGCACAAAATAGGACCAACTTCCCATAAAATCTGGCAAATGAATGCCAAACTTGAGCTGTTTAGGTCTAAAAGGTACAATAAAGCTCAAGAAAAAAGAATGGGGAAAAAGTTATTAATGGTAATGTTGGCAGATTTTAGTAAAGAGATATGTCTTAGGTACATTATGGCTTGGGTTTTCAAGGATGTTGAGTATCTGCTGCTGTCATTATAGACTGTGGATATATCTGACTAGAACCTAGATAAAAATCACAACAGAGGTAGGAAATACTAGTGGTGTGACTACTAATTTCATGATGTAAGGAAAAAAAGTATGATCCTGTGTTGACTAAGACTGAGCATGGACTTTACTTGAGATATTCAGATGAATGTACTGAAGATCTGCTCCAGATCTATAGGGATCTTTCACTTCATATTTTCTGTCAGTCTGGATTCATTTAATAACTGCTACTTTAGATCTTGATTCAAGAACCCTGCACAGGTAATGAAGATTCTGTCCCTCCTTTCCTTCCAACTAGCTTTTCAGTCAGGTCAAACATTAACAGAAGGTTTAACTTCCTACAGCTTCTCTGTGAAGAATACCAGACAATAAAATTACACTTTAAAAAAAATGCAAATTTGTAAAAAGAGTGCACATGGAAAAAAAAATCCATTTCTATCTACACAGTGCACTGTTCCCAGTTACTGATTTACACACCAGAAAGGTATCTTGAATTCCTCTCAATGCTCATGAGTAGTTTAAAATAAAATTAAAAAAAAAAAAAAAAAAAAAAAAAAAAAAAAAAAAAGTAGAATACATTAAGGATTAATAAGGAAAGATTAGAGGACAAAATTGAAAACATAACTGTAGGATAAACATTCAAACATCTTCAATACAGTGGAAATATTGTTGCCCCAATTCAAAAAAGGAGTAGAATTGCAAAAGGTGAAAGAAAAGACAACAAAGGTAATCAAATGATGGCATTGATTTAATCTCTGTCCATGAGAGGAGAGGTTAACTGGCCTATCGTCTTCAGTTTGAACAACAGATGGCTGAGGGGAATATGAAACAGGTTCTAATACAGAGAGAAGTATGGAGAAGATTAAGAAGGGGGACAATTTCAGAAATAAAGGGCATCAGATGGACTTCTTAGTAAGTTTAAAGTAAACCAAATTTGGAAATTAAACTAGGGAACTTGTTGATAAAATCTGGATGGATTAAAAGAATGGTTACACAAATGAGTAGATAAAAATGACCTATCATGGGCTATAATACAGATATGATCTCTCCTCAGAAATTCCCTGAAACTTCCTCTGGAAGTTATCGAGGGATAAACTGCACACACTATTTGTTCAATTTGTTCTCATGGTCTTGGAAATTGGACACTGACAGGTATGGGATAGTAGGTTAGCCTTTGGTCTGAGTCAATATGGTTATTTCTGTGTACTTATGAAAGTATACTCTTCTACAAAAGAATTAAAAAAAAAAAAAAAAGAGTAAATAAGTTTCAGACAACAATTCTCTTCTACTGCAAAAAAGGTAAAAGCTAAATCCAGAAAAGATACACCAGCTGATGCATAAGGGAAAGAATGCAGGAAAAAGAATTCAGCAGACCGTCCAAAAATTTTCAGAAACCAGCCACCTAAGAGCAAAGCAGAAGGCAAGAAAATCAATGGAACAGTCAATTACTAAAATGTTACTAAAAAGCGTACCAAGTAAATTTGTGGTCTTGGCTAAATATCATACAATTACTATCTTAACCAGCAATGAGATGGAATAGATAGAGGTTTCACAGATTTTGCCAAAACTCTTCAAATGTAAATTAAGTTATAGTATCTATCCAATAGCTGATGCATTTGTCTAATGATTCAAAAGGAACACAGTTTAGGACTTTCTAGGTTGTCTTATTTTTAGTGTAGTGAAGAATGAGCACAGAGATAATCCCTTCTTGAGAAGAACACAAACAAAGTAATGCGATAATATGCTGTAACTTGAAGTGTTTTAGCACCTGACAATGACAATTTGTACTGTAATTCCCTCTACTGTACTGTACACCCAAAAAGCATGACTGAGTACAAAAGTAACTTTATGCCACTTTCATACCCTTTTATGTCTTCTTGATATAGGAAGTTAATGCATGAACTGTTTTAGGGATAGTTAAACAAGATCTTCAAGTAAACTACTCCTGTTTATTTAGAAAGATCTTTCTAAGTCCAGACTAGCTTCGGTTTTAAAAGAGAGATGTTTCCTCCTCACAATTTCAGATCTCTTTTCACTTAGCTCGCTTTCTGCCAGACCTAGGGTGACACTGTCAATACTCTTCTGCCATCATCCTTACCATTTAGATTTCATTCTTGTTGCTTGATATTTTGATATGTGTACAGAGTTGCACAATTTGACACCCATAGATTGGTTTTGTTAGATCAATTTCTGTGGAAACTCCCTGGTTTCACTTCTGCCCAAACTTTTGCCACGTGCTCCTTTTTTCTAGTGCTGTCCTGTTGTATCAACTCTCTTGTTATACATAGGACTTCAGCTACAGTGCAATTTTTCAGAGCTACTTCTTCCAGATCTTTCTCCTCTTTTTAGCTGATCATTCCCTGCCTTAGAGTAATTCTGAGCTGGTTAATACATGTACCTGTCCCAAATTTTCTTTCCATGTATAAATTTTAGCAAAAAGTGCATGATCTAACCTTTCTATCACTTCTCCCTTTTACCTGCAAAGAAATGCAAAAATCAGATTCCTGCTCCCAAACAACTGGGAAAAAAAGTGTGTAGATTCTTGGTTTACAATATGTCTACACTTCCCAATCTGCTCTTTGTAGGGCCAACTCATTGTACCAAATGCTATTTTTCTCAGAACTGACTTTAACTGATGAAGCTGTAACTGGATAAATGCCATGAGAAATAAAGTAAAAGCTCTGATGTTATTCTGAAAGGTTAAGATCCACCTTGAAAAAACCACCCATGGAAAAAATAATTAAAAAATTCAGCTGATAAATATTGTCTAGAAGAACAGAGTAAAGAGTTGATATTTACTTTGTGATCTGAGAATTACAATTAGCTGGAAAAAACTGCACATAATATCTGTGCAATTGGTTATTACTCTTTTCTCCCTTACTTACCTATGTCTATACACCATTCTCTTTGAGAAGAGAATTACATTTTCACATGTGTTCATAGTGTATCTATCATGAGAAAGCTCTGATCTTAATCTGGGCTTCTGGTCACAAACTTAAAATTAAAATACTAATCAATAAAGTAGCCTGTAGAAATCCCTAGGAAGAACGTGTACAGTACAGCCAAAGAAAGAATAATAGTAAAACCAATAATTACAACAAACTTCTAGTTATTATTAATACATTATTCTAAATGCTGCAATATGATAGTTGTGCTTTAAGACATTAATTAAATATGTTTATAATTAAATAGGATTGAATTCACAAACCTTGGAATATTAACAAGTAAAAAATGAGTTTTTTCCGGATACTGGAGATAACATATGGAGATGTTATATCCAATGTCAGCGATTAGACTTAATACCAGACAGCATCCTTGATCCTGGTCAAAAGACACATGCTAAAGTGAAAAGTCCTTCCAACCAACCATGAGAGAGTTTTGCTAACCTTGTCTTAGTGGGAAGTCACTCTTTGCATATCTTAAGTGGATCTCTCTACTCAGCGTCTTTGTTTATTTTATAAGGATCATATATTTCCATTCACTCTAGTGAGGAGGATAAAAAGGCTGAAATACAGAAGTGGTTTGGAAAGTACTTTCAAAAGTACTGTCAAAACTTGACATGAAGAGCTTTTAAAGTGAAAACAGCAAGCAAATGAGTTACTAATCTCAAAAGTCTGTGTGTATAAGCTGACAGCTTCTGTCTGCCCCTTGCCTTTGCTTCCAAAATGCTTGCCTGATGTAGATGGCAACAACCTCTCCAATCATGCTCTTTGGCTGTTCCTTCTGAAGCTGTCAGGCTCATCGCATTTCAGCGCCTTTCCTCTGTTTTCTATACACTGTGCAAGTGTCAGCATGCTATGGGGAATCAGAGCAGAGGCAGCTGTGCAGCAGAATATGCCAGCTATATCAAGAATAAGAGAAAGAAGGTCAGAAAAGAAACTCTGGAGGATCTTACAGTCCAGATTACATCGTGGGGATTGGGGGATCAGACCAAATGCTGTGAAGCCCTGCCAATTACATGGTGGCTCTGAGAATGTTCTTTTGGGCTACACTTTGCAACCACTGTTTTTGCAACATGTTTTCTCTCCTTTAAATAACTTTATTACCAAAAAGTACCTAAATCAGAACTGTCTCACATAGTCCATGATACACAAAGCTATAGACTACATGAATTTTGCAGGGGAAAAGAAATGAGCTTTACTCAGACTCCTCTTAGTCTCACTGTGTTGAAGACCATAGCTTCCTTTGCTGTGTGCTTCCAGCGTGAAACAGAGTTCCATTTTGAAAAAAATCCTTCCAAAATCTACTATATCAAGGGCTACTGTAGTCAACAAATATCCTACTAATATGTAAGTTATTCCAAACAAAATTGTTAGCTTCCATATTGCTATAGTTCTGAACAGCATCCCCTAAGCAAGTGCTCGTCCAGTAAGACAAGTGAAAAGAAACCTATACTCTGAGTTAGACACATTAGAATTCTAAATCCCTGCACACCAGGTTGAAAAATCACCTTTTGAAGCATAACTTCTATGAAAGCTGTAACATATGCCCTGCAAATTTGATGCTGAATCATTGTGTTCTATGCAAATGTGGATGCAGGATTCTTTTTGTTCTTACGAATGAGGTAACTGATCTCTACCACAAATTGAAATTGTTTTTATTAGCTCTGACTGTAATTACCACAAACAAAAAACGTTGTCAGTCCAGGAGAGATTAACTTTCTCACACAGAATATCTGACATCTTTGCTGGAATTAATCTCATTTGTTCTTACAGTTTTTATTTGCTTCTGCTATCATTGCATAGTTTAGGAAGCCTGCAATTTCAACATTGAGAAGTTCTGCAGATCAGTTTTATAGGTAGATGGAAAAACATTTTCTCTTTTATCTTGTAGTTGTGCACTTGGCTTTATATGCCAGCTATATTTACATATAAAAGCATTCTGCAAAGATTTAATCCAATATTAATGTAAATTTGTTGTGCAATTCAGTACTTTGTAGAGAGACTGTTCTTATGTATGCAAATCCATTATATATATTAAATACTCCACTTCCGCAGATTTCCTTAAATGAGCCACTGGATGAGGCTTATAATGAATGTCCTGGAAATGCAGCAGAGATGCAAAGGCACATTATGAAGTGAATAATTCAGAAAATGCATTCTTGCTTAAATTGGCATTTTAAATGTCATTTCAATCATCTTATATGTAATTTTAAAAGCCTCCTCCTTCTTGAATTCTCTATTTACAAGGGCCCTGTCAATCATGACCTGTATTGCGGGGTGGGAGACTGCACCAGTGTCAGGCTGTTCTAATTTCCTCTAAGCCACGTTCTTCATCCCCACAGGGAGCACAAGTTTTCATAAATGCCAATGTGCATTTGTATTCGGTACTGCAAGGACATTTCTCCCATTGATTTCCTTCTGTGTGTGAGTGTGAGCAAGAGAGGCGGGGGTGGTGGGGCAGTTCTTCAGCTCTTCATATGCTACCTAAGATTCCCAGTTCCAGAATTAAATTACAGAGAGAGATCCATAATATACGTTCAGTCACTACAATGGCTCCCTTAGGGCTCTTGTTACTAATGGCATAGGCTCATTTGTGAAGATTTTCATGCAGCTTGCTTGAAAGGGCCTCAGCAATCCACCACTTCTGAACAAATTACAGGCCAACAATATGCTTGCCAAAGGGGTTGCTCGGCATGGAACAGGTTATTTAGCCTTATTTGGCTGGGAGAGAGTACATCGCGAGAGGAAAGGAGAGGAGAGCAGAAGGAGGGGAAAGGCAGTGACCTGTGAACAACAGGGGGAGGAAAAGTAAACAATAACATAAATGAGCTATTTACACTTTTTAACTATGAAAATAAAGCCTTATCAATTAAAAGACATCTCGCTTCTGGAACAAACCTGTTTATGTTAAGTGTATGTGGCTTTCAAACACTTGGAGGAGAGAGGCTTATAAAATATTATTTCATTTATATCAAGAAGGAAGATTCCCTTCTGTCAAGTCTTCATTCTGTCCATGTGGTTTGTGGATTGTAAGGCACGGTGTGTTCCTCCCCAGGCAACCGACAGGAGATTGGAGAGGATGCATTGGGTGTTTCTTTATGATTGCCTCACCAAAAGGCAATAAAGCTCCTGCAGTATGTTGAATCACAAAAAAAGAGTAAGTGTTCCAACATCTTAGCAACAATCTTTATTCCTCCTTCCTGGCAAGATTCATCCTCCCATGATCCCTTCTTAGGCTCTCTACAAGGACAGTCATTAGGGCCTATCCTGGCCAACCTCAGGAAGGATCTTGTGATATCTCTCCTTTTTCTTCTGTGCACTTAGGAACATTTGGCTTCACGTCATTTCCCTGTTGCATCCTCTGAGGTCAAAGGTTTAGATACAGAGGACTGAAACTATTTTCCTCCAACTATTGACTGCAGGTTATGATAGGAAAGCTGCCTTCTCTTTCACAGGTCATGATGGGGAGAAGTAAGGGCAAAAGAAAGCTTTGGTCATTCCACTAGAAAAGGTGTCAGCTGACAGATTTCATCTTTCTGTTAAGACTCCATCTTGGCTCCTAAACAAAAATTACACCTTTTTCTTTTTTGCTTTTTTTTTTTTTTTTCAGATATTAACAGACAGAAAGATTAAAAGTTTATATATTCATCAGGCTCAACAGTCAGACACTTAAAATCCTTTATTTATCTTCTCGCATTGTATCCAGCAAGAGTTCACTGTGCCACGGAGGCGAACACTGTGTGTGGGGACAGTTAAGTCTTGTGTTACTAGCGTATCAGAAGCTCAGTCAGAGTTCATTTAAATTTTTCTAGCTACAGGATTGCGTTATAAACAGATGATGAATTATCGTGGGTTGACCTTGTCTGAATGCCAGGTGCCCACCAAGCTGCTCTATCACTCCCCTCCTCAGCAGGATGGGGGGAAAGAAAATAAGATGGAAATGAATACATGTATACACAGGAGTGAGAAGTTACATCAGGGTTGAAGTGTAGACTCTATCTGTAGGTACGCATTTAGTCCATATATACTGATAGGCATGACCGTGGTCATTTTCTGGAAATTCAGGTAATCATTCCTTCTTTCACTTGCATATAGAATTTAAACATGTCTGAAGTCTTTTACCTGTATATGTAGACTTTGGACCTTGACCCGATAAAGCACTTAAGCATCTGTTTAACCAGGAGGGCAGTCCCATTAGTGTAGAGTGTATCTGTACAGATATTTGCTTGTGTAAGACAGAACACAGAAAAATGTAGGCCACCTCAGAAATCAAGCCCTTTATGTTAAAATAGATTTTATTAAAGCAATTATCAGTGAAATCTGACTTGCAAAACCACTCTAGGGAGCTACAAAAAATTGGCTGCCAACATATGTTCTCTGTTAATGAAGATAGAGCAGTAATGCACTTCAGCTCTTTGGAGATAGTTTCGGGCAGTGCATTAAAACAGTAGGTTGCTTGTTAAAGGTGGCTTCTTTTAAAACTGATTGGGACAGTTTAAACCAAATTAATTCCATTAAAGCTGCTATGATTTTCACTGGTATTTAACATTTCAAGAACTTCATAATAAAATTTTGGGATGCAGAGGGAAATGACAAATCTCACAAACTGATGTCTGTTTATCACATGTGGCTGAAGTGTAGAAGGGTCAAGTTAAAGAAATGTCTTTGCCTGATCAGCAAGGCAGGTCTCCATACAGGAGAACAGGGACCTTTGACACCCACATTCCTGATTTAACTCACTCAAATAATCTTTATAATTTAGATATTTTATGTCCTTTTCTCAAACTGAAAACAGATGTTTAAACAAATTTGATTTTAATGCAGAACAACAAATACATTTAAACCTTCTACAGTTGCTGTAAAATTAAATCGTCATCCTCCAGGCAACATTAAACTCTAGCAAAATTTTCATTCAGTAATGCAATAAACATAATTGTACCATATGAAGGACAAATGCATATTTAGGTAATATGTATATGCTACTTTGTAAGCAGAGGCAAGTGACCTCCGCCTGCACTTTGTGCTGGCCAGAAGCCAGGTGGATGTGATCAGCACAGTGTTGAGCCAGAACCTGCACTAATAACACTAATAAAGCTTCCTGATTGTAGAGGCTGTTACCTGGGCTTAGTTCCATACTGATGATGCTTACATAGTTTGTGGTTACGTCTGTGTTAGTGGTTTAGTTCAGAGTATGAATGTACTTCAGAAATGCACGTCTTGATCATCTCTGCTCATTGTGCTTTGTGTCACATCCATGAGCAGTTTTTAAGCACACGAACTGAGTGCCTTTTTGGATGAAATGAATTGGGAAGGTCTGATCTCAGAGTGCACTGAGATCAGCGCAACTGCTAATGAGCATTCAATTTACAGGATCAGACTAGGGGTAGTCTGAAGTAGTATCCCCTAAAATGTGTATAACATGGACACTGAGTCCTCAGCACCAAGTGTTTTCCTCTGCAAGTCTGCTTGTGTTCAGCCTTTCTATTTGTTAATGGCGACACAGTCCAAGCAGCTCAGTCCTCACAGTAAGGTATACTTAGTTTGTTGTGGTCCATGGAAAGGAAAGAAAATTAATGTAACTTATCATTATATTATCATGGAGAAATATAAGTCAATGATGCAAAGCAGAATATATTTAAAGTAGCCCACCAGTTTGTACTTGGCTAGAGGAAGAAAACTTTAAATGCAATTTGATATGGAATCTCTCCTGTTTCTTTGCTGTTTTTCTGCTATCTCTATTCTATTTCAGATTTTCCCCAACCATTTGGGTCACTGAATGAGGTGGCTTTGTATCCCAGCAGAACAGACACTGAAAGCTACTTCCAGTAGTAAGACACAGTACTTACCTTGTTGACTCTCTTTGTTCACAACAGAGAACAAAGTTATATCACTATTGTGTGATGTCAACCAGCTCTAGTAAAGATACTTTTCATAATTGTGAACTAATTATATAGAAGTATGTCTTTATATTCAAGAAGTATAAAAGCATCAGTCAAAAGGACACCTTAGGTGTCTAATAAAGATGTTTAAAGGTTGGTCTTCACTACTTACTTAGGTATATTTAGAAATAGTGACTGGGTACAAGTTGCTTGTTGGGGAAAAATCTACCTCACAGATTATAGAAATAATAATATAGTTCATCTATTTCAATCTCTGGCTTAAAGCAGAGCTAACATAGGTGAAGTTGCTCAGCCTTGGTCAGTCAAGTTTTGGATATAATCGAAATTGGAGTTCTCAATGACAGCTCTGCTTCAATTTTATTTTTAATTTTTATGGGTAATATCAGGTTTTTTTCTTATTTTATTGCAAATGTTAGTTTCCTCTGAAAATAAAAATTGTTGTAATGGAGGCCAACCTTTATTTCTTTTTATTGTCTAGGATTTTTTACTGTCTTGTGGTTCTAACAATTAGATAATGCAATGTTAATTAAATAATTTCCAGAGATTCTAGAGCTGCTAAATATTGCATAGAAAACCACAAATTTTATTAAAATAATATTATGACATTTGAAAATTCAAAAATCCAAAACTTCAGAAATGCCAAAAATAAAGGCTGGTCTACAACTTTAATTCAGACTCTTTATGTTTAAATATTTAGTCAAAACCTTATGCATCACTAATAACCATCCTGTAAGCCTTGTTTGCTTCATGAATATTGTACTAGGCCAACACTGGACCTTTATGAGCTTTATTATTATTATTACATTCATAACTCATAATTCAGCTAATGCTTCAGAAGCAGTATGGATTTTACCTTCGGAAATATTTTTTTCTCTGTTGGATATGCATATAAGAAGGGAAAGAAGACTGTTTTACAAATGAGAAATTGAGGCACGGAAGGATTTGGGTTATTTTGGTCTTGTTTTGTTTTGCTTTGCTCCATTACTGTATTCCTCGTTTTCTGTTCATTTACTGAATCCACCTCCTGTCCTGCTCTGCCTCCCTACCCTGGACCTTGGACTTGGTACCTCACAACTAGCAGTAAGCTTCCCCCTCCTCCTGTCCGCCGAGGCTGCAGAGTAAAGGTGCTTTGGGAAGACAGGATAAAAGCAAAGGGATGAAGGGAAACAAAGCACTGAGTCTTGTGTCTTTGGAAATGGTGCCCAGTGTCTTGTCTTGGCACTGCAGTGGCTTCTCCTAACTAGAGTGAACACTTACAGATGCAGTAGCATCTGGGGCTCTCGAGCCACAAGACAGAGTGGGTCCAGTTACCCAGTACGGGATTGTTGGTTTTTACTGGTACTGTGCAGGTTTGTTTTGTTTTGTTTTGTTTTGTTTTGTTTCTATAGATAGCTTCAATATACTTAGGCAAATTTAAATGAGAAAAAAAGAGCTGGGAGATTTATTTTTTTTTAAAAAAGGAAAACATCAAACAACAGCCAGTTTAAAAAAAGAAGTTATCACTCTAACAAACAGCTGTAGAGCCACAAGAACCCATGAGAAAGGAGATTAAAAATAGCTAGTTTTTAAAGAGTATTTCATTGCATTGCAAAAACACAAACATGATAACATTTCCATTTTATCAAGTACAAATTGTATGAAAGTTCTTTCCTCCAGAGAGCTGATGCAATCATTTGTTAAGAACTGTTTTAAAACAGTTTAAAGCACATCAAAATATGAAAGCTTTCATGGAAACAAAACCAAGTCCTCTTGCAAAGCAGAACAAGCAGACAAACTTCATTTTTATATCCTTACTAAGCAGGTACAACCATTTTTGACAAGCTATTTTACTGAACTCGCTAGATTGCTTGCAGGCTAACATGAAGCATAGTTTGAGTGAGAACAGACAAATTTACCCCCAACTTTCTACTGTTTTTCAAAGTATCCTAATGACATACCAAACATTCTTAAATCTTGTGAATAGTAGCTATCTCGGAAATATCACAGTTAGTCTTTGTTTTATATGAAGGAGTTATTTGTTCTTTTTACGTAAATCAAGAAGTAATTGTCTGTCAGATATAAGTAGAAATTGTATAACTTATTCTACAATTGATTAACAAAATAATCTCTATACCTGTGTTGTGTAGCTTGGGAAGCATTAAAAAATATCTGTAAACCTGAAGTAGAGGTCTTGATCTCATTTGACTTAATTCCATTGAAATAATTTAAGCAACTACTTTAATAGCATACATAAATGCCAACTTATTGGGATATTTTCCTTAATAAGTCAAGTGAGTGCCTAATTAAGTTATGCTGGATATTTGTAAAGAACAAAACTGAAATATTAACTACCTTTTTCCCAACACCACCATAGCCTCAACAAATTGTCACCATCTGCTCTAAATTTGAGATTTTTGGAATTGTCTTAACCAAGATTTAAGATTCTGCCACAAGATTGATAAATTAGAAATAGAACTGTTTTATTAAATGGGATATATAGTGATTCAAAACCACAGAACTTGCTGCCACTAATGTGTATGTGCTGTCTGCGTTAACAACCAAGTGACAAGGCAGATCGATCACTTTAAGCAAGCTGTCCTATGGGTCTTTTTCTTCCTGTCCAATTAGAAACTTTTTGCTACATGAAGGTCTAAATATTCCGTGAAAGCTGTTATTTTTTTCACAAAATTTTAGCTTTAGCTAGTAGTGGAATTTACTCTCAGTCCTCTGTGCAGCTGAGGGTTCTGCTTTCTTACTATATGATGAACAGTGCTGCTTCTAGAAAGTCAACAAGGTTTTTCTCCCTGGGCATCTTCTGATGGTGACACCTTAGTTGAAGATCATTCTTATCTCATAGGTACATTTGATCAAAAACCTAGAGAAATTCTGGACTCTTTGGAATGGTTCCTGCTGAAGAGAATTATGCCATAGCCAGAGAGCAATTGATAGAGCAGCAGAAGGTAAAGCAGATGCAATGGAAGAAAAATGAACAGGTGTCTGGCACTAAGAGAGGCAGAAGTTGGTTTTCCTCTCTGTCTGGTGTCTAGAAGAGATAATGGCAATACACAACCTTGCCAAGAATGTGTTGTTTACACAGTGTATGTACACCCACCTGCTCCATCTGAAAATGAGCTTGTGAACTCACCTGACAGAAAAGAACAGAAAAAAGATTGATGTGTTTTTGTATTGTGCCTGTTGAACTGACAAAAAGCATTATAGAAAATTAATAAAATCCACATGAGGGAATATCAATGTCCTTACAGCTTAAATGAGATTTTTGAATTGCTAGCTATGCCTCTTGCATTCCTTTGTTCAGATGTGAATATACATATCTGATACAACTATTATACAGTTTACCTTTATTTTCCTGCTTTCCCTTTTCTGTGAAGAAGGTGTTCAAATCAGCAATGACAGAACTAAGAAACACACATTTGATTTATTTCATGTCATGAGACATGAAGTACAAAAATCCATTTATGCTACAATGAGATATGTCCAGACAACTACTTAAGTATCTAATTAAAATTAGCTGCTAAAGGTAGAGAAATGATAATAAACATAAGGTGGAAAGTTAGTCAGCACTTTGGCTGTAGGGTAACTGAGTGAGAGATGGTTTCTTTGTTGTGAGAAAATTTGGATGGTTCAAAAATTGTACCTGTCCTGAAATGTGACCATATAGTTATCTTTCTCTGATGGCTAATACTGATCCCTTTCTTTTCTTAGCAAATTCACGTTTTTAAATAAGAAGCTGTTTTGAAAGGAAAAATTAAGCTTTAAAAATTATTAAAAGAAATTTTGCAAACATGTATAAATACTGAAAACTTAGCAGACACATTTGGAAAAAAACAGTCATTTCCCTGATCATAGAATCATAGAATCATTTTGGTTGTAAAAGACTTTTAAGATCCTCAAGTCCAACCGTTAACCTAGCACTGCCAAGTCGAACCACTAAACCATGTCCCTAAGCACCACCTCTATGTAGTTTTGGTTTAAAAGAAAATATCAAAATGTTAAAAAATATTTGTCAAAAAATTACTGACAAGATCATCTTTTAGGATGAGATGTTGGTAAATTTCCTCCTTGATTTAGATGTACAGTAGATATTCCTAGCTTCATCCACAAATTGTTTCTTCTGTTGGAATTGGTGCCTGATTTCCTCATTGTTTCATAGTGACAGTATCCACCTCTTTTGGGTCTACCCTAAGCTCCCTCAAAGCACTCGTTAGCAGTTCGTCCTCCATCATTAAAATGGGGAAAGGTATATAAATAAAGTTGGTAGAAAAAAGTGGAGATCTGAATTTAAAGCATGTTATAAATATATATATATTCTGGTATGGTGGCACTCAACTTTCTGAATTCTAACTATTAGACAATACCGACATAGGTATTGTAATATAGGAGCTGAGGAAAAAGGCAGTGAGAGGGGACATCCACAACTCACATCCAGAGCAGATGAACAGCGTTCATTCCCACTCCATAAGTCTAGGGTGAAGTTTCAATAGCTGGAGGTGTGCACATACTTTGGATCTTGTGTTGATGGCCTGTCCTGCCAGAGCTCTGGCCTTTTCTAGATATCTTCTTCAAGTAACCAGCAGTCATCAAAATCTCCCTGCTCTGTTGATTAGCATGTGAATTGCATCTCCCCTTGCTGTATTACCCAAATTTTCCTGTCATTAAGCTTAGACTAAATTTAAATTCACTAGCAGTGGCTATGGATTTATAATAGCTTAAATGAGGCTATAATTTGGTCTATTAACTTTGTACAGCTGACTACCAAGATATTTTTCTTTTCTCTTCTGAACGAAACTTCAGCGTCTGCCAACTTTTTAAAAATACATACTGAAATATATTTAACACATAGTATGCTAGTGAATATTTTGATAAGCTGTTTGCTCTTTTTCAGAAATAACTAGTCAAATTTGTACCTCCAGAAAGGAAGCACTGAGAAATGATAATGGCTAATCTTTCATGTTTCTCCTCATCAGAAAAATATTCAAACAAGCACAATATTCTGAGTTACTGGTGAGGAGCTGAAATTCTTCAATTAACTACTTTTAAAAAGGAACACACATGGTGGAACAAATTTATTGGGGAAAAAAAAAAAATCAATACATAAAATCAGTACACAAATTGACCGAAGGCAAGATTTTTCTTTGAAATACATATGGTACAGTAATATATTTTCCTTTAGCATTTTAATAGCTTAGTGTACATTCATTGAATCCGCGTGCTATACTAGCAGATTGAACACATTACCATTTTGGTGGCTTAAACTGCTATTTCACTGATTTTTCTAGGGTTTTTTTGGAGGAAGAGAATGGAAAAAACCACATCCTGTTGATAAAGAACAGTAGATCATTTTGTTCCTTTCCTTTTTTTCTCCTGGAAGAGTCTGGAGATTCAATCTATTTCTATCCTTTAAAAAATAAAAAGCAGACACAGCAGAGGATGCATTTTCACATCTCACATCATCACCAAGAAATACAGAGCCCTGACAACCAAGATAAATGATCAACAAACCAAAAAGCAGTGGAGAAGGGTCAAATCCATTTGACTTATGGGCCATTGTGGAGAAGGGTGGGTCACACAATCTTTTCTTTTGTTTCTGAATCTACCAAGTGGAAACTATATAGGATAAATGTTTCCTTGATTTAAAAAAAAAAAAAAAAAAAAGGCGTGGGGGAGATAACTCAGAAGCTAAGGGCTGGCTCTGCCAGGGACTTGCATCTATTACTGACACTTATTTACTTAAGAAGCTTGATTCATTTGCTTAATCTCCCAGGTTCAGGAAGAGTAGCAGATAGTATTTCTTGGGTTTTGGTCTCAAACCATTTTAATTTACAATCAAGTCCTAATTTCCTTGGCTGAGGAGGAAACCCACCAAATTTTATTTGACCTAGAGACCTGCTGCCAGAAGTAAGACTGGGTATAGGGGTTCTGGGATTCAGTCTTCTGTGTTCTTAGCTGCGTTGAAAGTGAGAATATTCATGTTCAAGACTATTGCTCTTTTGCCTTCCTATCTCACTTATGTCTCCCCTCTCTTTCATGCTTCACAGAATATAACAGTGCAAACATTTTCATTTTGACATCGTTACCACGTTTAGGAAAAATACTCTCTCTTTTTCTTTTTCTCCTTCCCAAATGAGGATGTATATTTCCCTGATTATGCAGAAAGTTGGCAGTTGTCATATAATGGGAAACAGGAAGCTGTAGTCTAAATGATAATACCAATTTGCTGCCTCAGCTAGTCAGGAATATGATCATGAAGTCTTGGTCTCAGAATAGGAAAGATCAGAGAAGGAAAGAGCTGCTGTTAGACAAGTGGGATAAATTAGTATGGAAGATTAGTCAGTGATTAATATGTTTCAAGAGTTGTTTTTATACTGTTACAATTATAGATATATACTTATCTCCCCTTCCTGGCTTGTCTCTATTTATGGACAGTAATAAGATGAAAGGGAATGGAGAGAGAAACTGTGATTTGTCAGAATGCTGATTGTGCAATCAAGCTTAATACATGGAGAAGTTTCAAACATCAGAAAAAAGGGAGGAAAGGAGGAAGTGAGCAATATACAAAAGTCAGATCCTTTATCGGAAGTTAATACCTCCACCATGTTCCTTAAGGGCTATTATAATTCCAGCTGTTCTATCTGAAGCAAGAAATACAATTACAGCAGTAGTAGACTTTTCTCCTGACTGGTCATCATGCTAGCTTCTGGAATTACTGATATATGTTACCTCCATTGATTACAGCCTCAGCGTTAACATTTGTTAGAGGGGCAGCCTCCATTTAGATGGATGGAACTAAACTGTCATTGCGCAGTTCCTTTCATATGACATGAGGACGTCCCACTTTTTCTCCCAAAATCTTCTTTGTGTTCCTCTGCAGCGGTACAGTTCATGGAAATCATCTGGCTGCAAACATATATTTAGTTTTCATCTTGATTTGTCTTTAGTTTCCTTGATTTGTCTCATTAAACAACTACACAAGCATTTTTGTGACACACATGAGCAGCTGGGACTGAGCCACTGAGAGAAGGTGGGAACCAGTTCGTTAAGCAGCAGTACAGGCTTACATTAGACTAAAGTGACAATATAACCATGGCTTAAACATGAGTACACCACTGCAAAAAATCAATGCTGATCCAAAACTTTAGTGATCTAGGAAAGATATACTGGCAAAATGATAAGGAGTTAGACTAATGGTAGATAACTGCCATATAATAAACATTAGTTATTGCAATTAGATCTGTAAATAATTTAACTCTCTTATTGAAATTCCCCAAGACAGAAGACACAGGATCAAAGAAGAACTGTTTAATGAAGTGACAACATAATTGCAAAATGACTAATGACTATCAAATTGAGGAAAGTAAAATATTATGATGGATTAAAAAAAAAAAAAAAAAAGACAAAGAAATATTATGGACAACACTGTACCAGTTTTTTGTGTGAGTGTGTTGAAGTGCATACTGCGTCCAGTCCAGATTATTTCATTTCACAAAGACCGCAACAGAAATAAATCATTTTCACATATTGAACAATACCTGTAATCAACTAATTAGATGCAAACTACCCCTTTCTTTACCTCTCCCTGCACTTTTCCTTTAGCAGAGTGAATGCACTGGTAATTCAGTTTTGGACTTTGTTATAGAAATGATCCTATCTCCATTTCATTGAAATTCATCCTTCAGACAAATGAATAGACAAAGTTGTGAATATTCTCCCAGCATTGCAGAATAGCTAAACACAGTATTACTCTTACCTAAATCACAGATTCATAAAATAATTTTGGCTGGAAGGGATACATGAGACTCATGTCCTCAAAGCAGGACCAATTAAATGACTTTTCTCAGTGCTGTGTTAAGTCATATTTGGAATATATCTCCAAGGATGGACATTATACAACCTCTCTTGGCAACCTATTCCAATAATTCCAAATTTTTTCCTAACAGTTGCTTGAAATTCCCACTGGTAGAAATTGCAACCAGTCTCTTGTTGTAACACCATGAACCTTCAAGGAGAGTTTGTCTCCGTCTTTTCAATATTCTCACATCAGACAGCTGTAGACATTAACCAGATCTCCTTTCCTCCTCTCTTCTTAAGTCTGAATAAAATCAATTTTCTCAGCCTCTCCTTATGTGCCATGTGCTTCAATGCCTTAGTCATCTTGGTGGCCCTTTGCTGGACTTGCTCCACAGTATGTCAGTATGTTCTACTGGGGAATCCCAAACAGCACTAAGTAGGCCAGATAAAAAGTAATGATCTGCATATTACTGCATATATTTGCTGTTGTTCTCCCAATTAGTTATTTCCATGTAAGAGATTTTGGCATCACTGTGAGAATCCTCTGAAATACATTCAAACAGAGTGCTAAATTTTGGCAAAAAACCCCAAACCCCAAACCTAAAGTAGGAAACATTATTGTGCCACGGCATTACAAATTACAATGGACCCATATACTGAATCTTTCACTTAGGTCTCCCATTTCAAGAGGGTCATGATGAAACTTGAAAAAGCATAGCAGCGAACAGCAAGTATTATCAGAGGTATATAAAAAATGTGTTTCAGTTCTAGAAATCCATGACATCTGGGACTTCTATAAATAGAATTTTTAATTCTTGTTATTGTATACATTCTACAAGTTTTGTGTGTAAGAATGTATATTTGCTTCCAGATCACTTCCTGGGCATGCAAGTTGTCTTGCAGTCACATATGGGTTTTTTTGCTTTAGGTGCTGCTTTTGCAGCATCTCATCAAGAACCCATACTCTGACATCAGGTTTCCTAATGTCTCCTCTTCTGAGACTACTAGGCTACTTTGACCTGGGTGCATAGTAATGACATCAATTCATGGACGTGGCCAGGCTTATGAGAATTGTTTCCATCTCTATTTTTTGTTTTCATGTTGCAACAGTATAAAGGAGTGAGACAGGACATCGTTATTCACACTTCTTGTCACCAGGTGCTGTAATTCACTCTTAAATCACTGCTTTCAGTTCTGTAGGCATGCACCTTCTTTCTGGCAGTTTAGCTTAATTTCCCTTCTGCTTTTTAAAAATAGTCTGTGAATAGAGCCTAATATTTGTCATGGATGCTTGAGTCAAATTTATATAGAGAAACACTAAAATGAGTATCTCCTCCATCCAGTTTGACTTTTCTACAGCTGGTGAAAAGCTGGTTGGGTCTGGAATAAATAATTTTCATGTGTTTCAAAGCTTCACAAGATTGTGACATCTGTGGTGAAAGAAGTATCAAAATTAAGCAAACCAAAACAAACTTAAACCCCAGCTGCAAATTTTCAGATAGTTCTTTTTCTGTAGAGTGTTAAATTTGCTACCTCAAAGTCCAATTAGAGTTCATTTTCTATCCAGTCCTGCAGCTGGGAGAAGTTGAGTGAATTTGGCAAACAGCTAATGAAGATTTTCACTGAAATAAATGTTGTTTAAACAGACACAGTTCAATGACTTTATATGGTATTGCAAAGATAGGTTCAAATTCCAGCTTTTTAGAGGTTTAGTAGTCACTTATTCTAGGGGCCTCTTCTAGGTGTCTGAAAATGTTGGTTGGCTCAGGAAGGAGTGAAATTTTTGAGTGGCTGCACAGTTTTTCTGATGGGATTTAAACTCCTACAGAAAGTCACTATGAGACCAGATGAATGTCAGAAATTAGCGATATGTAAAATGGGTGCTGGAAAAAGAATGAAAACACAGAAGGAACAATACTGCCAGAAAAGGAATTTTCCTTTAATTTTAGGCAGACTGAAAGGTACCAGCCATCAAGGTACTGTAAGTTTTCATTGAATCACCGTATGGTAAATTACATAAAACACCCAGATGTATATGTAATAAGGAGAGAAGTGGGAGCAGCTGTGAGACACAGAGGGTCTATCCTGTCTGCACTTCATGTATTTATTGTGTAAGAGCAGAAGATCTTCCTTGGCCTTCACATTTGATAAAATGTTCTGATTTGATTCATTGGAATGAATATACAACAAAGCATATGCGTAGCTGGTAATTGTAGATCTTTTCCTGATATATTTGCACTGTATGGATATAGAAACTACTAACTTGTCATATAAAAAGCAAGGTATATTTAGTGAGAACACATCTATATTCTAGCTATTTTCCCACCATTCTGATACAGGATCACTTTATCTGATGATTTTTTTATGGCTGAAATCAGTGACGGTGAGACCAGACACCAACTAAATTACGTCATTTCTGAGGTGGCATGAAATCTAAAATACTCCAAGGGAAATTATTATCTTAGAAGGTCTAGTCAGGAAGGAGTTTGTAGTGACAGAGTTGAGGAAACAGAGAACTGCTTCTTCCAAAGGAGGAGTTAATACCCTTGAGAAAATAATAGGATGCGTACTCTAATGAGGAAGCTCCTATTTACATATGTTGTAGGAACCCTTAGATTTTTGGCATTCTTCATCCTTCCTCTCTTCAGTTCTTTTGTTTATCTTTATGCCAAAATTTACTTTTGAAGGTAATGCCTCATATTCTGTATATTGTAACGTATCATGAGGCCTGGAGTAAAAAAGAGAAAGGGAGCATTATCTGAACTCATTGATAGTAATATGCATCTTCTGTTGATATTTTGGTACATTTTAAGTTCCTGTGTCCCTTCTCAAAGACTTGTATTTGTCTGATCTTGGAGTTTAAACTGCTCTAAGTCTGCATTAGGTAGGAAACCCATTTAGAAATCCTATTTTCTGTAAGCAGAAGCCAAGGAGCTGAACATCTGATGAATTTTAATCACAGAAATAAGAGCTGAGAGACTCAGTGTGACTTCTGAACTGGTGAACAGGAAATAAATGTATTTAGTTGAAATCAGTGTTGTTGATTCTACAAGTTCACTTGCACAAAATTCACCTGCTCTTTTTCAAAGTAAAAACATAATACATTATTGATTTAGTGACTGTTTTTGAGTCCACTTTGCGAAATCCCAAGTCCTCCTACAATCATCCTGTGACATACTTCCATGTAAATATTCTTCATGTAGGTCTGTTCTCATTCTAAGGTGTTGTGTTAACCTCACTAATTTAATTAATTGCTCATGATAGCAGCACAATCTCCACTAGCACTTTGAATATTCATAAAACAGCAGCTACTCTAAAAGGAAAAAAGAATATCATGACAATGAGTACTGTACATGAAGTACATACACATTGAAAAATATCTAAATGTTCATAAACTCAGAGCAAAAACTATTGGAAGAAAAAAATAAAGATTGTAAAAATATAAAACTGTAAGTTACTTCCCAGAAATGCATTAATCTCACCTTGTTACTTCAGAACCTTTCCCTGTCTGCTGCAGGCAGCGGTACAAAGTGGTTGATAGCTACAGTTTGAGATATAGACTGACACTTTCTTCTGCAGCAGTCATGAGTGAGTTATTCCAATCTGTGCTAGCACAGCTGGAAAATTTACCTTCACATGGCTGGAATTCCATTTCAGTCTGTCATGATACACTACACTGCGTCTGTTTCTTCATGAGCTACAGCATTGGTGCAATGTGTTCTCTAAGGTTTCTGCCATCATGAATACAGTCACTAAAGCCATCTATTAAAAGAAAGTTGAGATTGAAATGCTTTGATATAAAAAAATAAACTATTTTGTAAAAAGCCAGCTCTTTCAGGGTTAGAAAAGCTCACATAATAGCTATGATTTTATTTCATTTTTGGTTTAAGATTTTACAACTGCCTTTTTGCACGTCATTTATATTGTTCCTCAGCCAGATATATTTTAAGATTCTCTTTCTTAGTACTTAACAATGGGTGGACTACCCAAGCTTTTATTTACTTTGGTTCAAGGAAACTAAAAGGGACTAAAACTTATTTGTAACTGCATTTCCAGAGATGGTTCACTCTGATACCTTGTTGACATGAAGAGTATAAAGAAAAATTAGTTAATATGCACTATTCCTTCAGGAAGTCAGCAACAAAGCAATAGTGAGGCCTGGAGATTGAGCCAAGATCAGGGTCATTTATGCAAGTTAAGCTTCCAATTATTACCTCAACTTCTAAATATGAAAAATAATTTCATTTAGACACTGCCATTTCTGAAGTCCATACAGAACTGCTATCAAGAATGTGAATTCAAGTCGTAGTTTTGTTATATTTCCTTGGTGCAAAACTTTAAAGTGATAGAGTTATAACTGAAGTTGTCCTCAGTATTGGTATTGATACCCAAGCATCGCAAAACAATTCTTTCATTTTACCCATCTGCCTTTTAAATGCTTAGCAGCAGAGATGGATGCTTTGACTGATCCTGTAACCTACATATCACTTCCTCTCCCTAGTCTCTTTTAATTTTCTTTTCTAGAGTGACCTGTGATTGGTGTTGTGAAACATATGTTCTATAGTAAATCACATGTGTTCACAGCAGGGAATCATAGACTCATAGACTCGTAGACTCTTAGAATCATAGAATAGTTTGGGTTGGAAGGTACCTTTAAAGGTCATCCCCCCCCTTCAATGAGCAGGGACATCTTTAACAAGATCAGGTTGCTCAGAGACCCTTCCAGCCTGACCTCAAATGTTTCCACAGATGGGGCATCCCACTCAGTTTGGTGTCATCTGCAAATCTGCTGAGTGTGCACTCAATCCCACTGTCTATGTCATTGATGAAGATATTAAACAATACTGGTCCCAGTATGGACCCCTGAAGGACACCACTTGCCACCAATCTCAGTCTAGACATTGAGCCATTGACCACTACCCTCTGAATGCAACCATCCAACCAATTTCTCATGCACCAAACAGTGCATCCATCAAATCTGCATCTCTCCAATTTAGAGGGAAGGGTGTTGTGGGGGACCATGCCAAAGGCCTTATAGAATTCCATATAGACAGCATCCATAGCTCTTCCTCTGTCCACTGATGTGGTCAGTCCATCACAGAAAGCCACTAGGTTCGTCAGGCAGGACTTGCCCTTGGTGAAGCCACACTGGATGTCTCAAATCACCTCCCTGTCCTCCATGAGCCTAACATAGCTTCTAGGAGGATCTATTCCATGATCTTCCCAGGCACAGAGGTGAGGCTGACAGGTGAGTAGTTCCCAGGGTTCTCCTTTCTACCCTTTTTAAAAATAGGTGCAATGTTTCCCTTTTTCCAGTCAGCAGGGACTTCACCTGACTGCCATGACTTTTCAAATATTATGGAGAGTGGCTTGGCAACTACATCAGCCAATTCCCTCAGGACTCTGGGATGCATCTTGTCAGGTTCCATAGACTTATGTATGTTCAGGTTCCTCAGTTGTTCATGAACATGATCTCTTGCAGTGGGATGAACTTTGTAGTCCCTGTCTTGCAGTCCATCTGCTCAAGAAGTGTGGGAAGTGTGGTTGCCAGTGAAGACTGAGGCCAAAATTTTGTTGAGTACCTCAGCCTTCTCCTTACCCATTATTACCAGTTTGCCAGTCTTGCTCATTGGGAGTGTATACTTTCTTTGACCTTCAAAGGTGAGCTAAGTGAAAGGCACAGCTTGCATCCTGTGTGCCTTGAGCTCAGTCTTCTGTGGTCAAAATCAGTGTGCTGCTCGCAGTGCTGTCTTTCTAACAGAGGTAGAAGCAGGAAGCACAGAAAGGAGCAGAAGTAAGAATAGGGCCATTTGTTTACAGTTAGTAAACAAGAATGACACAAGCAATAACGTGACTAAAGTAAGACCTGTAATATTAGCTCTTTTACCTCACCTCTTTAATGGTGATTCTTGTTGCTGTATGTGGCAGATTACAGACATGAGTAACATTTCTTACTTATTTATTAACTTTTTCTTCTTTAAACGGACTGGCCATACAATTCATCTATTCAACATGAACTGGGCTGTGGGTGTTAAAATGTTATTTATAATGTCCTTCCATGTGCATCAGGGAATGAGGCACACCATGGTGAGCACAAAGAAATAAGCTTTCACTTGTGTAGGCAGGTTACGGTAACTACTGTAGAATTGCTTGAGTTTATAAATAGGTAAATGTATTTTCCTGCTGTGGAAAATGCAAACACATTGAATAGCAGAACTATCCTTTACATTTTTTAGAGGTTAGAAAGCCGAGGATGGTGACCAGCTCTACGGTTGGAAGTCTATTTTTCACAGTTTCCTTCAAAGATATCTAAAAAGACGATTTTCAAAAGAATTGAGTCCACACAACACTTAGAGCATTCAAAACAATTTAGCAGTGACTCACTGGGGTTTGCTGTAATAAAACAATATCCTTTCAAAAATACAGTTTTATAATTAAAGTGATATGTGTTCAGGTCCCGTGCTGTGGAATACTGACTTCAAAGGCTGCAGTGTTAATCAACAGAGTGGTATTTTTAGTGGACATTTTCGGGAAGTGTTAGAGGAAGCATTTCAAAATCATGAGACACTGAAGGTGGGACTTACTTTACTTAAGTATAGGCACCTAAAAGATAGACTTGTAATCTGTGTAACAGTCCCCATTAGCACTTTGGGAAGAGAGAGCATCTCAAGCGAACAATCCCCAATCCACCCTGCATCCATTTTTAGTGGAGGTAGGTCTCAGTTGATTCTATGTTACCTATGCAGATATCCTAGGCCTCAAGCTTAGTCTAGACAATTAAATTGTAGGTAGCTGCAGCCTCAAAATGTTTCAGTGTGGTCTGCCTTTCTAGGAATCTGTCCACAAAGAAGGCTTATCTTCTAAGAGCCTATATCATACTGCCTGCCTAGGCAACAGGCTGCTGTTTCGTTAGCGTTCTATCTAGTTTTTGTCCAGAGCTAATATTCATGAACATAAGCCTATCTCCTTTAGATACAAGTGTGATTTTCAGTTTATAAGTCTGTATGTCTTTCAGTGTATAAAGAGTACTGAAGTTTAAAACCACTGTGGTGTTTTGCACAGAATATTTCAAACAAAGTGGCAAATCAGTTTGTCTACAGTTGAGTACCATGTCAATTTCTGGACATTGTATAGTGAAGAAATGAGTTCACCTCAGGGACATCTGCACCCAGGTGAGGCCATTTTATGTCTTTTGGAAGAAGTATTTTTAAAAATATGTATTAATTATCAAAATTCTGAATTACAGGAAGACTTATGCACAGTTTTGATTATCAGTAGAACCCCTGGGGAAAAAAAAAATAAAAAATAAGGGCATGGTGGAAGAAAAAAAAACCTTTAAGGACTTTAATAAGTGCTGATGAAAAGCACTGTAGAAGAGATAGGTGCTATATTATCATTGTAACAAATTGTTCAGTCTGGGTTTACTATATGAAAAAATTCACTATGAAGAAAGAAAACTGTAAAGAAAATATGTATCTAGTTCTGTTCATAGGTACATTCGCAAAATTTTGCCCTAAATTATTAATTTCTATAAAAGCTCTTCTTGTACTGTGCACAAACAATGTGCAATCATCTATGGCAAGTGCCACCCACTACTGACATGTTCATCCCGTTCTCTCAGTGAAAGCTGTAATAACTATGGGCAGCAAGAGTCTCTGAGAACAAGGCCACGCCATCCAAACATTTGAGGGAAAGCTCTCAAAGCAGACAGAAGAAAGAGGAATCCTCTTTCAGATGGCTCTCAGCACCAAAAAATTGTGAGCTGCCTACAGGAGTCGATCTTCATTGAATGTGTAGGCAGGTGGTGCCTTCTAACTGAAGTCCCTCTTTACACCTGCTAAACTTTCAGAGGAAGATTTCAAAGTGTATGGACAGCATTTATAAGTACAAAGCATCCTTGAATATGGTGGTATATGCAATTGGTCACCGAACTCAGGCCTCTGGATCACTCAGCAGCAGAGGTAGGGGTGATGAAATTTCTTCTGGATGAATTCTCTAAGTCTTCTCCTTGACCTGTTTTCATTATTGCTGAGTGATGAATGCCTGGCCTGAGTCACACTATTCTGTTCAGTATATGCTTGTAAAACAATCAATTCAGCAATAAGGAGGCTGCTTCCAACTTTGAAAATCAGAGAAGGCACTGCAAATGCTTCCATGCTCTTCACTCTCCTTCTGTCTCCATGTCTCTCTGCCATGGTGAAGTCAAGTCTTCATCTTTGCCTATATATGACTTTAGTGATTAAGATTTCCCTTTGTTTTCTGAAAATGTACTTTTCAAAAGGAAATTGTTAACTGTTTTATGGGGTCTAGGTACCCTGTACTCTGAATCTCAGCAATGCCTTTTTGAAGATAGCAGTTTTGAAAAGTGGGGAATGAAAGAGGCAGACACTATATATTAAACATAAATGTGAAAATGGTTAAAATGATCAATTTTGGAGCTTCATCCCACCAGAACACATTTTATATATCTTCTGTTTGATTCAAAGCACAGCTTTAAATTACATTGCCTCAAAGCTTAAAGAGATAATGTTGTTAAAAGAGGATAAATTACTAATTGCTTGCTAAGGTACATTTAGATGGCAGAGTGCAGACAGTTAAATTTCACCACTCACAGTCTTCATGGAAGATATAAAAGAATCCCGTCTACATTACATATGTAATTGTGTAGGTACATAAGCATTAAATTGTGGTGCAATCTTGTTAAGCTGAATAAAGTGGGGTCATATCAGTGCTTATTAGAAGATCCACAAGAGTTTTTGGTGGCTGTGTGGGGTTATTAGGAGCTGAAGTGATTGTGCTGAGTCAGCCTGCAGATCTTACAAGCTATGGTTCAGCTGGACATGCCAATATTCAGACAACGTGTAAGTAGAGTTCTTGTCAAGCTGGAGATATTAAGGATCTCTTGGCCCATTCTCTAAGAACACGGTATTATCATTAAAAAATAAATTCCAGCTCACATACCCGCAGTCTGTTTACTTTTACATTACCTTGTTTCTTTGGATACACTGTCTCACTTGTCCTAACCAGTAGGTTACTAAAGATAGGTTGAGAACTGCAGAAAGCAAAGGTACAAAGGTGTGGTGAAATCACCTCTGAACGTTCCTTCCTTCCACACTAGAAGATATCTGGCACCTCCTTGTTGGTAAAATACTTTGCTATTCTCCATCAAAAAGTTACAGTAGAATTTGAATGTATTATTCTCTCAACATACTTGTGTGCTGTATCAGTTTGGGAACACATACACTTTTCAAGATGCCATCCTTTTATCTTTAGATTGACCCCTATCAATCAGTTGAGTTGAAATTGTAGGTCTTGTTCTGCAAGCTGAAGAATACAGCTCATCAGATTACTCCTTTCAGAGTTCAAAAAAGCCTTCAGAAAAGTTTTTCTTTTACCAAAAGTTTATAGGTACATTTAATTTCATTAAAGAACAAGGAAATAAAATAATATTTATCATATTTTGTTTTAGATATCAAAAGCTCTGTAAGAATTCAGAGTAATCTCTTCAGCTTACAACATTTCTATGCAGATTTACTCTTCCATACCACACATTTGATACTGATGATGAATGATGCAGTGATTTATTTCCAAAGACTCTGTGAATATGAAAACTTAACAGTTCATAGTAATTATAGATCAATGTGATTTACAATAAAGACCTGGCCTTAGGATCTTGGCTAGCACATTGTAACAGACAATTGTAACGTACACTTATTATTCAATTTAGTGTCTTTGTCATTTTGTATTTCATACTCTGGAGAGATTTCAAAATGAAATAAAAGTTGACACTAAACATGAGGTGCTTCAGCATACAATGTCATTTTGAAACTAAGCAGATGAACCAAAACCAAAGAGAATTGTCTTTATAGCATGAAGTCATTATCATTTCCTTTTTTGAGTTCTACAATGAAAAGTCATGTAAGTAGCAGTAAATCCTACATGTTTGACTACACTAGCTAATTAGCAAATAATTATGCCATGGCATTTTGTCAAACTTGCTGATACTCCATTAATATGCATTTCAGATTTAGTTCATACAACATTATTTCTTATCATTTGTTAATTTTGACATGTGATTTGGGTATATTCTATAATAAATAAATAAATAAACCTCAGTTGATATATGAAATAGAAAGTTTCTGTATTTAATTAGTTTTGGAAAGTATAGACAAATGAATTACCACAAAACTCTGCAATGTTTATATCCTTTTTCTTTTTCAAAAAACTGACAAGCAGTTCAAGCTGAGAGAATTTCCTGATACTTATCAGCCACCCACAGTTTCTACTGGCCGTCTGAGAAACTGCAAGCTACTTTTAAGTAGAAAAGAAATGAGTGAATCTTCTCTCTGACTATTGATTAAGAGTAAGCATCTGTAACCCTCCCTCCAGGGTTGATATTATAGTGATTTATTCAATTTGGAATTGTCAGAAACTATTTGTCTGACACTCCTTTACACAAACACAAATTCAGGGACAAATGGACAGTCGAAATAAATAAAAGAAACAGTGGTTTGGTGCATCAGAGTAATTACTCCATCTATGGCATTT
The DNA here is from genome assembly GCA_013400195.1 of Aramus guarauna. Classification (NCBI taxonomy): domain Eukaryota; kingdom Metazoa; phylum Chordata; class Aves; order Gruiformes; family Aramidae; genus Aramus; species Aramus guarauna. Next base: position 87,304 of record VXBL01001983.1, on the reverse strand, counting down.
GACATTCCCTTACCAGAGCCTTTTCTGACTCTCTGTCTGCCCTTCAGATGCTCCATCTCTATATAATCAGTTATTCAGGGCAGACTGTAAAGTTATAAACTTTGCTCATGTATTAGGCAAATTGTAAATTTAAAATGAAAGCAGGGGGAGCCTAGAGTAATTCTACTAAAACTGAGCTCATAAGAGGGATCATGCCCACATTATCTCTGAGTACTAGGGACCTGGACAATACTTTATGAAATGTGGTTTCATGTTGGCCATCTTCATTTTACCATTCTGACTTGCAAGTCAGAATATACTTTCATGGACAGAATGTCATCTTATTTACCACAGCTGCAGCTGTAAACTCTGCATGCCATACTGTGCTCTGTTTTATGCACACTAGGACTTTCTTACCTTCTTGTGCTCCTTCAGAACAGCACTGTCTGCTCTTTGAAGATTAAATCAGGAAAGTTCAGCAGCATTGAAAAGATTACTGGAAGAAGTCAGGACTATACAGCATGCCTATCATTTACCACATGTACAGTTAATGTCCCTGTAAATATTTCTGGTACTCTTCTCCCACAGTGGTTTTTATTACTGTTATTTTTATGCTGATACTCTCTTCCTCTTCCTCTTCCTCTCTCTCTCTTTTTAATTGCCACTTTTGATATATACCTTTTTGAGATCTATGAAAAATGGTCTAAGATCTACCAAGGCTAATATTTTTAAAAAAGGCTAATGAAAATTAAAAGTAAA
>VXBL01001983.1:50696-79664 GCA_013400195.1 Aramus guarauna | reverse complement strand
TTTTTTTAATGAGATACATTTCCTTCTGCTGTCCCTCTTTTTTCACAATATTGCTTTTCATGGAGGCATAATATGGTACTTAATACACCATGGGCAAATTGTTCCTAAAATGAAACAACATGATCTCCACTCAACCAAGAAAAGAAAATATGATTGATGTACTTTAACTGAATTACATGAATGAAGGTCAGAGTGTAGCTTTCATGCTTTCATGTCATATTGGTATGAAAGGTAAATCTTAATATGGATGCTGGGAAATCTGACAATCTTTCATTAATTGTTCATGCTCTTGGAATCTCAGCTCCCAAGGATAAATGCATACTTGGAGTCCTCCCAAACTGCATCTTATTACTAGAGGTCAGATACGAGATACATGGAGCAATATAGCTGTAAAAAAACAGGGACTACTTTTGCATATCTAATAGTGACTCCTGGATGTCGTGGGTTTGCCCCAGTTGGCAACCAGCCCCACACAGACACTCACTCATTCCCACCCGCAGTGGGATGGAGGAGAGAATCAGAAGAGTAAAAGAGAGAAAACTACTTGTCTACTCACTGGTGGGGTGCTGTGAGAAGCAAAAAGTCCTTGACTCTGTGTAAGCACTGCTCAGCAATAACAAAAACATCTCTGTGTTATCAACGCTGTTTTCAGCACAAATCCAAAACCTAGCCTCATACTAGCTACTGTGAAGAAAGTTAATTCTATCCCAGCCAAAAAACCAGCACATTCTCCAGCCCTTATTCTATACCATTTACATCATGCTCAGGTCCCACATTATCCAATACATCCTTATGAACCACCCCACCCCCCTCCCATCCTTTGATATAATATATAGATATCATTCCCCTAGTCTATGGATGGACCCTGTAAAATGTCTACAAAATGTCTACAAATGTCCACAAACTGATTTCATTTTGACTTTGAGCTCCATCTGTTATGGTGGCCACTCAGAACAGGAGAGGTGGTGCATTGTGTGGAGTTACTGGGTACCAAAGCCAGCTCAGGTCAAGTCACTGCTGCACTTGCACTGCTTCTTATAAGGCTTGTCCTCCATTGGCTTAGTTGGTTCCTGCTATAATAATTTCTATAACATGCAGCTCAAATCCCAGGTTACAATTTAAAGGTATTTCCATTACAATCTCCACCCCTGGTCCCTTTGGACCAGACCATCGGGTTTAACATTGCAATGAACTCCTCCCCTTGACCCTTCTCCAGCTTGGATTTATCCACAGACTGCAGTCCCTTAGAGGAGTACCTGCTCCTTGTCTATCAGCCACAGCCTTTCCAGGGANATCATGCTCAGGTCCCACATTATCCAATACATCCTTATGAACCACCCCACCCCCCTCCCATCCTTTGATATAATATATAGATATCATTCCCCTAGTCTATGGATGGACCCTGTAAAATGTCTACAAAATGTCTACAAATGTCCACAAACTGATTTCATTTTGACTTTGAGCTCCATCTGTTATGGTGGCCACTCAGAACAGGAGAGGTGGTGCATTGTGTGGAGTTACTGGGTACCAAAGCCAGCTCAGGTCAAGTCACTGCTGCACTTGCACTGCTTCTTATAAGGCTTGTCCTCCATTGGCTTAGTTGGTTCCTGCTATAATAATTTCTATAACATGCAGCTCAAATCCCAGGTTACAATTTAAAGGTATTTCCATTACAATCTCCACCCCTGGTCCCTTTGGACCAGACCATCGGGTTTAACATTGCAATGAACTCCTCCCCTTGACCCTTCTCCAGCTTGGATTTATCCACAGACTGCAGTCCCTTAGAGGAGTACCTGCTCCTTGTCTATCAGCCACAGCCTTTCCAGGGATACACCTGCTGTGGCATAGACTTATCCACAGCCAAAGTTGCTTTGAGGTGCACCTGTTCCAGCGCGGCCTTATCCATGGGCCACAATGCGTTCAGAGATATACCTGCTCCACCGTGGCCTTAACCACCAGTGAGGCTGTGAGGGAAGCAGGACTTTACACTCAGGAATGACCTGAAATCATGGAGAATTTGGGCATGATGGTAATGGCTAAGCCACAAACAATGCAAGTAATGCCTGTCTTCGCAAATTTTGTTTTGCACTTCTCTGACTCTGCTGCCATTGTAAGCAATATGACCATTCCAGTGGTGAGCTAAAATGACCTGAAGGCATCTCTAATTTACATCAGCTGATAGAATATCTTAAAAAATGAAACTACAGATGGAAGATTGTACTACTGTGGTTGCAGCAGTGAGAAAAAGCGCTGAAAATTATCAGCCCTGATATTGGTGTTTTGAGTCACATAACCATATCCATGTGCCCTAAGAAGCATTCTTCTTTGCTATGAAGCAGTGCTAACCAGAGGAATCTGAGTGATTCATTTGGAAATACGTGATACAACAGTACAGGTGGTTCCTCTATGGTCCAGATTGTTTAAAAAGTAAGGTTAACTTTGTCAGAATTTCTTTAATAGAGGAAATTCTGGTAAGATCGAAACATATGTTTTGGTTAGTAGTTACATAATTTTTGTCATCCTAGAAAAGATATAATGAAAATATTTTAGTTATACTGAAATGAAATGTTTCCTTCAGTCCAAAATTAGTATTTACTGATTTTCAGATTTTATTATTTTTCTGAAAATTCTGTTCCTAGACAGAATGAAACTAAAATTCAGGCTTGTGAAATCCCTCATGAGATGATACTTCTGCCCTCTGCTCAACTCAAGTAGTGATACTGATTTTGGACTCTGGCTCATCACGCTCTAGAAGTCCTGCTGATAGTGGTAGAACAGTACAGGTGGTTGTTCAGCAGAGTATGCTTTCCCATAGACAAACACAATAGAGTGAGATGCAGTACTGAATCGCAAGGCCAGGCTTTCGCTTTTCCAAGACATTTTTTTCTTATTCAGACCCTGATGATATGGAGCTTCTAAGGAAGAAAAAGTACCAGTACTGGTGCAGCTCCTTTGTTCTTTTACTGCGTCTTTGGCCATTGTGCCAGCTTTTGCATTCTTCTCCGCATGTGGTGTGAAGGAACATTGAATCTGAAGTCTGTGCTTGTCAGGTGAATCGTCTGATTTTCCCTTCCTATCTTATAATTTAGGTAAGATTAACCCATCACTATATGACACGAAATGAAATGAAATTAAAGAATTAGTCTTTTTGTTTCTAGCATAAGGTGCTCATTTAATTATGTTGTAAAATATATATTCTTATGTAAATATATAATCCAATGTGAATATTTTCTTCAAGTTTACTTGAAATCTAGCTGGAAAATAGCCAAGAGTTATACACTATTATTTTTTTTAAATGGATAATTATATTAATGAAATGAAATTACCTTAAACTTTTCCTTCTTTCCTCCTTTTTTATTTTCCTTTGATTGTAAGGAAAATAATTTTTAAATTACAATAAGAATGTACTCAAATACTTTAATTATAACTTCATAAAATTCACAATCTCTGTTGCCCTATATAAATTTATAACTGTTTTACACATATCCATTTCTCCATATATATTTGAAATAACATCTGTATGTATGTTATTGTACTATACTGCATTTTTTCCTGGTTGATATTTATATTCCAAATTTGAAAAGTTGGCATCCTTTATTCAGTTGCCAATATCTGAATATGAAATGAAGTTGAACATATCATCTATGATGATAAAAACCCCAAAGATAAACATAGAAAATATTTTCATTCTCTGTGTGTGTCACTTCAAAAGCTTCAGGAGACATTATTATAGGGGATTGGAAAATATTTCATACAGCTTTTCGGCATTTACTTGTTTTTTGACATTCAAAAAGATGCTTTTGCACTAGAGCTTTCTGAATAACACTGCTACTTCTTCCTCTTCTCTGTCTGCATTTAAAAAGGATACACACACTGGTATTTATCAGGTTTGCTGTGAATTAAGATGCTTTTGCACCCATCACTAATCAGCAAACCTGCAGCTCCCCATAAAATGGAACCTTAGAGATTGGATTGCTGCTACAACTTCCACCGGTGGTTTTTATATTTTAATATGACAGTCCATTATAGTTAGTTCCTCATGTTGAAGTCATTAGATATTTATGTGAAGTAGCATGTCATTATCTGTGTTGCTGAACCACGATTATTTTGAACAGTTTGGGTTGCTATTAAGTGAAGACAATTTTTTTAACTGTTTTAATTTTGTATGCGCTAAAGTCTGCGTGCCTGTTCAGCGTTTTTCTGCTTTCCTACTCTTTGATCTTCACACACACACACTTAATTTTGTTAAAGTGGTTGACAAGAAGTAGAGCTGACTTTTCAATGCAAGTGCTCATGAACACAGCTAATTCAAAGATTTACTGTCTTGGGAAACAGGCAAAAGTTGATATTCCAAGTTTCTTTTATGTAAGAGGTCAGTAATTCCAGCCACATACCTCCCCTCCCTCCATCACCTTGTGCTGCTTTGAGTTTAGCACTAGGAATCTAATTTGTAGAAACCAGGGTTTAGACAATACAGGACTAGTGGGTCCTGGAATATTTAGTGGTCTGCAAACAATGCCAAATCTATAACTGCAAACTCACTCAAGAGTTTATAAAAGGTTGCTGTACTTGTAGCACTCAAGCATTGCTTAGCTTTATTGCATTGCAGGTTTTAAGTCTGCAACCTCCGAGTTCCCCTAAAGTAAACTGCCAATTCATAGGGCATTAAATGGGCTTTCTTTCTACCGCTGATTTAACAGATAAAAAAAAGTTTTCACTTTCTTTGCTTGTTTTGTTGATCAGACATTGTTCTATGAAGACTGAAATTATATTGATGGACTTCAGTGAGTCACGCCTGTCCTAAATTTTCATATATACTATAAGGCACAAATATAATTTCTCCTCTGTAGGGACTCAGGACTGCTTAATAGAACCACTCCCTTAATGTAAATTTTACTCCTGTTGCAAATAGGAGTAGGGTAGTTATAAAGTGCCATGAAAAGAGAACATGAGGTAATGGTATCCCACAGAGCTGTGATGTTCGGCCTCAAAGACCACCCTAAGCAGAATGCTTGACTGCATGACTCAGTTGTAAACAACAGATACATCAGTCAGCTTCATGACAGGTTTAAGTTCTAACTTTGTCACTTTGTCTGCCCCTGGCCACAACTTCTCTGGAACACACTAAGGCATATAAACATTTCTCGCAGACAAGTAATATGTATCTGATGCACTTGTGCAGTAACTGTTGTTATATGTAAAGAAGGTGGCATTTAAATAGCCTTTGTTAACCGGATGGGAACCTTCTAGCAGATCCTGAATTTCAACTACTTTTCCAGTTCCAATATCTTGTTTACTTTTGAAAAGAAAAATTAAAAGACTATATATATGGCAAAATAGATTAAGTACTGATATAAATATATCAAAATAAATATATGCCTCCTGATTAAAAAAAAAAAAGCAAACACACACCCCTCCCCCCCAAAAAAAAAAAAAAAAAAAAAAAAAAAAAAAGAGAAAGTCCAAACTGAATAAATTCATCAATTTTAATTTGGAAGAGTGATCAAAGTAAATATTTTTATTAAATTGCATTGCAATCCTTTACACTGTAATCCTCTGAGTATGTATACATCTGTGCTTTTTCTGAAAACTGAAACCCTTGATTTTTCACTGCTGTTACAGAAGACTGAAATATGCCAGATTGCTTAGAACAATCATTGTTTTCTTCATTTATATTTTTGTGTCTGAAATCTGTAGACTGAACCGAATTTTGTTAGTTGGCAGAAAATTGCATTATCTCCTTCAGTCTCCGTTTCTGCTCTGCTTCTCCACATACGTTGATAGTACACGCTCTTTTGCCGTTTCTGCCTGTTTTCCTTCTTCTCTCCCCGTCTATTTGCACAGCTCAGATTCTTCACTGGACTTGATGACCTTTCCATTATTGTGTAATCAGGCTGGTTAGGTACCGTGTTTCTGAGGGCGAGTGGGTAACTGTGAGTGGAGTACGACAAGTGATGTTTGCTGAGTTCGTAGCATGTCAAGCATGACTGACTCAGCAGTATCATTGGATTCATTGTGGTCCAGATATTATTGAAAAACATCTCATGAACAGTCATTCCCTTAACTATGCTCTTGGCCCCATTTCTTTGCCGCTTTGCTCCTACTTAAATGATCAGTGGCCTTTCTAGTTATCCTTACCTTCCCCACAGTGTTGAAATAGCGCTGCCTTCTGAAAGCACGATACTGTGAAACAACCTGAGATAACTTTCACTAGACTGAGGTTCTCCAGACCAACTTTTCAAAAGTGATTGACTCACAGTGTGTAGCACAAAGTTATCTTACATCTTCCTCCAAAGTATGATTCATGCAGTTTGTCCAGCTAAGGTGTTCATGGACCATCATGCATAAACAGAAGTGTTACTTTGTCGTTATCCATCATTGCTATTTGTCTGTCTTAGCTATTTATCCACTGTCAGTCAATGCAATACCTGTGACATCCTGAACATCAGATCCCTAATGGTTCTGGAGAAAGTAATCATACGCACAAGGAATGTACACGATGCCATTGCATCTGCACTAATCTACAGCCAGTTTTCAACTTCCTGACCTAATTTTCTAGTTTTTGATGCCACTGATGTTGACAGAATATTGACACGTGATAGTAACAACAGCACACTCTCTCAAGTATCAGCTTTCACAAAGAATGGGTCAGAGTTATTTCTACTAAAAATAATGGATAAACTGACTTGAGCTTTAGTAGGAGAAAGATCACACCCCAGAAGGAGTTAAATATCCTCATGAATGCCACTGGGCAAACAGATCTAAAACTGGGAAAAAATATGACCTGCAAATTCATTATATCCTTTCAAATGATTTAATGCCTACTGGCAGCATTTTCTTGCATAAGATGAAGGATTCAGATATTCCATGGCCCACAAAATAATGAACTTCTTTGCATTGTTCCGTTCATTGAATTCTTGCAATACAAAATCCATTGTTACCCGCATATACCTGCTACTTCAAGAAAAACAACTAGCAAAGATAAAATATGCTACTAAAACCTTTGTGAAAAACTTCGGCCAATATAAACTGAGTACAGTCTTACATCAAGAGTCTTCAAGCCCCTTACTAGAGTTTTGTCTGTGTCCCCATTCCCCAAGCTACAGAAAAAAAAACAGCAGAATTGTAAACGTTTCGACACAAGCTACTCTTTTTCTAAATGCGATTTCTTTTGGAAAAGGGAAAAATTAAAATGTCTAGTATATTTTTACGTGGCAAATAAAGATATAAATGACATTCTCACAATAACACTATATCATAAATTAAGAGTCCCAGATATTTTGCTTGTGGTACTGAAGTACTGTCATTTTTTTACTGCTTCATTTTTATGCAGCAGTGGTTGAGTTTTGTTGGAAACTCTTTAAGTCACAAGTGAGAATCATTTGCTATCTGTTTTTCAGGGTTAAGAAGAAAAATAAGAAAACAAAAAGATAATAGACATTTCCAGTCTGTAGTGCACTCAATGTGTGTATGTTTGTGTGTGTGTGAGGGAGTGGTGGAAATCAGTAATAGAGAAAAAAAAAAAAAAAACCAAACCAAACCAAACCAAAACAAAACCACAACAAAAATAGAGAAAAAAGATTTTGCTTCAAATTATAAGTTTCCTGGTTGCTATGAGTTTTCATACTGCTAATTAAAAAAATTAAAAGGGTTCATATATTTATATAAACACTATTGCATTAAATAATGGAAATATTTTGTGTCAAAACATAAAAAAAAAAAAATAGTGCATTTGGTTTTAGATTTTAATTTTTTTTCCAAAAGACATACCTCAGAGCTTAAGGAGTTTCATGCACAAACCATTGTAAAAAGGTAATTATTTGTCTGAAAATATTCTTTAGCACCCATTGCAAAGCATGAAAAAGCGATAGTTATAGCAAAAAATATTTTCTAATTTCAAATTCGTATGGAACTTTGAGCAAAATATTCATTTCATACTAAAGGGTAAAAAATTAGGCCCCAAATAATATTAAGAGAAGTAGAATTTATGTACCATGTTATATTTTTTGACCTTTATAATCTTAGTAAAGATTTTGGAATACTATTAAATGCAATCTTTGAAAGAATTTAAACAAATTATATGGAAACTTATGATAGGTATCCCTTCTACTGTATGAACAAATTTCATCTCCTGAAGTGTGTTCTTTGACATATCTTCTGAATCAGGTATTCTTCACACTGGAAATTTCTGGATTATTGAAAAGAACAATTCTCTGAGGGTCATTACAATTTGGTCTCAGTTTAAGCACATTTTTGGTCTGAAAAAGATGAATAAATGTCTTCAAATATAATTTAAAGCAAACTGGACATTCAGTGTCAAACATCCACTGGATATTCAAAGTATCGATTGTGACAGATGGTTTGTGGGACAGATTCTTAGCTCATGTAGATTGATGAGAACACATTAAGATCAGCAGAGTGACATTGATTTATGTTGCCTTTAAAATATGAACTGCACATCTTTGATTTCTTTTGCAAAGTCTGACTCTGTTACAAATGTATTGAGATGTCTGTCCATCACAACAGTAAATTAAGTAAAGGGAAACATGTTTGCGTGTTTCTTTTCTGTGACAATTATAATGTTTCACTTCCCAGAAGTGCCCACTAAATTACAAAAATGTTTCTCCTGAGCACAATAAACAATAAATTTTACTAAGGGAGACCTTATGTCATAGCTACACACTAGGTATCAATTAAACCTCAAATGCCAATCTGTAAGTAGGTGCTGAAATGAAGAATTAGGCATATGAAATGACAAGGTGAACAGAAGAGCCCCTTTGATTCAGTATTGGCAGGATTTATACACTACCAAAAGTCCACTGGCTTCTCTGGTACAGCTCATGGTATTACCATCGGTTTAAAGAATGATCAGCACTTTCCCACAGTGCAACAAAACCCTTTGCTCTGCTTTCTGCCCCCTGAACAATGCAGCCTTTGTTTGCCAAAGTAGCAGATCCCAACACTTCTGAGCTTTTTAACCTTTCTTAGCGCTGGTGATTACATTTGCAATTCATGCCATGTGGATTGTGGATGCTATTTATAAATCCCTGTGGGGGGAAGAAAAAAAGTGGGGAGGAAAGGCTAAAAAAAATAAAATAAAATAAAAATTAATCTGTTTAATTCCTCCTGAAAAAGCCAAACTGTCCAGGTTTTAATGCGCATCAAAGCTTTTGAAACATGCTGAGCAGTTAGAGCAACCATGTCTCACATGCCTGCTTATGGATATACCTGCTGTGAGCACGAGAGTGCCGAGCTGTTCTGTAGTGCAGAGGGCGATACAGTTCCTGGAGCCCATTCTACCTTTCGCATCTAGAACAGGACACCCAGAGTTAGGATTTGCATATCAGGGATAACATTTTTGCAGATGCTTAGTGAATGGAGACTATGAACAGGAACCACCTTATCTTCACCGAACAGGAGTAACTTCTTTGTGACATCAAATACATTGTTCCCATTCTGTGTAAAAGACAGTCTTGAAGACAAAACAGAAAGAAAAAAAAGGAACATTTCTTTTTTTCATAGAACTAGATATATGTCTTGACCAGTTCTTCCACATCTCCTTGACTTCTGCAGTCTTGTAATTTCACAAGAATGAGTATACACCAGTTCTTTGTAACCCATAAGTCTTGAAAGCAGGTGTTTTGGAGAGACATAGCATTTTGTTGGCAAAGCAACATCTCACAGAGGCATAGTGAGGGCCATATGTCTCTAGCCAGGTTCTGCTCCACATTCATCATTCACTTTTTTTTTTTTCCCCCCCTCCTATGATGCATGCCAGTCTCTGACAAATAGTGTGATAGAGCTATCGTACCCAGGAGAAAGAACAGAAAAGCAAGTTGGGCAGACCAAGTAGGACGAAGGTGCTTTTCAAATTATTAGCTGAGATTGTCCACTTTCAATTCCATTTTTAAAGACAGAATGTCAGATTCTATGAAAAGAATAGCAGAATTTAGCATCGAGGTGATGGCACAGAGACAGCAAAACCGAAATGTTTATCAGCCTCTTTCTGTGCACAATTTCAAGTGATCTGTGAGCCAAATAAATAGATCTGTGTTTCCTGAATTGCAACTAAGGCTTCTGCAGTAATCCTAAAGGTACTTCAAGTTGAGAGACTCCTGGTAGGGACATATAGCTGTTCAGCTGTATCGGTCCCAAAGCCATGTCCCCAAGGAACAGTGTAGCTCCATTGTGTAATGCATACAAAACCTATGGATGTTTGTATCTGAGCCAGGAACATTAAATATGATACAAGACTTGCAGCAGTAGTTCTAGCCTTCTACAGCAACAAAATAGTCAGGCATATATATTAATCTAATTTTATCTTTCTTCATCTGACAAGGACTGAAACAGGAACACAAAATAACCTCTCTTTCTTCTTGGAAGAACTCCCAGCTGACAATAGCTCTAACGGAGAGAGGCTGGCTTAAACCAAATCCACTGAGAGGCAGGGATTTCTTACATTTCTCTTGCATTTAACTGAAGCCTAGACCAAAGAAAGTAATATTAAAGGTTATGTTTGATTCTGCTATAGTGGCATTTCTTAACTTAGGAGAACATGAGTAAAGGTGGCCTGTTGAGATTTGACATGACAACCATTGTCATCTTCTTGAGGTGTAGTTTATAGAACAGATGTCCATTTATAGCACAGTACAGAATCTTTAAGGCCTTGTAAAAGCAGAGTTTTGTAAAAGTGCATTTCTCGAGGGATCCTTTTTTTTTTTTTTTCCCCCGAGACAAAAAGCTTCCATACTTTACGTCTGCAGCCACTGCTGCACAATGCCCTCTTTCCCACCCCTGGTATGATCATTCTCTGGGAAGTCACAAATGAATAATAATATCATTGTCTTTCAAGTTAATGGAACAACAAACAAATCCTAGACCTTTTGCTTTTTAATAATGATTGTGGATTTCACAAAAGGTAATACTTAGCATCAAGAAGGACAAAAATTTTTTTCCAAGATTGCCAAGTTACTTCTTCATAATCTCAATATGTATAGTAATGTATAATTTAATTAAATAAATATTAAATTAACATACCTACAGAAGCTTAATTTACACTGGGCACCAGAATGGTCTTAAATGCTACTTATAGATACTTCCAAAGTTTTAATTTCTTTTATTCAGTCTATTATATAAAGCACAAATACAGACTGATTTCATAATTACTTGTGAATAACTCTTTCTTTTTTTCCCAGGTTTCTCTAAGATGAGTAGCTCAAAACTTCCAGGCATTCCAAGTACTAAATAATTCTGAAGTATGACAAATTTCTTTATTTCTTTCTTCTATTTTTAAAAAAAGTAATTCAAAAAGTAAAGTCTTATGTGTTAACTTCTCTTCAACCTTATTTAAGGATTTGCCTATGCCTCATTGACTTTAATATGACAGAAATGTGCATAAATCCTAGCATGTGCTTATATACCTTTCTGAATCTTGGCCAAGATGGTAGAATAACCAAAGATAAAATCTATTATTTCAAATACATAGACCTATATCGGATTCTCATATTGCAAGGACAATATGTCCTTTGCTCCATACCATTGGGGTCTACCACATCCTTCCTGGTTAACTGATCATCATGGGATTAAATAGAAAAGGGTGTGACTTAATAACGCCAAACATATACATTAGCAGAAGATTTTCAAGGAATAAATGAAAGACTTCAAGTTCCAATTGACTATAAATGGGATGTAATTGGGGGTTTTTATGCCTTAGAAAATATCCTCCATTATAATATTTCAGCTTGCTAGCTAGAAGTGACTGGTTTCAGGTGATTAGGAAAGCTGAAGCTTGTATTTTTTGAAGTGGAAAGATATGGACACTACTTATTCTGTTAAATAATAATAGATCTATCTCCCATTAAACTGTGGGAAATAGAAGCAACTAGGGCAAAACAATCTGATACGACTGGAATAGATATTACTCTTTGTATAAAACATTGGATGGTAAATCTTAGTTTGAAAAGCACACAGTGAAATTTAAAGCTACCTGATTTAAATCCTTTTAAAATGGGACACTCCCATTACATTGGACATCTAAATATCTCAGTAGAGAACTTCAGGTTATCATTAGTGTTTGCTGGTGCAGCATTCACATACTTCTTAAAAATACTTCTTTGCTAAAGATTATATATCACATCTTCAGAAATATTATTAGTACCACTGCTTTCCAGAAAAAGTGCAAATTACATAATAGATTTGGTTTAGCTAATATCATTCATAAAATCCATAGGATGACATACATACTGTCTAGAAATTGATCCTCTTACTAACATTAATTCCTAGAACATGATATTTATTAATATCCGTATACTCAATGGTGTCATGATCTTATGTGATATAGCAAGGCCTAGATCATTAGACTGCAAAAAGATCTGCAAACCTGAAAAGCTAATAAAAAAGACCTTGAAAGTATCATTAATCTTGTTTTACAAATGAAAAATTTAGGAAATAAAAGAAGATATTAAGTACTCACAGTCCGTCTTTGCAGTCAAGAAGGTTGTATCCATTCTCTTAAATGGAAGCAAAATAACATTAGAAACAGGGAGTGACTGGCACAGCCAGGTAACAACTCATACTGGAGCCATCTCTATACCCTTAACAACTCCTCCCTTTGTACACTCGGATTTCCTTTTCTTGGGTTTTTTTTGCAGGTAAAATATTTCTTACTTTTTTCCTTATTTAGGAAGATGCTTTCTAGCTTACAGGTGATGTAAGCATCAGGAGCAGCAGCAGTTGCTAAACAAACTTTTTTTCATGAACAACAGAGTAAATAGCCTCATAAAATCCGCATGAGCTGTCAGTGCATGACTTTATGGTTACCTTGGGGCTGCAGCAATTAAAACATGGTATTTACTTAAAAAGAAAAATGTCAAGCTCTTTCAATTCTCAGATCTATGAGTTGGTTTTGTGCTTTAACTACTTTTTTCTGTGGGACCATCTGGGATCTGAATATTATTAAATTAAATATAATTAAAAAATTATATTACTCAATTTATTGGGTAGCCTTTCTAAAGACTCCAGCAAGTTGATGAGGATGTCTTTAGAGAATCTGGGTGAACAAGTCAGAATGATATGGTCAGTGTGCTTAGACAAAGGTGTCTTATTAAGTGTCTTATTAAGGTGTCTTATTCAAAGCTGATATCTTTTTTAAAGACTTGTTTTTTGTCTGTATTAACTGGTTACAAAATACTAAGCTATTGAACAATCTGGACTTGCAGTGTGGAGGGGAATGCTCTGCTTGTGTCTTCTTGTTATTTAATCCCTTCTGTTTCCAAGAACGAAAGATCTGAATGAAGATTGGAAGATGTTTAATTGCCCATCAAGTAGAAAAATAGGAGAACTTTGTTAATATTTAGCTAATCAATATTTAGCTCATCTTGCCCTAAGAGCTTCTTGTTTGGATTTCACTTCAAAGACACATAACAATGGAAGTACCTCTTGCCTCCTTTCTTCCCCCAAGTCTACTTATTCAGTGCTGTGACATTTATTCAGGAAACAGACTTGAGCTTCTACCTGTGTCAGACCAGTGAGTCTGGGAGACATTAAGGGAGAAGAATCAAAACCAAGTCTGGACACAATACTTAGGAAATTCATAGAAATTTAAAGATGCTATCTATTTTGCAAAAGATGTTGCCAAGGTCATGAAAAAAAGAGAGCAGCAAATTGAGATAGCAACATAATCTAGCCATGATCCCAGTAGTTTAGAATTCACCTGGGACACCAAACCTAGAACCTCTAACACCTGAATAAGGGGAACATAGATCTGGCATGTCCCTGCTAGGGCTGGCTCTTCTGGGATGCTGAATACTTCTCGAGATGTAGTCAGAAATTCTCTTCTCGAGAAGGTATTTCTTTATAAAATCTTCACTGAATGAGCATGATCCAGCAAGAACTTCAGTTGCATTTAAAATTATTCTATTAAAAAAAATTCCAGATAGCGTTAGATTTTAGTTCATGCACACACATGCATGGTGCACATAAACAAAAAAATAATGAACCATCTGCTGAGGCAAGTTGCTTGCCCCAACATATTTTCACTATGCATTTAAGAGGTAACGGCATGTATCTGCAATGTAATTTCTCATGACAGTCTTTACTTATATCTGTGAAATATTGTGCCATCATTTCGTTTGGTAAGTCTTCCTGTTTATTTCAAATTCTCAGATAAATAGCTGCATAGGATAAGAACTTAAAGATATGCTTCATTACACAAAAATGTGTATTCAACACAGTAAAAAATTATGGATTATTAAAATCTGCCAATGTTAGATATAGGTATAGATAAAAAAACATATATAAGCAAAGATATAAAAGAGATATACAGAACTATGATTCATTCAATGAAATTTAATTTTTGAGCCTGGATAGTTAGAAAATAGATCAAAAAAATCCTACCTGAAAAAGAAGGACCGATAATCAATCATTCCAGTGTAAAAGTGATTGTGTAATTCCATATCATAACATCATTAAAAACAAAATTAGTTTCACAGATTAATTAATAATTAATAACAACATGATGCTAATATATTAATGCAAATTAAATGCACTAAATGAATGCTGTGACATTCTGAACACTGAGATATTGATGTCTGAATGACAGCCCATGATAACCTCTGTATCCTAGACTTTCTGGATACAGAGCTTTCTGACTCCTCTGCAATTTGTCTCTGCATTCAGGCAAAATCACAGTGAGACCCTCAGGGATTGGGTGATACCTAGAAAGCTACAAAATGAGTCAGGTAAAGCGAGGACCTGAATGTATCTTTCTCTCAAGTGAGCGTTGCGCTACACTGGGATACCAGCTATCTCAAGGTATCTCATGCCTTCATAGGAAAATATGTTTTTAAAATTATATTTTTCCATTAAAAAGCTTTTGCCTCATAAAACATAATGTCTGGCTCTACTAATTACTACCAACATAACAATTTAATGGCAAAGAGAAAAAACAGAATAGTAGAAATGAACAAAATATCTTGTTCTACTCATTCTAGTTAGAGAAACAACAAAATGTTTTAAACACAGTTCAAATTTTGTTTTTAAGAAAAAAATAATCTCTCTTACAAATTACATTGTCTTTTTTTACTTGATTAGTGTAAGAAATAGCTCTTGTTCATCTGCTATCTAGATCCTATTTACATCATTCATGCTGGTAAATAACATGTAAGGTCCCTTCCATAGCACAACTTTGCCTTCCCGTGAGGCAATGAAATTTCCCTTTTTTTTTTATTATTTTACACAATATGAGATGACTGCTTTGTAGCCTGAAGATACATGGAAGAGGAATGATTTCAGCCTGCTGTTTGGGGAGACACCTGAAAAAGTCATCATGTGTGATGGGCCTGGAAGCTGAACTTACTACCTAGCTTTGAATTTTTTTTTTCTGAAAAAGAGCTGCCAATTTCTCTGACTCCTTCAACTAAGAGAGTCAGAAGCTCTGTTTAAAAGCAACAGCATAGGAGGAGCCAAAAGTTCAAGCCAGTGTAGAACTATATTTCTCGTGAGGATGGCTTCAAGTCTTTAAACTCTTCTGGGATTATTGTAGATCTAGGAGAACTCAGCATGTATGGAAAGCAGTTCCATACCTTACATGGAGAGGAAGAAAGTATATCCAACTAACTTAGCAGGAAACAATCCCATTATATAATTTTTTTCATTTTACACAATATTTCTGTCTAAGTAATTTGGGGTAATTCAACCCTCAGTGTACACTGTAGTATACAGTGTCTGTGACACACAAGTGTGTTTTGAAAAATCCTCAGAAGATTTTTGAAGCATTTTTTGTTAAGATTTTTCTTTTTCTTTCTTTCCTTTTTATTTTCCTTTTGCAATATCAGAAGTGAGTGCTCTCTACTTCTCACATTTTTTCATTAATTAGCTGGCTGATGTGCTATGGCCAGTTCCACAGCTCACTGAGCAGCCTAATATTAATATCATGTAGCTTTGTCACTTTACCCAAATGCTATGCACCTTCTCTTGTATAAATAAACAGTAGTTCAGTAATGAGAAATGAGCCTCTAGGTCTTGTTGCTGGTACATTTTTGGGGGAGGGAAGGGATTAGGGAAGTTTTATGTGTGCTGAAGACAGAGGAATTAAAAAAAAAAGGGGAAAAAAAGGAAAAAGATGGACTGGTGAGTCCTACATGTGAAAGCAGTCTTGCAATCAAGCAAACAGAATCAAATGGCTTTGTTAGGAACATTTATAGCTTACATGACCAGAAAAATACTGGTGAAAATATAAAGAAGGATTTTTTTACTATAGGGCAGATTTCTGGACAAAATGTGAACAAAGCTGTAGTTAATGCTCAGTTTCGAGCCACTCTTTGCAAGACAGATAGTGACAAACTGGAGTAAGTATAATGCAAAGAGCAACCAAGACGACTGGGGGCTGGGCCACACGTAAGAGTAGACTCTAAGGGAGCTCCATTTTTTTTGATGGAAGAAGAAAAGACTGACTTTAAGTATTTAATGCGAAGTTGCAGAAAAAAATGGAGCCAGACTGTTCGCAGGTGAACAGATTAGTGGCAATGGGTACAAGTTTCAGTGAGGTAAATTCTGATTGCACAGAAGGGAAAAGAAGTCATAAGGGGAGCTTCCTGGACCAGCTGCGAAGCGTTTGTCTTTGGAAATATTCAAAACTCAACTGGAAATGGCTAGCTTCAAAGTTATATCAGGTTGCTCAGGGCCATTTCCAGTTGAGATGATTTCCAANCCTGATATAACTTTGAAGCTAGCCTTGCTTTGAATGGGTGGTCACCTAGAGCCTAGATGATTTCCAGAGGTTGCTTCTAGCATAAATTATTCTATGATTGTGTAAAATAAGAGAGATGTAGTTCTTTAGATTTTGGTGTGTGAGGGGGTTGTTTTATTTTTTGTTTTGTGGGTTTGGGGTTTTTTCCTTAAAAATAGCTAATCACACACAGTATGAGAAAATCCTCATTTTAAGTTTGAGAAAGAATGAAAAAAAAAGTAGGTATCAATTTCCCCCAGAATGATCAGTTTGGTGGGGATGTGTTTGTATGAGGTCACTACATGCATTTGAGTTTGGTATGGCTTTGAACTTCCTGAACTTGTTGGAAAAGGGCACCTGGTGAGCAGCCTGTGTCTGAGTAGCTATGACTGAGCTCACAGGGACCATCTATATTTCCTGACTGAAGTTTAATGAAAAAATACTTCGCCACTAACAGGATCATTGAGTTTCAGTGGCTCTGTTCAGGATCTGTAGTTGCTGCAGCTGTAGCATAGAAAGTCCCCCATGGAAAAGTGGAAGTGGGAAGAGACTCCATTATCTGTTTGGAAAGCTCAAAAGACCATGATACAATAGTCAGCAGAGACACCTAGAAGGGTCCTTTGGTCTAAAGTAGCAAGCACAAAGAACTGAGACCAGTGATGAGAACACCGAGACTGTAATCATCAGTTTTTCCCCAGTCTGTCACTTCTTTCAGGAATAAAGTGTAATTCTGTGTTTCTTTATTTCACAGTCAATTTCTCCAGAATAGTCTTGTCTGAAGGGAACATGTTAAGCCACTGGAACTTTGGATATTACAGATCTTGACAGTCCACTGCTCTACAGGGTGTAGATACATTGCACACACACACAGATGGATAGACATATATTTGTATATATATATACACACACATGTGTGTAAATATATGTCTGTCTGTATATATATATGTATATTAAGTATATATATAAATTTATATAGTGGACTATGCTCAAAAGACTGAGGTGTAAGACAATCCTCAGCAAATTACTAGCCACATATGCCATAGAAGCACACTGTCCCATCCTTTGACATTTTGCAGGATAGCTTTTGTTCAGAAAGCATGGCTACACTGACACATGCTTCCCAAACAGGTAACAGAAAGTCCATAGTGGATAGAAAGGCACTGAAACTACTTTTCCAGTAATAAACCAATACATTAATCAGCTAAACTTTTGTTGTATTATATTTGTATTTTTGACTAGACAGATCACCCTGATCAAATTTTATTCGATTCACCCACTATTTTGCATATTCCTTTTCTTATTTTTGAATTTTGGCCTTGCAATTCATCATATGTTTCTATGTTTGATTCTCAAATCAGGAGTTTGCAGATCATAACCAGGAGATGTACATACATATGTAAACCCCATGGACACGACTTAGAGAGCTTGAACTTTCTGTAGCATCTATAGAGAAGAAAAGGGACATTCTTAATCACTCTGAAGGATATACATACACAGATGTCAAGATTTCAATAAAAAAGGAAGTTACCATGAACCAAGGACATCGGTGAATATTAGAATTAGTGAAGACTTAATACCTGTGGATCAAGAAAATATTGAAATGCACAATTTCAGTCACATGAAGAGAATGCAGAAACTACTTTAAGAGTAGTTATTTAAAGGCATTTTATTATGAAATAGTTCCAGACTGCACAGTAACCTACAAAGATCATTTCACTAATATTTCAGGGTTTGTTTACACAGTCTTCTGTTAACAGTTATTTTCTCAAAAGATACTTTGAAGGTCAATGTAAGCTCTAGGACACAAATCTGCTGAATATTTTGCTCATGCGCACTACTTCTCATTCAAGAAGTAATGAACGCACAATTTAAACCAGAAGATAATGAAAAAGACTATATCCATTTCTAAACTAATTTCAGAATGTGGCCCACTCTGGGGTTCATTTTTATAACCCAGACAGGGGGGTGGTCATTATTCACCGGGAGCACCACCCAGGACTGCATTTCTTTTCTGTTAAAGCAAAGGACACCAGTGTGGAAGAGCATGCCCAGATCCCAGCACAACCTGAAATTCTTTTGCAACCCACCACAGAGGTTAAGTTAGAACACATTCCTTATATAGACCTGTATAAACCTGGGATTCAAAAAGGAATCCCTGTCTCCCATTGTGCTGGTTTTGGTTGGGATAGAGTTAATTTTCTTCATAGTGGCTAGTAGGAGGCTATGTTTTGGATTTGTGCTGAAAGGAGTGCTGATAATATAAAGATGTTTTGAGTTGAGCAGTGCTTACACAGAGTCAAGGCCTCTTCTGTCGGGACATCCCACCTTAACAGCGAGTAGGCTGGGGGTGCACAAGAAGTTGGGAGGGGACAGAGACGGGACAGCTGACGCAAACTGACCAAAGGGATATTCCGTATCATATGACATCATGCTCATCATAAAAGGCACTGGGGGAGGAGGACATTCAGAGTGATGGTGTTTGTCTTCCCAAGTCACCGTTACACGTGACGGAGCCCTGCTTTCCTGGACATGACTCAACACCTGCCTGTCAATGGGAAGTGGTGAATGAATTCCTTGTTTTGCTTTGCTTGCGTGAACAGCTTTTGCTTTACCTATTAAACTGCCTTCATCTCAATCCATGAGTTTTCTCACTCTTACTCTTCCAATTCTCTCCACCATTCCACTGGGGGGGAGTGAGCAAGTAGCTGCATGGTGGGTGCTTAGCCCTGGCTGGGGCAAAACCATGACACCCATTTTCTTGTCAAGATGTAAGGAACTGCTTATTTCTCTGAGTTGTAGCTTGCAAGAGAGTTCTGTGTTTCTCTGAAGATTTGGCACCAAAAAAAAAGATTTAGAAGATGTTTGAGTGGGACATTGTGACAATCCTTAGTAATCTAAGATTTTCTGGCCAAAATGGACACCTGATTATATGAGATTTTTCTAGCCCCAAACATCATATTGCAGCAAGGAATGAACTTGCTTAACAACTTGTATCATGATAGCAAGTGTAACTTTCTAATGATACATGGAATGTCCCTTACCCCCGCCCTCTTCAGCAAGAATATCACCGCTACTTAGAATATAGTTTAACAAACAGTGGTGAGCAGAAGGGGAAGAAATTCTTCCTCATTGGCCAGTCTGGCCTTGAACTACCACACCATCTTTTTCAGTTGTACTCTGATGTGTGTGTCATAAACTTCTTGGTCAACACCAACACAAATGAGAAGAGCTCTCTATACCTATAGTAAATCTGAGGATGCTACATCAGCTAGTCTGTTCATAGAGACTCCACTCTGATTACTCTGAAGTGACTGCATGGTAAAGTGTGAATACTGCCTTTAAAATAGTCTTTCAATATCTTTTAATTTCTGTTATCTTTCTTGTGACCTCTTTTCCTCATTCTCAGCATTTGGTGTAATTTGCCCTATAACCATTATACTGGTTTTTGCTGACATGTGATTACATTTACTGAGTGTTGTACAGATTTTTTTTGGCTTTGATGGTGTAAATGATAATACGTATTATTCTTCCCTTGCTCATGAAATGGCACAAGAGTTGTGAACTATAGCTGTAGCTGTGACTTGATTAAGAAAAGCCAAGCAAAGTGGGGAAAGGACAGGAAGGTTATGCTGTAACTATCCAACTCTGATGCTTCATTCCAGGTTCCTTCATCTGGAGAGTTTATGCAATGACTCTGCAGGAGTGGACCTGATTGGATTAGTGATACAGTAAAGTAAGCAGTGAAACTTAACCAGAGGAGTTCTACCACAAAGATGATTTTATGACACCCTATTAGGCAGAGCAAGATGGTGTAGAACTCATATCACAGTTTCTTAACCCAGCATATGATGTCATTAACTCAAATGGAAAAGCTGTTCTTCTGATTTTAAAGAGTTTTGAAGGCATGAAGCTATAGCTATAAAGTAATCTGAAAATAAAGAAAGAAACAAATTATTATTAAAGACTACTGCTACATGTGAGAAATAGTAGAGAAAGTAGTAAAAAATGCCTTCAGTGTCTGGTCACAGAGATAGGCTGAAGATAGCAGAGATAGCAGAAGTAGAAATAGGTTTGGAATATGACTGCAGATGTATGGAAGAGTGTGTCTGAGCTGCTTGAGCTGCCATTTGGCTATCAGCCTCTCTGGAGTACTGGTACCAAAGTAGGCTTCAAGTCCACCATTAGTGCTGATAGGAAGTCTGAAGGAGAAAACTGATGGGCGACCATGTAAGAAGTCCAGTGGAGCAGCAGAGAGCACAAGTTGACAAATCAGCATTGACTCACAAAGTTCTTTTAGACTGAAGCTGAAGTTAAAAAGAAGAACTGGAGCTTTGGCTCACTTTTTGAGAAGAGCTGACCTTGTGCCCAGAGAAGGAACCAGGAGGAGTTTTGGTAGACGAGGGGCAGCACTTCCCACTCATCCTCCCTTTTACTTTTAAGCTCAGTCAAAAACGTGACTTCCTGATTTTAGGGAGTATAATACCATTTAGCAAAAGACATGTAAGTATTGATGCTTGTTGGTCTCCCACTTCACCACAACAACGGCACTTTTGGGAATGTCTTGCAATGTCTACCCTCAGAATCAAGACATCCAGAAACAACATAAATAAAATGCAGCTATCTCGAATTATTATCAGGAGAGCATTTTCAACTAGACAGATTTTATAGGGATGAGTTTGTTCATTGGTGGCTCCTGTGTCATTTATTTTCAGGGTAGATGCCATTTCTTCCATATATCTCATTGTCTAGTACCCTAGCAGAGCAAACACAGAGTACTTAGCAATGCTATGTTACAATTAACTTGCCATTATTAAACCAACTGATTTGTCTCTGATGTGAATGTTCCTAGGGAAGAAATTGTAATCAAGCAGCACCATATGGACAACAGAGATTTGGATCAAACAGAAAAGAGAGAGTGACTAACAAGAAGTGATGAGTGTAAGTTATCGTTATGCTGGAAAGTGGATATAAATTTACTCCTGTGTCTAAAGACATTGAAGCTGGGGAACCTTCAGTACAAAAAAATTAATTAATAGCACAGAAAGAATAACAGGACTCACATTTCTCTAAACTTTTGCAAATACAGGCCAAAAGCAGTAACATTTCTGCCTTTTACATCTCAGAGGAGTTCTAATTTTTGCTGTATAAAGGGTCAGTACTGGTTTTAGAATT
The DNA here is from genome assembly GCA_013400195.1 of Aramus guarauna. Taxonomy (NCBI): domain Eukaryota; kingdom Metazoa; phylum Chordata; class Aves; order Gruiformes; family Aramidae; genus Aramus; species Aramus guarauna. The sequence goes on along the minus strand of VXBL01001983.1, from coordinate 57,766 downwards.
TATTACAAAACACTAAATATTGAAGATATAGTGGTGAAATCAGCAGCAAGAAAGAAGGTAGCTTGTTGCTAAGTATTAATAAATAAAAATGCATTTTGGTTATCTTATAGGAGTTGATGCAGCCTTAGGGTAGCTGCCAATCAAGTAATGTTTTATGTCTCTTAGTTCCTGGCTATTAAAAACAATCAAGGTTACCATGGAAACTGCAATTTTATCACATGGTATTTTTGCAGTCTTTCAGCTACAGACCATGCTATTAAAGAAATATTTCTGAGTGCTATGTACTTCTGTATTTCTTAATATTTTGAATGAAATATTTTTAACTCACAGTCAAACTGTGCCTATTAGGAATTTTTTTCTTTTTTTCTTTTTCTTTTTTTTTTTCTTTTAGGAATATCCAATAAGGACTGTATTAATGAACATATAAGACCTTATTCATTCCCAAAATCTTCCACTGTAGAAATTAAAATGGAAAAAACTCTCAGCCTTTATAGTCATGATAAAAATATAACTATTTTAGTTCACAACACGTAAAATTATTGCATTTTAAATACACTTCTACATTTTCTTTCATTTCCTTCACCTCCAACTAGATGCATAATAGTTTAAATTATTATTATTATTTTTATGATTATATTTTTAAAAGAATGCTAAATGTTTTATCCAAATTCATTAGTAATATATATAAAATTAATGTTCATGGTTATTGTCTTTTCAGGCATATAAAAGCAAAAAGAGTTGTGCTCTTTGGATTCATGTTTGGGAAAATCATTGCTGTTCTTGATAATAAGAATGCATATTTACAAATATATGAAGGACAGTTCCAGCTTGATACTTTCAGATATATAAAGTGTATGTAAAAGTATATAAACTTCATTAATGTCAGGCTTTTAGAGTTATTTGGCAGAATAAGTAATCTAGCCAAAATCTAAAGTGCTACTTCAGCTGGTATGAACACTCTTGAGAAGAAGACACCAAATACAACAAATTAATAACCTGTCCTGCAAAGGCAACAGCAGGATTTCTCCTAGGCAGCTGACTCTTCTTTTTTGCCATGAGAGTCTATCAGAGTCAGTTTAAACACCTGTGGAAGAAATTAAGTTTATAAGCACAGGTTTATAAATCTGGATGTGGTATTTGTTTTGGAATAGTTTGCTTATCTAGAAGTATGTTTGTGAAAGTAAGAGAACATAATGAAATTTTTACTTTAGAACCAGTGAGTTTACTAATTTTTGAAGGAGTGAGCTTTCATGGACTTAACTCCCTGGTTCTTCCAACCACAAGAAAGAAAAGAAACACAAATAGCACGATTAAGTAGGTGGGCTGATAATATAGAGGTAATCTCTAAAAGGAAAGAACATTTAAAGAAGTATTAGCACAATAAATGTATTAATAGCGAATTCTGGAAAAATTTTGCAATTCCATACTTTTTACATTTGTAAGCATCCTGCCACTTTTTCCCCGTGGAGCTTACATTCTCATTCTCCAGCCTACTGTGTGTAATAATTTGTCCCATAGGACAGCATAGTCTTCTCACAAACACATCATTTATATTTCAGTGGGAATGACATTTACTTCAATTACAATTCTACTTTTATTATTAGGAATAGTTATTTATTGGATGCCAGTATTTAATAAAGGGCAGTAAAAAATTCATAGTGTTAGTGATTCTATTTGAGCTGATGTTTTAAGTGCTTGTCTTTATTTGTATACATTGCAGTTGTGGCGACTGAATAGTGATAAATAGCAATAAACTATAAATTCAAATTAAAACCCACAGTATCATGGAGTGAATGATCCTTTTACACAGCTGAGGCATGCTGAGATGGACTAAACAGTCTGCCTTGTTCATTTCAAAGATGTTTGCCACCTTAACGTGCATAGGAAACCACACCGGATCACGTCCTTCTTTCCTCTTAGAGTCAGAATTGCTGGATAATGATCAGGTGAGGCAGGTTCAGAGCAAGTCCCCATTTCTAAATGGTGCATTACCAAGCAGGCAGGGCCCAAGTTAGGGAAATCACTTTTTTTGCATAGATGTGCTTAAGCTGGTTCACTGCATCGTTATGACACTGCAAACTCATGTATCCAACTTTGAATTAGGTGCTTAAGGACATGGTTTAGTGGTGGGATGGCAAGGTTAAGGTTAGTGGTTGGACTTGATGATCTTAAAGGTCTTTTCCAACCTAGATGAGTCTATGATTCTATGATTTTATGAATAACCTCCGCTATCAGGCCTAAAGAAGGCAGAAGCCCACACAGACTTGTCAGTCCGCGTGTTCTTTATGGCGAGCCCAGGGCTGGTGCTGACTTTCCCCATCCTCGCTTGCTCAGGAGGCCCAGAGCATCGCAAACAGGCAGTTCTAGCAGAGCCCAACAGAAATATTTTTCATGGTACTCTAACCGCTCATTGTTTTTGAGAGTTAGGCTGCTCAGCTTTTGACAGCTCCTCATTTCCTGGGTAGAGCATAACCTGGTCCCTCACAACAGACAGGTCCCCCTCCGGAGGGCTGAGGTTTCTCACGGGCTTGCAGCACTGGCTGAACCTGGCACCGCTCCCTGCAACTGCACTGCCCTACCTGCACTGATGGGCAACGCAATCAGAAAAGAAAATTTATCTGAAATATTTTCTTTTCCAAAGCACTGGCTTGCTCTCTCTCTCGCCCCTCACCTCCACGCTTGCTTAATATACTCCTCCTCCATCTTTATGCTGTGCAGCTTTTTTACTAACATTGCAAGGATATTGTTTAAATAGGTTCAGCAAGTAGTTGCTTTCACGGGGCTACCTTTGTTCCTTTTGCTGACACCTTTTCTACAAGAGCAGCAGACTGCATTGCTGCTGCCGCTGCTTGAATCTGAGAAACAATTTCACAGTGAGGATTTGCTGCTTTTCCTCTACAGGCTGCTTGACAGTGATGCATGAGGAGGCTTCTGTGAGCAAGTGTTGGCCTCCTCCCTCTCCCTATGGACACAGCTATTACTTCTACCTTTGTCACAGCTTATAGAAGATCACACCAGAGCTGAGGATTTTGCTTTGGTGGCCGCTGTTTCTCTCCGATATTCTGCTCTAGGTGGAATCATTGAATCCTACTTTCCTATGGCAGCATCATAACTTCCTTTCAATTTTCTCAAAAATAACCGTTCCTTCTTCTACTTGGATGATTACATACATGAGGTCTAAATAAGGAGAAATGGAGGAAAGGCAGAAACATAAGCATTTTACCCTGACAACCAGAGAACAGCCTGTTCTTCAGCTGTTTTGCCTATCTTATGACAAGTAGCATTCTGTTTTAACTTGTAGCTAAGCAGGAAATAGGGTTTTAGCCTGTTGAAAATAGTAATCGTGAAGTCTCTGTGGGAGTGTGGGCAAAGATATATGAGGTTACAATTGTTCTTCATTTAAAGGTAATACTGAGCCAGGAGAGGATTGCCAATAGAAATGCAGTCAATAAAAATAGGGAGAAGAAAACAAAATTACCAGACTTGGAACTGGGAAAATGCCTTCCTTTGCTGGCTATACCTCATGTTTCCTGTCTGACACTGGGCAAATTTCTGAGTGAGAAATCAACTGCAGTAGTGACTGCTGATATTTCACCATATGGGAATAAACTTGGCGAAGAAAGTACGGGACACAATATATCTATGATTTGTTACTGTCAGAAAACTTCATATCAAAATTCTTTGCAATGTAGAAGTTGGTTTCAACTCAAATGCCTTCTTTTAGATACAAAATTATGCAGCTCAGAGAAAATTATCTATTTTTTCATAAAAAGGAAACTCTAGAAAGCTCTTTTTTATCACAAAAACTTTTAAAAAAATGTAAAAATAAATATATTCACAAAAATAAACTCCACCTTTTTTGGTCCAAATCTCATGATTTTCCCATCTCTTCCTTCATTTTTATCTATTCCCCCTCCTTTCCTATCTCCGATCTCTAGGCTTAAGGCCTCCTGACCATCCCTGGACAGGGACAAAGTCTTCCTGTCTCACATGGCAGTTAGAAAAAGAATGGCTAATGAATATGAGGGTGACATTTTTATAGAGAAAGGGATGAGAAAGCACTTATCGGCTCTAGCACATGGGAGTTTTGATTTGATTTGTAGTTTCCCACAGGTCCTTGTACACCAGAGCTACACATATCAAGTGAGACTGCATTTCAGACAGAAAATCTACATTATAGTTATGGAGATTCTGTGCAAAAAAAGGTGGTGGAAAATGGTAAATGAATAACAACTAAGTTGAGGTATCTAACTCTTTTAAGCACCTTTAAAATCCAGCTGTGAGTTAAATAAACATTTAGAGATTAGACAGACAGACAGATACCGCTACTTTGCTGTTACTGCTTATTTAGCCTTTGACCTTTGATAATGGACATGACTGTTGGAGAAAATGGAGTACATCAGACAAAAAAAGTGATTCTATATTTGAGTATATCCAGGATCAAGATAAAATATATTGAATAGCATAATATAGACTAGCCAGTATTTTCACTGTCAGAGTAATAGCATTCTATTTTTCTCCAAGCATCTGCTGCATCAGCAAACAAAACTAGTAGATCTACAGTTTAGCTGAGAGTAGCTCCCAATGAATTTCTTTATGGTGGGGAAATGAATATTAACATCACTAAATAAATCAAAACACAGCAAACAAGAAGCAAAGTCCAGAGTAGAGCCCAATCCTTGACAGCCCTTGGGCAAAGATACTTAGTCCAGTGCACTTAGTCACATGTTTGAGTTTTAACTCTTTTATTCCTCTCTCAAGGTGAGTCACACCTTGGCATCTCAAAGAGAATGGGTTTTTTATTATTACTATGGACCTGAAGTGAACAGCTTTGGCAAACACAGAATGGATCAGAGGCTTTAAGGGTTTAGCAATTCACAGACAAGATATTTCTTAAAATATTTGAAATATTGGCTGAGGAATGGTGCAAGGAATCATCTGCTGGAAAAGAAAAAAAATCACGTTGAAATATTTTCTTACACAAGCACAAGCAATTTTTGCAGCACAGAAGCCTGAGGTAATGGCTCTCAGTCCTGTGCCCAAAATGCCCCACACTATGTAGGATAAAATATCACAAAATCTCTTCTTCTTTCTCCCTCTCTTTAAAGCAAACAAGCAAACAGGCCCATCTGCTGCCTTTTGTTGCTGGTGAAGAACCCTTAAGGCAGCTGAGAGTAGAATATTTGCCTTCATCATTGGGTAGGATTCTATTTACATATTTACAGTGCAGTCAAAATTAAATACAAGAATGCAAAAGGAGTCCGAGCCAGCTTGAATTTCATCTGCATAAGGGGGTGTAAAAGTGGTGCTTGAAAGAGCAGTGCTCTAGGGAGGCTGAAACTGGAAAGTTGTCCACGAATATAAGTGAATAGGTTTACTGTACCAATCAAGCATGCTGGCAACGAGGACCACCTGCTAGAATAATCTCTCTCTGAGACTCACTTAAGGAACTAAATCACCTGCTTAAAGTTTTATTTAAGTGAAATGGCCCAGAAAAGCAAACACAGTGTAGCTTGACAGCAGGTCCTCAAGAGAGGAGCCATTTGTTGCTTGCCCAACTCACCAGATGATGAGCACCACGTTTTCACTTAGTCTGAATGACTGAACACACAGAGTGGCTTATAAGGCATGCCAAAAGAATTATGATTTTGGTCACAGATATATTTGGTACAGGAAAGCAGGCACTGTTGTGATAGCTACCCATGCACCTAAAGGTACCTCTAGCCCATAGAAGTGAAACTGAAGTAGTCTGATGGTTTTGTGGCTTAGTTTTGTGCTCTCTTGAATGACCTCTACTCAGGACAATGTTTTAAGATTTCCGTACTTATTACAGTAGTGTTTACGTACCTCAGGTAGGAGTTTCACTCACTCAGGTACAGGTACATAAATGGAATAGTTCTTGTTCTTGAAAAATCAGGCAGGGAATGAGGTATTATAAAAAAAGTATGATTAGTTTCATTTTACAGGTAGAAAACTGAAGATGGAAACTTCAGTGTCTCACTTAAATCAACATAACAAGTTGTAGCCCTGCTAGAGCATAGTCATTTCTAGTTCCACTCTAATATCTTACAGAAAGATTGCTCTTTCTTGACATTGTGACTGTTGTAGAAAAATAGCTGACTTTGGGCATTAGTTGAAGACCATGTAAAAAAGCTAGCAGATGCTTAGAAATTATATAAAATGTGACTGATTTCTTTTTATTCTGGTGTATGCATTCACATCACAAGACAGTTGGGGTGCAGAATCCCTGTACTGTGATGTGCCCTAAAAATTCACAGTCCTCGTTCCCTGTTCTCTCACTGAAAATTTTTTGTATCAGTTGGCACCAATATTAAGGACTCACTGAAGAAAGGCTTCAAGCACTGCATTATGTCTTGGGCAGCCCTACTTATAACTATTCACCTCACTCCGAGAGCCGGATTCTGTCATTCTCACTCAATGTGAATTTTCACTTTGCTCCATGAATTGCTCCATTGGTTCTAATGTGGATTTGCGTGCTTCGAGGTAAACAATTGAAAGTAACAGAATTAAGCTCAGTATCTTTTGGGCTGCACTAATTCTGGGAATGATGAAGGTACCATTTTTCTCTTCTCCCTCTTCTCTCTGTCTGGGTCAAAGCAGACAGCCATAAGAGAAAAGCTATTCTTTTTTTTCCAGAATATATTTATCAATACAGCAATATTTGAGGCATGCATAGGTCTTGATTTAATTTTTTTTGTATATCTGAGCTGCGTGTTTGGAGGCATTGATTAATCAGAAAAGTCAGGAAAAGTCTTTTCTTAAAATACGTTGTCTTCTATGTCACAGGGGTGGGTAGAATAGAAGATACTTATTTTTAATGAGATCTTTAAAAAGCCATCACTATTTACTTTGCCTTTTTTTCCACTTAATTTTCCCTCAAAATGAAATAAAATAAATAAGCAGCCTCCATTAAAATTGCATTTACTGACTGAAATGAGAACAACATTGTGATGTAACATGTTATTTACAAAGATCTCTGGGTGGCCACCACAGCAGAATTGCAATGTAACAACCAATTAAAATTAAATCCTGTATAACATCTTTAAAAA
>VXBL01001983.1:0-50131 GCA_013400195.1 Aramus guarauna | reverse complement strand
AAGCCAACATTATTTTTTTTTTTTTTTTTTTTTTTTTTTTATGAGTGAGTTCTGTGGTGTGTCAAAGCCCAGTGAATGAAAAGTACATTGCAAGAACAAAACATGAGACATGATTTTCTGAAGTGGAAATTACCCAGAACTTGTGGCCAAGTCAGAGGGTGCTAAGAGTGTTCAGAGCTCAAGAAAGTCCATCCTTTTCTTTGACTGTTACTGCCTCAGTACTACAAATTTACTGTGTAAAGTCCTGAGTGGTACTAATAACATCTATGTTATAGTTTTACTTTGTAGGCAGGTTGAAAAGAAAAACAAAATTCTAAATAAGTGTTCCAGTTTGGTATTTTTTTATTATTATCCAGGATTAGCTTTACAATTACAAGGCGTCTGCCTCAGACATCTGTTGGAACAATGACTGTTAAGATGACAGAAAAGGCAAATTTCCTTTCTGTATTCCCTACACACAAAGTAATACAGCTGATGGCACAAAAGATATGCACTATAAAATTCTTAGGGCCCCTAGATGGCAGTCAATAGAGGGATTAGAAATGACTTGTCCTTTCAGCTTCAGAAAACGAGTAGCAGGGAAACCTCTGTGAATCCCTCTTGGGACACCACACTACTGATTCCTTAATTCCGTGTCTTCAGAGGAGCTTACTTCCTCACTTTGTTGTGTATTTTTGTGAGTACCTGCCTGGCTGCTACCACTGTTATCGTTTCTCTAAGTCTGCATGATAACATACGTGCTTACTGTTATACCAGAACATACATTTGTAAATGAAGTAATTGCAGCAGAGGAAATGGGGGGATTCAGAGGAATTGATGTTGTACGGGACTGTTCATGTTTGCTGTGCACTGAAGCGCAGACAGTGGATTTACATGAATTTACTGGCGAGATTCTTCTGAGCAGGATGGGGTCCCTGGTCCTGCTGAGACGCCCGAGATGCAGGGGCTCTGACAGAACCGCACTAACTGCCAGCACTGAGAGGAGAGCCTTCCTCTCCATCACACCCCTCAGACCTAGCTAATTCCCAGTCCTTTTATTATAAATCTGCACCGGGGTGGTCAGATTTCCCTCTTTCTGAGTAAGTGTGGAAATAATTTCAAGTCCTGTACGTTCTTATCAGTCCGAGATGTGAATTCCACGTTAAGTATGCATAACCAAGAAGCATGTTTATAGCCCTGATATGGATTTTTAGGGCCACTGTAGAAAGAAATGCAGAGTTCAGTGATCTTTACTCGCTCCCTATTCATATGCATAAAGAAATGTCTTTGTCTCATAAAACTTAATCTTTAGCTAAAGTACTGAATCTGAATTATTTAAATTGGACTGTGTTATAAACCTTTTTAGATTATAGGAGCTAGTGACTCTTTCTCACGTCTTTTATATGAAATGAGCTGTTGTGATCAAGTTCTAACTTCTGCTAAGCATAAAATGGGATTTGATATTTAAACTGAGTAATAGCAATTTAATGTTCAGAGTCTGTGGGAAAGCAAAGATTCCAACAAGTTCAGTGCATTCTGTGAGTTATCAGAAAAGTAGGCTTTTAAAATTAGTATCTTTGCTTGGGATCTGAAAAGAATCCCTTTCATTTGTTAGTTTGCATGAAAATTAGTTTGACTCTTTTGTTTAACTTCTGGCCTGTTGGGCTGAATGCCTTGCATTAAGCTTGAATATCCTTGAGCCAGATTCCAAGGTCCTTATCAAAGATCCAGCTCAAAATATTTTAATCAATTGGGTGCTTCTCAATTGCTGCAGTGGAAATTCGTGAGAGTTAAGATCAAGTGAAAATGGGAGGAATTTAAACAGCTGGGTTCAGTCCTGCTCCCATGCTGAAATAATTGATTCAACTGGGAACAGGACTGAATAAGTGCTAAAAGCTAACAGTACAACAAGGCTGCTGCTTCTTAAAAGAACAAACGATTAATTCTCTTTAACAAGTGAAAGAAATTAAGAAATTTGATTATCTATATTTGGGTTATTTGCTATAATGAAAATATTATAGTTTGGTGTATCTAATCTTTTCGTAGGTAGGTTTTCTTTTGAGTACATCTTTTGTGCACTGCTTTTGATAACTTACACACAAGTACAGCCCATTGTTAGGGTTAATTCAAATGAAGCTCACTGTGGTCCATACTCAGGAAAAGAACACAGACACACTGACCTTCACGTACATACTCTTAAATGCCATGATGTATTCAGATGGTTTTCTGGAGAAAGGTCTAGCTTTTGGTACAGTCTTTCAAAAGATCTCTTTCCTAATCAGGTGAAAAAATAATTGGTACACTATAACTCTCTTTCCCCATATAGATCTCTATGATTTCTATTACAAAGTCTACAGAGAAAATGGTGTGTCTATTAGATTGCCAGTTCTGGCCTGAAGAGTTCCATTTTAATTTCCCTAACTGCACTTATATTTTCACTGCTGTTCTAGGCAGGGCTCTGTGGTCCAGAAGCTATCGTAGGTTCTTTCATCCTATTGTTGTCTATTGATTTTACTGGGAATTAAATACCTTACAAACACTTGGCTTTGGTTTTTCTGGGAGAGTTTCACCTACTGTCAGCCATCTTGTCAGGCATCTAATCTGAACTGACTAATTTAGATCTGGGCTTCTTCTAGTCTACCGAGAAACAGAGGAAAGAACTTCCAGAAGCTCATTATCCCAAAATAGGTATTTAGAATAGTGAAAATAAACTGTTCTCTGGAAGGAATATCTTTCTATCTTGATTTGCTACAGAGGGAGGCTAAATGATTAGCTTAGACTCAGTGGTTAACTATTCAACAATTAGCTACGTGTGGTGAATCGAACCAGCTCTATCCCAATACCCATTTATCAAATAGGAACAGTACCTAAAAATCTCACTAAGCATTTAAGATTCATCCCTCACTAATGAAAACATTTCTCATGAAGACCTCATGCAGCAGATTAAATTTTTGAGACATACCAACAGAAGGAAAAGGATTTTTTTTTTTAAGGGTCAAAGCCTGATCCCCTGGTCACTTTATAGAATACTTCATTCTTTTTTCCTGACAGGCATAATCACATTGAAATAACATAAGGTTATTGACATTTAGTGACCTGTTTGGCTGTCTTTTCTGGCTTAATAAAAAAGCTTTTTTTTTTTTTTTCCAATCTGAAAGACTGTTTACCCCATGCTAAAATGCATAATGGTTTTCTATGTCATGCGGAAAGCTACATATTAATAAAATGTCATTAGTAGCTAAAGCAACAAAATGAGGTATGAAAGACTCTAATGGCAGAATTATTATCTATCCACTTCTTTTCTTAAACCTCAAGGCCCATAGCAAAAATAAAATCTATCTCTAATACTTCAAAATTATTTCTCAGACCCAGTGGAATGACGTCCTCATTCTAAAACAGATAAGAATAACTGTGGGTGAAAAGGTACATTTGCTACTACACATTCCAGTGTTGTAAATAGTAATACAGCTTATAAGCAGTGAGCAGAGTACTAATACTTATAACGAAAGCAAGATGGACACTCTTAAAGCGGTCTGCTGAAGGCTTATATAGCAACTCTTATACTTGATGACCAGATAACTTTTTTGCAGCTTATTACAATTTTTAGGGGGTAGAATAAGACAAGATTCTATCACTCTCACTTGATTGCTTCATATTGCAGCACATTGGATTCATCGGGTTTTTTCTGAAAACAAAACAAAACGGAACAAAAACGATTCCACGTACATAAGTTTATCAACCATTATAAAGAAAAAAACAAAAAAGTATCGACTGTTTTAAAATTCCAATGCTGACGGGTTATTTAATTAGATTTAATAAAAGTTGGAGTTGAATAAAAAGATGTAGCTTCAATAAAGTATTCTATGTCTTTGACTAATTATAAAACTTGCTTATAAACTAAGCAAGAGGAAATTAAATGTAAAATTTTCTTTCATATGTCAATAAAGATAGCTTTCCTTTTAACAAAGCATTAAAAAAATAGGACTAGAAGACTTGGGCATCTAGTCCCTCTTAAAGTAACCATATCATAATCATAGGTATTTTCATGAAATTACACAGGCCCTTCTTAAAATCAAGTAAGTAACCTGCACTCCCTTTTCAGCAATCCTGTTTTATCTGTATTCTTCCTTCCTAATGCTGAGCTGCCTACAACAGCTTTAATGGTCATATCCAATTTTCTTACAAGATTAAATATAATCCTTTCAAAAATTATTCTGTCTACCTTTACTATTGTTCTTATCAATATTAGTCCCTTCCAGCTGCTGTTTTTCTTCCTTCATGGTATTGCATTATTTATTTCTATATTCACATTTATCTAAGTTTTCTTTTCTTGCCAAAGTCACAGTAGCTACTACACTAACCTTTCACAACTTCTTTCTCTCTATTCCTTAGTTTAAAGATGTTCTTATCTCAATTTCCCAAATGTTAGCTCAGAAACCTCGACTTCAGAAATGCTCAGAGGAACAGGAGTTAAGAGTCCTTCTTCCACGAATGGGAGGATCAGACATACTCATCTTTCTCTTTGTCGCAGTTCTGCATTCTCAAAGCACCCTTCCCACCACCACCACCCTCAGCAGGCCCGTTGCACATAAAATCTATATTCTCTCTCAAAAATGTATTAATGATATGGGCTATGGATTCTGTATATTGAAAGTAGGTCTGAGATCAGATTCCTCTGTGAAACCACCTCCAGCTTAGGGTAGGGAAAATAGCAACTCAGTGTTAAACATGCTGCAGCACTTTAGGTTCCTCCAGAAGTGGAGGATGGAAGCCCACAGGGGGTCACTGTAAGAATCCTTATAGACTTGTACAAGTAAAGAAAGCAGCTGTCAGAGTGTGAGAATTAAAGGATGTAATGGTTTGAACTGACTTTTGTATTTCTCCAAACCTGTTCTCTCCCATGTTGGGGGGAAGCTAGATTTGTTGAGCTGACAAGGCTCTTTGAATTCTCACTGGACCACCTGAATTTGGGGTTTTGTCTCTCTAAGTCAGTATAAGGCTTCTTTTCATGTAAAAGAAACTGAATCAAGACCATAGAAAGAATATTATTTTTCAATCCAGAAATAGTTATAAAAACCTGAAATAGATTCAACAGTCCAGTGGAACATAGAGTAGAAAGTCATGCAGATGAAAAAGCAAGGAGGCCATGACTGGAGGAGCAGATTGTGCTGGCAAGAAAGTCACTGATACAAAACCAATGGGCAGTCAGTGGAGGAGAGAGTTTTGATTGAATATCTGCTTGGCAACTTTGATTTGATACTTAGATTTTGAGACAGATGACGAAGGTGGCTCAGAACTGTACTGCTATCCTCCTGCCTTCTAGAGCAGACAGTAATCTGAATTAATTAATACCAATCTACTTTTAACAGAGTGTTTCTGAGCCACATTTCAGTAACAAATGTTACACACCAGAAGATAAAACATAGCCCTATCTGATATATGTGGAGCCTCAGCTGTACATATTTGACCCCTATTTTACACAGTTGCGGCTCATTGATTCTCTCTTTTAAACTCCTGGACTGAGCACTCAGCAATCATTGGACCACCCATACATCTTCTGAGCTGATTTAGTCTATGAACTGTAACCCTGCTACAGGGCTGTAATGTTTCTGGCACCTACAATGCTGGCTGCTTGACATTATGACATATAACCTAGAAGATGTACTTAAGAACAAATAACCTCAGAAGTGTTAACATGCCATCAGTCTTTTCAGCTAAAGCAAAGACAGAGCTCGGGACTATCAAAAAATGAATAAATGAGCAAATTCACATACTATCCCAGTAGCCACCAAAGTTCAAGTTCGGAACCAAAAGCATCAGAGAAAGAAAGAAACATAGACAAGGTCTTAATGGCTCAAAAAACCTATTCATTTTACCTCATGAAAGGCTGTAAAGTTATGCAAGCCATTTTTCTTCCTTTCACTTGAAAGATATATATTCTTTTCCATAAAATGTCTGCAATAGCTGCATGAATCTGGTGATGGACAAGCTTAAATTATAAATATTATCCTTTTCCAAGGTTTATTAGAAATGCCGATATGAACATATACCAATTGAAATAGAGCATCCTAATTTAATGCAATAGAGCTTTCTAAAAGGTCAGGCAGAACATTTTACACTGAAAATTAAAATATAAATAGCACTAGAACTGGAGTTACTGTTTATCCCACTTCAGTCCTATTCTTAATGAAATTGTATTGAATTTTTTATAATACATCAAAGAGTCAACACGAAACAGTTCACAGAGTATTAAATATATCAACAATATAAAGCTGGGTCAGATAATGGCAGAATTAAACAAAGACGAAAGGTAACAATACTGGCTTCAATTAATGTAGTGAATTAATGAATGGTCTCTATTACTCTACTCATGTTCATTAAACAAGTATAATGGGCTTCTGAATTGTCCATGTGAACCTAGAGAGTCTATTCAATCAAAATTACCTATGCTTACTGTCAATCCCTTGCTGATTATTCATTGTCAGAGGCATACCTAACTAGCCCTTTGGCATTTTCAGTCGCTTAGGGCTCAAGTATACGGTGTTACCAGGGCTCTGCCTATGAACAGAGACTCCTCATACTGAATAAACCCCCATTTTATGTAGTGGGGGGTGTGTGTGTGTATTTACATACATAAAGAATATATTGGTCCTTATTAGTTGCCTGTAGGGCTAACCAAATTTTCCAGCTATGTCCCCATCCCATCTTTTAGAATAATAGTGTGATTTGGACTGTGGACTCCCATAGGGAGTAACAGTTGGGTGTTGAAAGATCAAGTGGCTTTTTCCAGCTGAAGTAGGTAAAAGCAGGAAAATGGAAGGAGAATGTGGACAAAACTGTGCCTTTATGACCTGGAAGCATCGAAATACAGGTGTGCCATCAGGGTCCAATGGCTGCTAGAATTACGAGCAACACCTTGTAAAGGAAGGGATGGTGGCCCTTGGTAGCAATTCTTTTCCACCTGGTTTGCCGTAACTAGTGTTACTGTTTGTCATTTGCTGTGTCATGGAGTCAGCGTAGGACTTTAAATTTCCCCACTGCCCACACTGATTTATGTAGCCTAGATAATTCCTGTCCTCATCATGGTGAATCTCCCAAGCTGGACAATAAAAGCCTGCAGGACTTCACTTGTGCATTTTCAGTGAACTTTAAGAAGGTGATATTACAACATGGTCTTTTGTTTGTACCAAAGCCAATGTTTGCTGCTTATTTAAAATATATTGTCTTAAACTAATCATCACTGCCTTGCTCATATTTACCCAATCAGTTTCTTACAAGCTGTAGAGGCAGGATCATTTAGCCTGCTTTGCTTTCATTTGCTTGAGTTAGGTGACCACAGTTCATCCCTCAACCTTCTTATGTTTTTCTTGCTGTTTTCAAGCTGAAAACAATAAATCTTTCTCAATAGCCTATACAAGATGGCCCTGTGGTTTTCTGTTAAGATGCTGCATTATTTTTGTGCTATTTTATGACAGGAGTATTAGAATGAGGTAAAAGCACTAAACTCATGTTAAATGTTTCTGTAGGAAAGGTGGTTGCATTTATTAGGATTAATAGACTACTTATACTGGAAACTAAAATCCTTTTTTTATTCACAAGCAATATAGTGTGCAGGTAACCAAAATCCAATCTTCTTAATCCTCAGTGAAGCAGCTTTTTCCCTGACTTCAGCGACAGTTCAATTTCTGTTATGCTAACCATATGCTTCTGATTGATTATCAGTTATATTTAATTATTCAGAGTTACAGATGGCAGTTTTGTGAGGCAAACTGCTGATCTCTGGAGGCCCTGTGTGCTGATGCCACTGCCTCTGCAGTTACAAATCCTGAGTCCCTGAGGTTGAGAAAAACAGGTAATTTAACCACTTCTGTAAGCTGTATCGGCCTATATAGCCAGTAGAGAATGTAAAGATTCTGATAATAAGGCACTAAACTAAACCCATAAAGATGGAAGAGAGGGAATTAAGATGAATGCTCTGAAACAATCTGTGCTGCCCATAATTTAATGCCGTTCTTTCTCCATTGAAAGAAACCTTTGAGTTGTGCCACATTTTTTTCCTCCGCCATTTTTTTTTCCATTCTCCACACTTGAAGGGTCTTTGTACTATAGTGGAGAACCAAGTCCTTGCTTCCCTACCAGTAGGATCCTAGGTCTCGACTCTCTGAGGCTCTGCTGTTGTTTGTTGAAACCGGTGTGCAGTACAGAGCAATACTTGGTGAGCAAAACAGGATGGGTCAGATGCATTCGTACCAGAGTGGAAAGTACACAGGCAGCAGAAAACCAAGGAGAACAAAATATTTCATCTCTCTGTCTCCAGATGTTAGTATTTTGTTTAAAAAAATCCAAACAAAACAAACCCAACCCAAGCCCCAAACTACCAAGAAAAGTTATTCAGCATTTTTCTCCCCTGTGAATTTTTTGTGATTACCAGATCACCACAGGGACAGTGGGAGAATCTGCTGGCTTTTTTTTTCCTTCACGCTGCTTTCTTGAGAGAGGTTTTTTGTTTTCAATTCACCTGATAGTGCAGTCCCAGCAGAATGCACCTAACAAATCATAGTGAATGTCTGCACCTTGCTATGTATCAAAGTCCCTTAATGTGCCAACAAAGTTCTCCAAGGTCAGAAAAGCAGTTTATCAACCTCTTATATCTCTTATAACAGACAATAAATTTATTCTACTATTGGAATCTATGAATATTTCAGATGCTCGGTGAGAGAAACACTATTGCTTAGGATGCTCTGCATGTCATTGTCAACTGGTGCCAAACACTGTCATTGCTTCACGTACTCTGTCCTTTTAGCTTCCTCTGAGCTCAGGAAAATGCAATGCTGTATGGCTTGCATTTTTCTATGTCCTTTAGCTCTTTAAAGCTTGTTTTTTCTTAATGCAACTCTACATTAACCAGTAGGTTGAAACAATCAATGTTTTGGATAATTGCTCATTCCCATCTGTCTTAATTTCTAAGCAGTCTAAAAAAAATGCTTTAGAAATAGAAAAAAAATGTCTTTTATAGAACTGAGTTTCTTATTCCTATGAACAAAGCAAAACAAAATATCTTGCATGACTATTTTTATAGCGTTCAGTAAAATCCAGGATACTTCTTATTTCTATTTAGCTTAAGCAAATGTATATGATTTAATATATACATAGGTCTTGCTAATCTTAAAATAGTTTTATAGTTCCTTTTAAAATATCTAATGAAATATTTAATTCACTTATTACAAAATCATTCTGAGTTTTATCACATTTTAGAACAAGTACTGCCCCAGTGAACCAAATTAAACTTCGTTTGTATGAAAAGGAAAAAAAAAGCAGGATTTTTTAACTCTCAGCTTTCTGAAGGGAGTTACAAAGCCAAATATGGTGTTGGACTCCTTCTTGTGCTTTCTCCTTGATCATAACCTTCATATAAAAGTAAGAGTAATATAACAGCAGTTAACTTTGTGAAATATGCTGAAATTTTAGATTCTTCTGGGGGATCTCAGTGTCTACATCTATAAGTAGCCAAGAGGCCTTAAATATAAATTTGAAACTTTATTTGATACAGACATTCTGCTTTCAAACATGGGAAAGTGACGGAGAGTAATGCAATGATACACCAGACATTTATATACCCAAGTCCGTATTTATGGAGAATAACTACTAAAATTCAACGTATAACCTACCATGTATTTCACCATATTTCTAAATAATCTTAGCCCCATTTCACCTGAAAGGACATTTTTCCACAGTAATTTACCATAACAGCAACAGCGGCTTCAAAATTTTAAGACTCGTCATTTTGGTAGTGAGTTTTGTATTAGAAAATACAAGTATGTACAGTTTTATGTGACGTGAACTAAATATGGTTACACTGGTGACAGGCTCCTAAAAGAGCCCATTTTATTTAAAATAAAACAAACAAACAGATATATAAATAAGGACTTCTACAAACACAAATAAGATTATATCTCCTGACTATCATTTTTTAAACAGCAATCATAAAAATGGTAACTTTTCAGTAAAAGTAAACAATTCAAAAACCCCCAAAATTCAGAGATTTGGTCTCAAAGAGGAAAGTTTAAGGGAAAGAAAATTCTCTTATCTTTTCCTAAATGCCTTCACCAATGACACTCTGCTTTGTGCAGCCATCCTCAATAGATCATTGCCATTTTAGTAGATATTTCTTTTTCAACAGTGACAAAGCTATAAAAGGCAGAGGAATTGTTTTAAGATGGTAGATATTCTAGTCATTCCGATGTTGATATAACATAAAGGCTTCTTTAAAGGAGCTTGTTTATTTGCTTCTTCACTTGCTTAGCATCATCAGATTCATAAAAAAATAACTGGTCCCTAATGTATAGCTAAATTGAATCAAATCTTTTAAGAGATTGTTTCCCTAGACTGAACATATGGATGTAAGATAAACATTTTCTCAAGCCAGTAGTAGTAATTTCAAATGCTGCTTATAAACAGCCATAAGAAAAAAAAATTCTCTGTGGCTTATAGTGGTTTACAGTATGAAGCTTGCATCAAGCATTAGATAACAACTGAAAGTTAGTTATCTAGAAGATTACATTTCCTTCTTTGCTTCTAGAGCAGATCCTGATTAACTAAGTAACATTTGCTTAACCTTTTCTTATTGTAGCTTAAATCCCTTTTCTACCTCAAAGTCCCCTCAAAAACTAATCCTCGGTTTGATTTGACTGAAAATTTTTCTAACCAAAATGGTTCAAATTTAAAAAATAAAAAAATGTTTAACCTGAAGCAAATAATTTCATTTTCAGTGTATGTTTGGGGTTGGGTTTTATTGGTTGGTTGGTTGGTTGTTTTTTTTTTCTAAATACACACAGAGCATATCTAGAAATTTTAATGAATATTTTTCTGTGTGTATTTGAAGGATTTGGGTCTCAAAATGAAAAGCTGAATATTAGTTTAAATATTCTACTCCAAAATATTTAGACTTTTCCTTAAAAAGTCCCTCAAGTGGTTTTGATTATACTTTTTTTACATATATAGAATATGTACTGTGCTAGTCATCTGAAAAATCATCACTAAGTCTCACAAATTCAGATTAATTTCTGAATAATATTAATTTAAACAAATAGTGTGTTTTCATAAATATTTCACTGGAATGAAAACCAAATAATTACAAAATGTTTAGCGAAAGAGCCTGTGGCGATGAAATCCAGCCTCAGATTCTGGGAGAGCGACTGCAAGCCATATAAACACACTTCTAATTTATAGACTTAACAGCCCAGCCACCACTCACTGGCTATGGAGACGTTGCAATTGGTGTAAAAGCAAGGCTGCTTCCTTTCACCATCCCCTCTTACGCCTTCCATGAGTTACAAGGGCCAAAAGAGAGACCATATTCAGAGGTAGGTGAGAAATCCTTGGAGCAGTAGCTCTGTCAGTCCATGTGGAGTCTACACATACACCCTAAGTGAGGTGGGACATCCATTAAGAACTGGAGTAAAATCCTTTGCTGATTCTTACTCTATAAGGAAAAGTATCTTTTTTCCTTTTTTTTTTTCTTTTTTTTTTTCCTCCCTAGTAAAAATGCCTTTTTAGTTACTGTACTGAGAGAATAATTATGCATGCTCTGGATCTAACGTGTCTGAAAGGTTCTCAGGCAACCTTTCCTACAGTGCACTTCAGATGGTAACCTCGATATGTTTCTGGATGGATTTTTTGCCTTCCTCAGACTGATACAGTCCCTGAGCTACAGTAAATTCATGGACAATACCTTGTTACCTGTACTTTGGTGATGGACTTGGGACAGATTTCATACTTGTAATTTGGCTCCTTTTTATTCAGGAGAGTCTGGTAGAACACAGTTAAATAAGCTGTACACTGTTAAATAACTGTATGCAGTATTTATTAACTGCTGCACAAAGTGATAATAAAATGAGTAAAAACATTGGAAGTCTATACGGAAAGACATTTTTTATATAGTTAGGCTTCTTACAGAATTATTTGAAACAATAATATAACAAAAAACAGTGACTATTTACAGAATGGATTTCCTACACCATGAAGGGTTTCCCTGTAAACCATTACCTTTCTCAACTGTGCAGTGTAAACACTATCAACATATTTTCGTCTTTAGTGCGGTGATAAAGTAATGTTTCTTTTATAGGAGTCTTGTCTTCCAGCTGTAAATTTAATAGTTACTGCAGACTATACCACTGACATTAGTTTTAATGATGTGAGACTCCAATAACTCCTAAAGAGTTTAAGATTAATGCAAAAGAACTTAACTTTGTGAGTCATGACTTATTTTTATTAGTAACTCGGCAGTTTGATTTAGATTGAGAAAGGGAGAGAGTATTATTTGCCCATAGAAATGAAAGGCTGTTCATTTTATTATAACATTCATAAGTAATATGTGTTTGATTCTAATTGCAGTGTGCAATAGAGATTCAAATATTTGGGGGTAGGTAGGTAAAAATTCTTGCAGGCTGCATAGCACCAGTACAGGGCCCATTCAAACGCTGCAGAAGGGGCTTTGGGACAACCCGATCATCAGCTTCAGAACCAGACCCATGCTTTGAAAAGGAAAAGCAACTCTCAAGTACCAGAGACAGAAAACCACAAAGAATTATTTGCTTTGTTGGTCCAACATCAAAGAATGGAGTGTGCTGTTGCATCAGATAAGGACATTGTCAAGTTGAAGCCTGATAATTTCTTTGTACCGTCTAGCCAGACCACTGGAAAAGTAGCTTCCTACTTCATCTTTTCAGGTAATAAGAATGAGGCTGTCAGGAATTGAAGTAAGGAGAGAAGAGAATAAATAGTTTTCATATTGGAGCTGTCTGACAATGAAGTGGCTGAGATACTGACAAAAGTATGTCATTTAATGTGAATAAACAGTTATACTGCATGGCAGCAGATATATTAACTATCTTTAAAAGACTTGTTCATCGTGGTGCCAGGTATTTCAGGCAAGTGAAATTGACCTCAGTACCAGGACAATTTGTGCAGTCTTAAAAGCAAATTGTAACCATTATGATTTTACAGACAGAGGAAAAAAACCGAAACAAAACATTGAATCATAGAATGGTTTGTGTTGGAAGGGACCTCAAAGACCATCTAGTTCCAACATCCCTGCCATGGGCAGGGACACCCTCCACTAAGCGAGGCTGCCCAAAGCCCCATCCAACCTGGCCTTGAACGCTTCCAGGGATGGGGCATCCACAGCTGCTTTGGGNTGCAGTACACCAGGTGGGGTCTCAAGACTGGAGTAGAGGGCATAATCACCTCCCTTGACCTGCTGGTCATGCTTCTTTTGATGCAACCCAGGATACAGTTGGCTTTCTGGGTTGCCAGTGCACATTGCCAGCTCATGTTGAGCTTCTTGTCCTCCAGCATCCCCAAGTCCTTCTTCTCAGGGCTAGTCTCGATCCATTCTCTGCCTCACCATCCCTGTGCTTGGGATTGCCCCAACTCATGTGCAGGACTGATCTCGCCTTTGGCATCAAGCTGTTGACTGCAACTCTTTGACTATTACCCATCCAGCCAATTCCTTATCCACTGAGTGGTCCATCCATCAAATCCATGGCTCTCCAATTTAGACACAAGGATTTCATGCAGGACAGTGTCAAATGCTTTGCATAAGTCCAGGTAGATGACATTAGTTGCTCTTTTCCTTGTCCACCAACACTGTAATCCTGTTATAGAAGGCCACCAAATTTGTAAGGCACGATTTGCCCTTAGTGAAGCCATGTAGGCTGTCACAAATCACTTCCTTATTTTCTGTGTGCTTTAGGTGAATAAAAATAGGTCAAAGGGATTTGACCCTTACCATAGTTTCCAGTGCTCCATGATCTTGCCAGGCACAGAGGTGAGACTGACCAGCCTGTAGTTCCCCAGGTCTTCTTTTCTTCCCTTTTTAAAAATGGAGGTTATGTTTCCCATTTTCCACTCAATGAGAACTTCACCTGACTGCCATGAATTCTCAAGTATGATGGATAGTGGCTTAGCAGCTTCATCCACCAGTTCCCTCAGGACCTGCGGATGTATGTCATCAGGTCCAATGGACTTGTGCACCTGCAGGTTCCTTAGATGGTCTTGAACCTGATCTTCTCCTACAGCTGGCAGTTCTTCATTCTCCCAGTCCCTGTCTTTGCCTCCTGCAACTTGGGTGGTGTGGCTAGAGCACTTGCCAGCAAAGACTGAGGCAGAAAAAAGTCACTGAGTACCTCAGCCTTCTCAGTATCTCTGGTAACCAGGTCTCCCATTTCCTTCCAGAGAGGGCTTATATGTTCCCTAGTCTTCCTTTT
Organism: Aramus guarauna; assembly: GCA_013400195.1. Classification (NCBI taxonomy): domain Eukaryota; kingdom Metazoa; phylum Chordata; class Aves; order Gruiformes; family Aramidae; genus Aramus; species Aramus guarauna. The sequence goes on along the minus strand of VXBL01001983.1, from coordinate 35,885 downwards.
ATCACTGATGTACCTATAGAAGCTTTTCTTTTTCCCCTTGATGTCCCTGGCCAGATTTAATTCTATCTGGGCTTTAGCTTTCCTAACCTGATCCCTGGTTGCTTGGATAATTTCTCTGTATTCCTCCCAAGCTACCTACCCTTTTGGTGTTTGTGTTTGTGCAGGAGTTCCTTGTTCATCCATGTAGGCCTCCTGGCATTTTTACCTGACTTCCTCTTTGTTGGGATGCATTGCTCCTGAGCTTGGAGGAGGTGATCGTTGAATATTAACCAGCTTTCTTGGGCCTCTCTTCCCTCCAGGGCTTTGTCCAATGGTGCTCTGCCAAGCAGATCCCAGAAGGGGCCAAAGTCTGCTCTTCTGTAGTTCAGGGTAGCAAGCTTGCTATGCACCCTCCTTGCTGTTCTGAGGATCTTGAACTCCTTCATTTCAGGGCCTCTGCAGCCAAGGCTGCCCTTAGGTTTTACATTGCTCAGCAGCCCCTCCTTGTTGGTGAGAACAAGGTCCGGCAAGGCAGGTCTTCTCATCAACACATTTCATGAACCTCCTGGATTGCTTATGCCCTGCTGTGTTGTCCCTCCAGCACATGCTGGGGTGGTTGAAGTCCCCCATGAGGACCAGGGCTTGTGAATAAGAAGCTGTTCTATGTGTCTATAGAGGGCGTCATCCGCTCCATCTTCCTGGTCAGGTGACCTGTCACAGAACCCTACTATAGTGTCACCTGTTCCTGCCCTCCCTTTAATTCTGACCCATAAGTTCTCAGTCAGCTCCTCAATCCATCCCCAGGCAGAGCTCCATACGCTCCAGCTGGTCATTGACATAGAGAGGGACACCTGTTACTTGTCTCCCCTGCCTGTCCTTCCTAAAAACCCTGTATCCTTCCCTCCCAACACTCCAGCCATAGAAGCCATCCCACCACATTTCTGTGCTGCCAATGAGATCATAGTTCTGCAGGCATGCGCACATCTCTAACTCCTCTTGTTTATTCCCCATTCTATATGCATTTGCGTAGAGACACTTAAATTGGGCCCTCGATGAAGCTGACTTACTGACTGGACTGTCTGGAATTCCTTTGTGCTGCACTTCAGATGCTCTCCTGCTGACCTGTGATGATTCTTCTCCCAGTTCTGGGCTTCTGTGTGCTGGTAGGAGTGGGATGAATTGAGGTTACACCAACTCAGAAACTTTAGTTTAAAGCCCTCTTCACCAGCCTGGCAAGCCCATGACTGAAAATGCTTTTCCCCTTCTCTGACAGACAGACCCCATCAGAACCCAGTAGACCAGGTTTCTCAAAGTGAGTCCCATGATCTAAGTAGCCAAACATTTGGCTGTGGCACCAGTCCTGTAATCATTTATTGATTTGCCAGATTTGACTGGCCCTTTCAAACCCCTTCCCTTTGACTGGGAGGATTGATAAAAAAACCACTAGCGCTCCAGAGTCCCTTACCGCCACTCCCAGGCCTCTGTAATCCTTCCTGACGCTCCTCAGACTGTTCCTGGATGTACCACTGGTGCCCACATGAAACAATAGCAGCAGATAAGAGTCAGTAGACTGTATGAGGCTTGGTAGTCTCTCAATGACATCCCTGATCCAAGGCCCCAGTAAGCAGCACACCTCTCTAGAGAGTGTGTCAAGTTGGCAGATAGGTGCCTCTGTACCTCTCAGAAGAGAATCACCTACTGCTATCACCCACCACCTTTTTCTTAGTTGTTCTGGTTGTTACACAGGGAGCAGGTCAGGCTGCCTTACTCAGATCCATCGTTTCTCCTGATCTGAGGGGTCTTTCCTCTTCAGTCTGCAGAGTGGTGAAGCAGTTCTCCAAGGGCACAGCAAGCTTGGAGGAAGTCTCTTCCTCCTGCAGGTCCTTGTCATCACAGGCTTCCACTCTTGTGCGTTATTGGCCTTCCTCGCTTCAGTGTGTGCTGGTGGGGGAGTTTTAGGCTGTTTGGCCGTGGGCTGTGGGTCCACTGCAGACTGTGCTTGGAACCAGCTATCTAACTCCTCAGCCTTCCTGATGTTATACCACCTTCTGCCTCCTCCTGCAGCTCAGCCACCTGCTGCTGGAGGTCCTCCACTGGCTTGCGCTCCCCGGGCTGCCTTGCGCAGGTGTGAGGGTGGCCACCACGGCTCTGGCAAAGCCCCATGTGTGTCAGGGTCTCCCATGAGAGCCGCTAGCTCCTGGTGGGTCTCTCTGCTCCCCTGGTGCTTCCCTGCCTCAGGAAAACCTGCTGCGTGCCAAGACCTGCCGCTCCACTGTGGGTGGCACCAGCTCCAGAGCAGGTCCCCTTGGCGACTGACTGCTAGTTTCTATTACACTGCATTTACATCTGCATTTAAGTTAAACCTAAACATAACAAGAGTATCCTTTCCTGTAAAATAAAACAGCAAACATGCCTGTCTTATCTATTTGATGATGATTAATAATGTCAAATAATTCTGCAAAAGGCCAAATTGTATAAAAATTATCTTTCTGTATAGACTGCAAATATTTTTACTCATTTTATTATCACTTCTTGCAGCAGTTAATAAATACTTCGATGACGTCAAAGCAGTGGCCAATATCGCTAGGGATTTATCATCCATTCTCACTATTGGGGTTCAGAGAAAAGTTATCAAAATAATATTCAACAGTTCCATGTAAAGGAATGGGATTAATAATCTAGGACTGTAAAATGTTAAAAAGAGACATATAAGCAAAGCAACATTAGAATCACCCCATATGATTGGCACAGAAAAGATATGTCCTGTTCTTGTTTCTTAGTTCTCAGGAAATGACGATGAAAGGCTTTCTGATAACATTAAAATGAAAAAAATCCTAAAATATGCTAGAATGGACACATCTTCTAATGCCATTTTGATCATTTAATTTTGTGTTTGCAGTTCCCAAACTGAACCAAATCTTCCAGTTCTTTCAGTTCCTGTTGTCTCATTAACAGCCTTTTAGTATATGCCAAGCGGGTCTCACCCAGTCAGAAAGCAAAGCAGCACATTAACTTTCTGACCTGAATTAGAAACGCTAACAGCTACATAACATCAGGATAGGGATTATTGTGACCTGACTGTGATAGAAACATGAAGTTTTACCAAGCATCATCAAAAACATGTCCCAGGTTGCTGGCATTTTTTTCTTAAGATATTGAGTAATGAAGCTATTAAGGAATTGAGGCCTGTGCTATGAAATAAGCAACCTTAGCCACAAAAATGATGGTTCTCTCACATCTGGGTCCATTAGAAATACCAAGCAAGGCCACAAGCATTTTAAATTCCTTGTAGCCTCAGAAAAAAACAAGCTGTATAGTACACACAAAAGGTTTCAGAGAAAAGTGGGCATTTCTTAATGGGTTATGTATATGGAGACTGCAAGCGGAAGCACTCACTGAATAAAACGATGACTGAAGAATGAGGATAGTACCGGTTTTAGGGGATGCCTAGAGAAGTCCTTGTATTCCCATTTCACAGCTGGGAACCTAAGTTGTGGAGAAATCACTGGTCTAAAGTTACTGATGTTTTAAGATGGAAACCGTGTAAAACTTCTCATGGATTTCAGTTTTGCTGCTGTCTAGAGCTGAAAAGTGGGGTCATCTCCATCTCTCTTTTTTTTTTTTTCTTCCTCTCTTTCTGTTTCTTGCAGCTGCAGCCAGGTCTCCTTTCCATTATTTGTTTTTCAAAGGCAAAGAATTTCACTGGTGGCTGACAGTTAGTCAGAAGTACCTGTCCTTTTGATAAAGATTTTCCTCATAATTTGGGAACTGGATTGGGAGATGAACAATTATATTTTCAGAAGTTATCTGAAATTAACCACTTCCAAGAGTTTTGCCTTTAGTTTAGTCTAGTATTTCTTTCAGCTCCAATAGGGAACGATAAAAATGAAACAGTGACCTGTGTATCATATCCATAATTGCCAATTTACTACTAGGTTAAAAATGTATTTTTCTTGTTTATCTGATATTCTGCTTTGCTTCTTTCCTCTTCATTTGTTAGCTGTGTTTAAATACTTAGGTGAATAAATCTTGTTTGTTTATGTCACCCAGTCACAGCATTGCCTGTAAATAAAAGTTATTAAAGGGAATAAAGATCTCAATTTGCTGCTTTGGAAACATACTTCATTAAAAACAGAGAAATAAAGGCCTGACTGTGAAATCTACCTTTTTCTTGACAGTTTCTAATATAACTTGAATTCTAGCTGGTTTAAAAGACTGCGGATTGCACATAACTTAAAAGAACTCAATCCTCTCGTGCTTCCTAGTGAGGTGTTTTTTTTTTTGTTTTTTTTTTTTTTTTTTTACAAACTGAATTTTTGGTAAAAGATGAACAGAGAGGTTCTTTTTAAATCATCACCATAACCAGAAAAAAAACCTCTTTTTTTGTTTATGAAATAGATTAGAAATCATCATCTGATGCACTCTCAGGGTTTTCATTTATTGAGGGTCCCTATTGACTTTGATAATTGATTTAGTAATTCCTATTTTCTTTCCTGTGAACCATATGTGACACAGATATATTTTCATGGGTGCATTGTTATGTCTGCTTTATAACAAATTGCAGGTGTTTTTCCTATTCTATATATTGTGTCTTTATAGCTGCATGTAAAGTTCACAAAGCAAACAGACTCCAGTGCTTGCAGTAGGTAGTAATTGAAATAAAAATAACTTAGCAGAAGTTGTTAGTGTAAGCAACTGCAATGCTTCTTATGAGTGATGAAACTGCATACAGAATTCCTTTGGGCTGCCTCTCAGCAAGCAGGCAAAGACATTTTTAACCTTTTAAAATATGGCTTAAAAATTTGCAAATTAGAAAATTCCTAGAAAACAAAGTGAAAGCATTTGTTGTTTTTGTTTGTTAATATGAATTTGTTGTTCACCTCATGTAAGAAGTATGAAAAAACACCATCAAAATATAGATCAGCTTTAAAACCCATAACATTTGGCAGGCACTGTAGAATATTTTACTATATTTGCATTTAAAATTTATTTCGATAACATACATCAGGATTCCTTAGCAGACTCTGAACCAGAACCTAGCCCTCCTTGACAAAGAAGGTGAGAATAGGAGACACATTTTATCATATACTTCTATGGAGAGCAAACCATATGGAGAGGTCACTAAAAGACTCCTGCTTTTTAAAAGTTATCAAACATCTATCTCATTTAAACAACGCAGAAGGGGACTGCAAGTTTCCTAACCAAGGTAATTCAAACACGGCATGGCACCAAAGGAAAGTAGGACCAAAATATGTCGGGGTTCAAACCCTGTGAAGCAAGTCAGAGTAAATATGACTAGGGAAATTTGCTGCATTGAGTATTTACAGGTCAACACACTATAATGCATAAATAAACAGCTCAGATATTGTTACACTGTTCATCTAACACAGGCACAGTTTGCCAGCTTTCCCATGCTGGCAAATGGTTATTTCACATTGATAGTACAGGTAAAGCTAGTAAGAGTTACTGATGGGAAATGCTGGCTTTTTAATGACAAGTGTAATGTTTGATGTTATGAATGGACCATACAGTCCCAAAGAAATAAAGATCTTTCTCTTCACTAACTCACTGGAATTCCTTTCTTCTTTATTTCAATTTCTGCATTACAGGTATCTAAGAGTCTGAAAATTGTTACTTTAAGTAGTGAAAGGGTATAGTTCTGCAGTTATGTATGAGAGAGATAGGACCTGGCTTAGGACACAATTGTATCTCTTTCAAAGGTTAACCTCTAAAACACACTAGAAATACAGCACAGAAAGTAAAGTGAATTTCTGCAAAAGGACAAAAGGAGAAGTCGAAGCTGTTCTTTCCTAAATCAGGCAGAAGTTATTAGTGAGATGCTGGTATTGCAAGCACTAGTGCTGTGTCCTCTACTATTTTTATTCATACAAATGAATTGGATAATGCCTTTGAAAGCAAGATTTCCATGTGATTCTATATTAGGAAGAACAGTAAATAATGAGGAACAATGCAGACAGTAACAGGACTAATGGATGACAAATGTAGTTCAATGCAGCTTAATGCAGAATAATGAATCTGGTAGTGAAGAAAAAAAAAAAAGAAAAGAGAGAAAACATTTACCACCTGCAAGCGCGCGTGCACACACACAAACAAAACCAAATGAAACAAACAAAAAGGAAAGGAAAATTAATTCTGAGTATGTCCTTTCCTAAACAGAATCCTCTGCAATGCTCCAGCCTCAAGATCACCTGAGGATAAGAAAACATGTTAAAGTTTGGACAAACTACAGGGATGATATGGAAAAAGGGATTATGATTATCGCACTTAAAGAGAAAATTCTGAGGTTTTGCAGGTCTGTTCTTGACTTCTCAGTTCATTTTGGTCCCTAAACAGCCTGCCACAGACTAAGCCCATGCATCGATTATTAAGATGATGCACAGGCAGTGACTGTTTCAGAAGTTTGCACCTTATTTTGCAGTTAGAGAGACTGCTATTTTCAAACAGTTTCAATCCACCTTTTGTTGTTTGTCTCCAGTTGGCTTGGTAGCCATGGTTTCCAAATGTTCCCTGTCAATACACCACCACTGGAAGTTATTTTCATGAGTATACGCAGTGTTTCTACACCCCACTGCATGTCTGCTTTCCAGAAGGCAATACATAAAGGAGCAACAGTTTTGCTTTTTATTGTATAAGTTTATTCATATGCCTTTTAAAAGAAACATTTATATTAATAGCTTTTTATAATTAATCTTTTCAAGTTACTCCAAGCATGTTAATGAGACCAGTATTCTCCAGTACTGGAAAATTGCTGTTAATATTGGTTATTTAATCTTGCCAGTTTTCAGTTTTAAGTGGCTGAGAGCATTTAATCTGGAAGCTGTGTCGATATAACATTCAGATTCACGGTTTTCCTCTGAATCATAAAGCAATTTGGAAAGCACCACTGCATTGCAAAACACGATCTTTATCATAAGTAACTGTGATGTAGCTTCTCTGTGTTATGATATTGTTATGGTATGGACTTTCAAAGCTCTAACGCAGCGCATCACTTTAGTACGTGTTTAACATTAAGCATCTGAGTATTTCTTTTGATGTGGATATCATCTCGCAGTTTCTTAAAGAATTAGTCTTCCTCAACTGATTTTAATTCTTTTGATGTGTCTTTTTAGAGAGTTACCCGTTTTATTAGGTAAATGCTTTGCTTCCTAAAACTTTCTTTTTCATTGTGGTTCCTTCCTGATAGGAGATTAAGTGTAGGATTGTGTTTCTTATTCCTCTTCCCTTAAAATTATTGCTTTAGTTTTTGCCCTAGAACTTCTATTTTGTACACTAATAATATTAATTACATCACTTTTTTTTTTTTTTTTTCCAAAATAAGTTTACTCACTGCTCTGAAACACTAAACTTTTACTTGTCTGAAAACATACAATACTTATTATTGGAATATTTGCATATAGTATTTCTTAACAATACACTTTTGCTTATTATAAAAATGATTTTTCACTTTCCATTCCCTGTTTCACTTTTTTCTTTTTTTTTTTTTTTTTTTTTTTTTTTTTTTTTTTGGTGAATTTAAAATCAGCTGGCTCTAGTACCATTTTTCATGTACCTTGCACAGTTCTTCTGTTGAGCTCTTTGACTGACAGTATGCTTCTTTCAAACACTGGATCCTGAAGATCAAGGCCACCGAATGCTATTTTGGTCAGATGGGAAGGGAAATTGCCTTGATTTTGTTCCAAGCAGGCAATTAAGAAATGATAAATTGGAATCCCTGTAAAGCTGGAAGCCATAACTCTCAGATGTGTCATGCACTCTGAAGTGTAAAACACCTGATAATAATAATAAATACTATTACTAATTGTAAAACAATGCAAATGAACATAAGCATATAAGAATGAGGTGATTTAAAAGCTGACATTTATTTGGAAATTTCTACTTAATCTTGTGAAGTTAATAATTTTTCTACCTTTTCTTTATAACGTTTGAGTCATCTGTCCCTTGTAATGTAAAAGTAATCTTTTAATGCCTTAATATATGCCACTTCTATAATTTCCATGTGCAGTGTTTCAACAGAAATCCAGGACTTCCTCCATACTTGTAGCAAGCAGTGGCACAACAGATGTTACAGGGGCCACTGACTCAGCCATCCAGCACAGCAGAAAGCCATGCTACTTACTGCCTTCTCTTGGTTGGATAGACTCCATCCTGAAATTAAATTCTAAATCCTAACTCATACTGCAGAAGTCTTATAAAACATGTTGAATGAACAGCAGTATTTTCTGAGTCAATTTGCAGTTTTTAAGGCATTGCAAAAGGAAAGAAAGACTGATCATGCAGAGCTCAGATCTGGGAAATCTGTTTTCAGTTCTTGGCTTGTTTTACATTTACAGATTGCTTTATTTTACTCTTCTCACGTGGAATAAATTGGGAACCTTTGTTAGTTCCAGTGTGTAAGTGCATTGCTAGTGCCACTATGGCTGTGGATATTCTTTGTCTTTGTCAAACAGTAGGAACAAGATGATTGCTCATGGAAACTGTATTTTCCTGATAAGCTCTTCTCCAGGTTATTTTGGATTAAAACCAACATGCAGAGCATAATGGCACAGTTCGGTGTAACTGTGCACAGGGAGCACAGCTAGCAGGCTGCTACCTTTCACACTTACTAAATTTCATTTAAGAGAATCTACCTGTTACACTCATTTCTGTGCCATGTCTGCTGGTGAGCAAATACCCGTCAGCATGTAGGTTTGAAAGTTTTTACAGCCATTGCAATTTGTAACCAATGGATGTCTTTTTTTGATTAAAAAAAAAGATACTTCAGGAGATATATTCAGTGATATTCATGCAGATAATATGACCTAAGTGAATACTGTTGAACATCGTCTAGTACAGGGACTTCTGGGGAGGTAATTTAATCATTCTGATTACCTATTTAAGTGACCTTCTTCAATAGATGAATAATGAAAATTACTTGTCCACAAAACTATCTGAAATTGAACATTAACTTTGACATTTCTTTCTGCTCAGAGTCTGAAAAAGAAACAAGTTTCATGTTTGGAAATCCTGGGATTTCCTTGCAACAAGAGTTATAAATTTTTGTCTATTTTTTGTTTTCCTCTTTATGTTGCACTCTGGACTAATACTTTGGTACACAGTAACTACCAAGTTCAGTAAAATTGGAGGGAAACACTGAAAATGAAAATGTTTGTACTTTCATCTGATCATCAACTAATATGTGTTGAATTAATTCTCATTTAGTTTTTGAAATGTTTCACTACTTACTTTTGAGCACAGGTGAATAAATTAGAATTGAGTCTTTTTAAGATTTCTGTTTCAATTACTTTACATCTTAAAGAGACAGGAAACACTATCAGAGACTATTGTCCTATTTTTTGTGAGGTATGATTTCATTCGTATGATCTGAAGTTTATCTTCATGAACTGTTTCTGAAAGAAAAATGGTCAGTGTTTTAATTGCATTCACTTGAAACAGAGCACAAGGAAAAGCAACTGCAGAGAAGCACATAAAGAAAAGCTATTTGTTTGTTAATCACAATTAGAAAGAACAAAAGATTCAGCTTAAAGGTCATTCAAAGAACGGGTACTAATGACTTGTTTTATTTTCTCAGCTGAGGGTCAGAGTGAATGTGCTGTATTGGGGAAAGCTCTTTAGTTGAGCCTGAGCAGCACATTAACCCTTTGTTTTAAATTCTTGCACGAGAAAAGCTTAAGTATTGCTTATTTGAGCTAAGTCTCAAATCTAGGCTTTCTCATGGAGAGGCAGAGGTCTCTTTAGTGAGGAAATCCTTCCTTTCTGCAGGAAGGTGTCTGAGATCAAAAGAAACATTAGCAGATTGCTTACTTTTCTCTGGGATGACAGCCAGAACCCCATGACTGGCTTAAGTTTTGCCCTGATTTTTAAGCAGCTGGAGTAACATGAAACAAAAGCCTTATGTCTGTAATTTGACTGACAGTGCCATGAACAAACATGGAGAAGTCTGAATGTTAGAGTAGTTGAAGTCCAAGACCAAATTACATGTTGGATCCACTCAAATCTTTCTGTAGTTAAATGTGCTAAAGAGCAGAAATACTGGAGCTGGCAAAAGCCTCTATGCCACTGTTTGTCTACCTGTGTGATAAAATTTAAGAGTTGCTGTCATTCCTAGAAGTGAAAAGGAAAGATTGCCTGCTTGTTAGTGGATACAGCTTTTTTGAAAGAAAACCTTCAAAATAGAATTCATGTGCATGAAATTAAATATGCATATACATTTTTGAGGGCCGAGGTCTTATCCTGCAAGATTTCATTGAAGATGATCAGAAGGCTGGAGCACCTCTCCTGTGAAGGCAGGTGGAGAGAGTTGGGGTTGTTCAGCCTGGAGAAGAGAAGGGTCCAGGGAGACCTTAGAGCAGCCTTCCAGTACCTAAAGACGGTGAGGGACTGTTTACAAGGGCATGGAGTGATAGGACAAGGGGTAATGGTTTTAAGCGGAAAGAGGGTAGATTTAGATGAGATATTAGGAAGAAATTCTTTACTGTGATGGTGGTGAGGCACTGGCACAGGTTGCCCAGAGCAGCTGTGGATGCCCCCTCCCTGGAAGTGTTCAAGGCCAGGTTGGATGGGGCTTTGGGCAGCCTCGTTTAGTGGAGGCTGCCCATGGCAGGGATGTTGGAACTAGATGGTCTTTGAGGTCCCTTCCAACACAAACCATTCTATGATTCTATGATTAACAAAAAAATAACACTAATTTGAGTTCTTCGGTCCATACTGTATTTAGTTTACAAATGCAGTGATGTCTCCCCTACATCAGCTCTAATTATCTATAAAGTTAGGCAAAGTTTTTGAGGCAAAAAGTATTTTCCTTTCAAGATAGGTAATATTCCTGTGGCCTTGTACATGTTGCTTGTTTTGTTATCCTTAATAAGAGCTTTCTAAGTTACAAAGAGAAGTTTCACCTCAATGTCAGACTGTTCTAGGCAGTAGGCAGACTCTTCTGCAGTAATTGAAATTAATATAATTAATGAGTGTGATTTATTAATTTTCATAACTGGGATAATATTTATCTGCATTTTCATAATTTAAAGACTCATTTGAAGGATTGTGAATGAAAACCTGTATTCAGGTGGAATTTTAAACTGTGGAAACACAGTTTAAAAGAGATATAAAGATTGCTTTAATCATGCTTCTTGCAACACATTTATACTTATATTATGGTTTATTGATGCATCACCTAAGCAATACTTATTGTAGCTAAAAAAACATCAAAAAATCAAAACCATTAAAAAAGAACAGAAAATTGCTGGCCCTGTGGGTTTTTTTAACTTTCTTAAAATGAAAGTAATTATCTTTATGTTAACTTCTTACAAGAAAAGTTATTAAGGAGGGATAAGATCCACAGTTCAAATTCTGCCATCCCAAAAACTTGGTGAAGGTTTAAAACCTGGACTAAAATTAATCTGTAACATTTGAAGCCCTACTTTTACACTGATCACCAGGCACTAGTATTCTAGGAGACCTGAGCCGGAATAGCTGTCTCAGAATTAGTGAGTACATGGCAATATGCTGGAGAGTAGCAGAATTTCTATTGCCTGTTTCTTGTCAAAATAAGATATAGAAGCCAAATTCTAAACTAATCTGTTGTGGCAATCCTGTGACTTTTCCCCAGGGCGTGCCCCATAAGACCAAAGCCATTTCAGCAAGTCTGTAATTGGACAATTACCTTTTTCCAGCCTGTAAATGCTGACTCGGGGACTTGTCTCCCATTAATCTTTTGTCTACCAAATGGCATGTGCATATTTATTTCATAATGGTCACTATACATGCAGAAAAAAATGTCTATCTACCATTTCTTATGGTTAAAAATGTGTAACCACTGTAATTTGTTTCAGCCTCTCAGTGACCTAGTGGGTTAGTGCACTTAAAGCCTTTTACTTCTGCAGACCTGGGTTCAAATCCTTTGTTTGAGTTGACAAGGGAAATGTGTTCGCCTCAACATATTTCTTCCCAGATGTTTGCACACAATGACAATCATCCACGTAATTCAGCATGATTGATAATTTGTGTTTAGAAAAGCATTTTGAGGTCTAAAGCAACAAAATGCAATTCAGATTCCAGCTCAAGCAGAGTAGCTACTCACAGGGAGGAAGGTGGAAGAAAAAAAGAATAGAAAGACATTTTCTAACGCACACATACTTGACTTCAATTAGAAATTATTAGAAAGCCTCAGCTTTGCTGCCCTTTTTCTGGTAAAATTCCCTTAGAGAAAAGAAAGACTTTTACCTGGAGATGATTTGCTTGACTGGCCCTGTAGTTTTTGCGACTTGTGGTCAAAGTGAAGAAAGCACTATCATCATATTTGTTCAGCCATTTAAAATCTCAGTAACTCTCTATTGCTAAATGTCTGAGAGGCACAATTATATTAATACCAGAAAGCCACATCAAATACACATTTTGTGAGAACAGCCAAAAAAAAAAGAAAAAAAAAAAAGGAAAAGAATAGACATCTGCAATATGTAGGCATAAGCTCTAAATATAAGAAATAATGTTCCATTCATTTTAAATAGTATCTTGTTTTTCCGGGTCAAACCTGTAAAGGGGACTTCAACTAAACCACTCATTTTGTGGTCACAATCAATAGTGTTTAGTGTTTAACTACATGATTTGTGCCTGCAATCAGGTATTTGGACATCTAAATACTCCAATTACTTGCACCTGTAATTGATTGCCAGTGCAAAATTAGAGGTTGCATTTAAAAATGTGGCCACAATGAAAAACAGAAGGATGCCAAATAAAGAAAGATGTTCTATGCTAAAGCGCCAAAGTAGTCTAAAATGATTGTTGTTCAAGTGTGGCACCAGGCGAACGACATCTGCCAATCTCATAGTACGAGCAGATACAATGCATTAAGTAGAAATGGAAATGGTAACTGAAGAACATGGAAAGAATGTATTTCACCAAAATAACATTTTGTAAATAATAATCAAAATAGCTTCTTTTCATTCTTTGCATACTTTGTGGACTACTGCTTTATGGACATGAAATAGTGAGAGTTATGCTGTGCTAGGCATCTAAAAATGTAGAAAAGTAACTTGTGGAACTTCATAAATCTATTATGTAACCATATCCCATTTAGAGTTTAAAAAACCTGGCCTATAATTCTCTCTTTCCTGGAATTTACAATCCCATTCTCATTTTGCTAAATTTTATTGTCCGCTATGCAGGGATTGCGTTTTTTTTTCATATTTTGACATTTGATTGGAAGTATTTTGAGAATAATTTCAGCAAAAAGGAAGGATTTTAACATATATGAGAAAAATCTCACTTTTTTCAATATCAACATTTAATCAATATCTGGTTTGGATTTCTTTTTTTCATAGTTACTTAGTTTTCCCTGCCCACATCCAAAAATTCGTAATGAAAAACTGTATTGCTCTGCCAGTTTGTTTTTAGGAAACTTTCTTTTTATTTGTTTGTTTTTAAAAGTATACCAAGCTCACAAAAAAACAAAACAAAACAAAACAAAACAAAACAAAACAAAACAAAAAAAACCCTAAATATTTAGCTGTACAAGTCCTGAAAATAGTCTATACAGATATGTCAGATAAGGATATTTATGGACAAGGTCAAATAAAAAGAAGAGCTATGTGTGTGAAATTTCATTGGAGTGAATTTAGTGAAAGAACAGAAAACAGAAAAATTAAGAAACTCCTTCCTATGTAATGGATTTTTTTATAATAACTTACAATTGTTATGAAGTATTTATGAAAAATTATGTGGTGTTTTTGTCTTTTATATTCTAAGCCGTTCTTTTCATAGGGTAAATATGGTAAGAATTGGACAGCTAGACTAACTGAAGATGACAACAGGGGAAAGGACAAAGAAAAAAGTCTGTTCTAATTTAATTTTAAAAGGTACCATCATTTATTTTCAGTTGGCATTCAATTTTCAATACACTCATTTTAAAATGCATTACTGTTTAGTTTTGAATGTTATGGTAATTTGGGAATTGACTTAGCTTTTCTCAGAGTTACAGATATGAGGCATATTAATGAACATGAGTTTCAGATGACAAACGGTGCTTGAAGTTTCCATGTCTTTTAATTCATTTTTGATTAGAACATGGATGTTTTCTGAAATATAGATGGCATTTGCCAGCCAAAATGGTCATCTGATTTCAACATACAATGTGATGCTTCAGTGAAGTTTGAACTTTGGAGTGATTTAAAATTCGTTGGTAATAGTGCTATAAAGGCTGTGCTCCCTGGCGTAGAATGCAATAAACTGCAGGACAGTATCTCCTTTGCAGCCACATTGAACCTCCAGTCTTTTTTTTTTTTTTTTTTTTTGATGAATGAGTGAATGAATGAATGGTATGCTAACCTGTGAATTCCAGCATGTTTCATCATGCTTACATTGTCAGAAGCAGGTGCTGGTGCATAAGGATTTTACTAAGGGAAGGAAAGTGAGTGGCATAAAGTGAATTATGTATTTATTTCTTTAGAACACAATAGAAATATATTTATGTCTACCCATTAGAAAACTAACACATGTAGATTAAAATGAATTCTGGGGAAGATAAATTCATTTTGTTACAAGTTTGCAAACCCAAGCTTATGTTTATAATAACCAATCTGGATCAGTTAATGTGACATGATTGAAAACAAAACATTTAAAATGGATTTTTCATGTTCAATTTTTTTTCCTACTCAGCTCAGAAAAGATTACAATTAAAAAAATTTTCAAGATTCCCAATGTTTCCAGAATGCATAAATAAACCAGATGGTAAAGGGCCTTAATTGATCCCCCCCCACTTTTTTTTTCAAAGAGTACAAAAGCCAAGTTCTAGTCATATGCACAAGTAAAATTCACCAATTATGTTATCTTTATTTTTTTTTATACTCTTATTCATCAGTTGTCATTAAATATAGCTGCTCCATTTTTCCACTCTGAATATACAAATTACCTTTTTACTTGGAGTGCCACATGACGTTCTGTGACTGCTCTGTGCTTAAATGTGCACATGAATCCTATGCTTGCCTGTGCATAACAGTAAAAATACTCATCGCTCTTCACTAGTGCTCTAAGCCTTCCAGGAAGATGCAACTTCAAGTGTGTGCCTCAGGGAGCAGCAAGAGCAGAGCTGCTCCTCCAGAGCAGACAAGCCAGGAACTGAGAGTGATCCCTTCTGGGGTTGTGTCCTCATCAACAGGACCCAGTCCTACGTGGGCTGAACACAGAAGGCAGAGCCAGATGCTGGTAATGGGGTCCATCAACAGGCACAGGCGGACTGGGTCCAGGGGCCTTCCATGGAATCCAGCCTGGAGCAAAAGCAGACAGGGCCAGAGACCAGCCTGAAGAAAAGGCTGCAGCATGAGGCCAAAGTCCATCCAGGAGACAGGGACAGAGACAGGTTTGCATACAGGATATATCCAAGGGGGCCAGGAAACAACCTACTTAGAACGCAGGGCCAAGGTCTATCCATGATGCAGGGACAGAGACAGGACTGAAGACACACACCCAAAATAAAACTCAGGCAGCGACTCACCTTGCTCCTCCCTGCACTCTCAAAGTACCGTATTCAGCCGATAGACCACCGGATTCCGATATCTCACTTATTATGGGAAATTTGCTCGACATATTTTTAATACTTTAAATCTCTGTTACATCTATATTAATATTTGAAGATATCTTTATTTTCACATCTTTCTATGAAATTGTTCAACACATATTACCATTTGAGAACATTCTGCTTGAAGGCATAAATGCAAGATGGCTCATAAACTCAAATCGTTCACTGACAATTGGATACGAAATTTTAGAATCTTCCAGTGTTTCCTCATCAATTACTGTATGCAATGACATCTGTGTACCTTTTGGAAATTATTATGCCTCTTTTATTCCTTAAGAAAATCTTTTAGAACATTGACACTTTCTGAAGACTTCTTGATGGGCAGGAATTAGTGGCACCCTGAGATAAAAAAGCCACAAAGTATACACATGCTGATTCCCAAGAAAAGTGTGGATTCTGGCAGTGGTATGCTATTACCTTTGCTGTATATTTCATGTTTTCACTTTATTCAGCAGTGGTATCGCATGAATATTTAATAATGTCTACAGTGGGATTTTTTTAACTTTTTAATCCTACTGATAGCTGTGCAATGAAACATGAAAACAGACTGGCAGTAGTTTAGTTTGTACTGAATCATTGAATACTTGCCAAAGACCACTGAAAACCATGAAAGGCTTTCTTGGGTGTTGAACAGTGCCTCTTGATATTCGAGGCTGTTAGCTGATGGCAGATGCAAGATGGCAAAGTCACTTACAGGAAAGAAAACATTTCCCCCATCAATGTTTATGGAAAATTTTTCATTAACTGAGGTTGATAGTTTCATATGCACACTGAACAGGAATAGGAAACTATATATTGTCTGCTCAAATAAAGTCTTTAGTATTATTGATTTGCTGTGAAACAAACTCAGGTGAGTATGAAATTTGTTTAGGACTACAGCATACAATGAAATTTAATTCACCTTAATCACTTGTAAATGCTCTGTTGACTCCGATTATTTTGAAGGAATTATTTATGTGAGTTTCCTGTATTTGATACCACAAGAAGCAAATAAGCAAACTGAAAGTTCTCCACAATATGATGTACTGTTCTGAGAGTCTGAGAAAAAGATGTTGAATAATTACACTGAAAGTGTTTTAGTAGACATCATTAATTTTACTTTGATTCTACTGGTCAATATATAGAACATTTTATAGCATGCCAGACTAAAATTTTATACAGCTGACATCTTTCTCTATGTCAAAGCATGAAAGAACTACAGATTTCTGTGGTAGAAAGTAGTGCAAGTGGTGAGGCAGCAACACCAGCACTCAGCTGAGGTTTCTACTGTGGAAGACTACGTTCAAGACCCTAAAGTTAAATGCCTGATAATGCAGAAGACATGAACACCATCCTAGTCCACAGAAGGGCTTAGTCCGCTAGACATCACCGTTTATGCACGACACAGATGATCCTCACTGTGCCGAGCACAGACTGCAGCAGCTATGGATGCTTCCGTTCACAACCACAGCTGTGGTGCCAACTTTGCATGTATGAATCTAACCTCTGCCGATTCTTTCCTAGGGTTAGACATATATCACACAGACACGTATCTCTCTTTACAGGAGAATGCCTCAGCATCAAGGTACAGGCTACACTGTGGACAAATAGACATGAAAGGCTATTCTCCAGCTTTCAAATTACTGCTGCAATATTGCTTGAGCAGAATCAAGAATCATTATGTAAAAGAAAAGCATGTTAGTAAAGTTAAAACTTTTTAGTCTTGCAACCAAGAGACAGACATTGTTACATGCAAAATCTTGCTATCTGCAAAAAGGGGACAGAGCATTTATATGCAGGTCTAAGAATCCATTGTTAGTTCATTTAACAGTTTAACAATCTAATCAAATAAGAACAAACCTCTTTTCTTAGCAGTCTAACTCCAAGAGCAATATTGTTTAGATTATGTAATTATTACCGAAAAGCCTCATCCAGAGCTAAAACTGCTATACTTCCTAATACCATTTTCTCTCATATTGCACTCACCCCTCCAAAGGCTTTCTGGGCCCTAAAATTGACAACCAAGCTTCACTATGTCTGAACAAGAAGTGTGAGAGAGAAAGAGTGAGTGTACGTGTGTGCATCTGTGTGTATGAGTGCATGTGAGCATATTTTAGCAAGTCATCAGTGTCCTGAGTTCTTTTCTAGGCGGAGTATGATCTTGGTGAAGGTTTCTGCCTCACACAGCCTGCTCACTTGCTCACTCTTCATTCATTCCCAAGAACAGTTTTAACTATCTAATTAACTAAATACATATTACTTGTCAGATAGAGTTGAAAGTCCTTCAGTGGACTTCCACCTTGGACCTGAAACTTCTAAAAAGGGGGTACCAGCATATGTATCATCTGAGTTAGTTTCAAGTTTGAAAACCCCTCAGTTTTTATTCAGGGATTATTTAGCCATTTTTGTATGTGAAACTTCTTGTTATATTACAGCTGTAGAAAATTCAAACACAATCTATTTTACCAACCTTGTATGTCCTTTCCCTTCAAACTACACATTCAAGAACATATTTAAACTGTAAATCAAGTAGTATATAGACTTAATTACAATCTAATGGTAGAATTCATCTAAGAATAAACCAAGCTTTAGAGTGAAAGGGGTATGAAATACTCGTGTGAACACTTCTAATGCTCATTCATTTTTCACATAAACAAAGGTGTGTAAAATTTAAACAAACAAACAAACAAAAAGCAACAGAAAGCAAAATGAAAAAAAAAATTGAAGCAATTTAGATTTATGTTCTCATATATGTATATATATAGCAAAATTCTCAAAACTTAGTGCTTAAAATTAATGTGCAAGTGAATTTAGAATCTTTGGTTTATAGGATGGAGTGCATGTGCTTGAAAATCCTGTTGTGGTCATAAAACTAAAATTTCACAGTTGCTCTTGAAAATGCCATTATACAAATTCAAGTACTTTAGAAACCCTTAGATATCTGCCTCATGCTAAGAAACTTAGCAGACTATATTTTTCCCTTAGAATAGCATAGCAGGAATGCCAAAGGCATTACCTGAAGATATCCTGTGCTGCTTTGCACTTTGCACACTCTTGAATTACCAGTGGTATGATTCAAGATGAGAGGGGGTTTTGTAATAGGTATTTATTAGAAACACTTACATGGAATGGTCATATGGGGAAGTCCCAGCAAGAATGGCACCACTGGATGAAACCAAGTTTCTGTTTGATCTAGTATTATTCTTCAGAGGTGGTTGGAGTAGTTGTATAGAGACGAATATGAGACAGATCTAGGGACGTTTACTCTTCCTACCATCCAATAATTTCATTTGATGCCCCTTCTTTCTCGTATTGTGAATAATTACTCCCTGTGCCACCCACAATTACAGATTACTATTATACTCTCCCCGAGCTGTCTCTTTTGCAGGTTAAACAGTTTCAGTCTATCCCACAGCTAAAATAATTTCTGTGATCATTGTTGTTATTCCTATCTGTATCTTTTCTAACTGTCCCACATAATTTCTGGCATTGGACAACCACAATTTTAATGTACTAAAATGCAGGTGTACCATGGATTCTTAAATTGCAAATATTTGTCTCTTATTCCTTTCCTACTGACCTGCAGGATTGAGATTGTTAGTTGTTGGGCTTTTTATCACCATTGAGATTTTATGTTTCCATAAAATTATCTATTATAACTCCAGATGTTGTCTCCTGAATTGTAGTAGTTTGTTCTGAAAAAGCTTCTAAATACCAACCCACAATATTTTCAGGTACAAGTATTTGTATAGGTAAATCTTGCATGTTCAGTTATCCATTTATTATATTTGTAAATTACCTAATTTTGTTGCAATGTGGGTTTGTGAATACACAAGCAGATGTGGTTAACTGTATTGTGATCACATTTTTAAGGGCCTTACATCTGATTCTCACTGGCCTCAAAATCCTTTTTGACTAAATTGGTACCCACTCTAAAACTACCCCCAGCATGATTATAATGTGTTTGAATTTAGCCAATATTCACATTCAGATTGAAACGCCAGCTAGAACAATCCAAAGGGCTTTCATTTGCACAGGGTCTCTGTAGCGAGAATATGGAGAGACAAGAGATGTGTAAAAGTGTACCCACTCATATGCCAGGTGACCCACACCCAGGTTTGCAAGACTAGATCACAGTCTTGTGTTGGCTGCAGACTCTTTAACACTTGCTACATACTTGCTCTGCTCTCCTGTATTTATTTCCCCTTTACAATTAACAGGAGTCATAACTTAGAATCAAATTAAAATGAGTTGTAATTTAGGATGAAATTGGTGGGACCGTCATGCCGATGAGAAACTACATCATAAAAGTCTACACAGTGACTAATTGTATATCACAAAACCTCCATGTATTTAAAAAATGGATTCATTAGATACTTTTTTGTTGCTTCAAGTAAGCAAAATGCTTCTAGAACTTTCTGTTCCTGTATGATGCAAAAGACTGGCAATACAGGGGAAACAAAATATTTCCATGAATTTCATTTAAGTGGCCACAGTCCACAGAATATCCTCAACAGTAGCATAGCTGCAATGCAATAAGGACACAAAATCTTAACCCTCTAACCTGATACATTGCCCCATTCTCTCTAAATATGTGTTGAGAAGAGATGCATGTCACAGTTCATTGTTTCTTGATCTTGTAATGCTTTACTCATAAACAAAGACTTTTTTTCAATGTCCTAATTTCTGAAAATCAGCTTGAATCATTGTCCAGTGCAGCTATGGCTAAAAATATACACATAAATGTGTTTTTCATAATTTTTCTATACTAACTACAGACAGCCCTCTACAATACCCATAAGTTTTGAGATCTTTTTCCTTTTCCTTCACCTTTCCCCTTTCCTTCCTCTATTCCCTTCCTTAAGTCTATTTCCTGAGCTACTAGCAGAACTCAAGTGCAATAACAAAGCATTACATTCAATGTTCATACCTGATAGAAAAAGGATCTTATGAAAGAATACAAAACATTGCTGGTATCAAAGCAAATATTTTCCTAATACGATAGCTGCGTAATATAGAAAGGAGGATGTAGAAAAGAAAGTGGTGGTCAGTTTAAATTTTTTGTAATATTTAATAATAAAAGGTACATTTTAATTTATTCCAACTCAAAAAAACTGGCACATTACATATGGAATTACTGTGAAAAGCATGTTTAGGTTGTACGCTGAATGAAATTAAGCCTCACAGTTTTACAGAAGTACAGATTGGCTTTTGATTTGCCCCAAGGCACTTCTGTTCTATCTCCTATGTAAAATCAGCTGCTGCTAATTCCTTGATTTGTACTACAGAGCCACCACTTTGGATGATTAAAAATCTTTTATGTCGGAGTACTTACTATTTTTCATTAGGCAGTGTGTTAAAGGAAATAGGAGATTCTCTTTGTTGGGGATACAAGACCTGGGGGGAATGTTCTGAATTTCTGAGAAACCGTTAGATCTTTGGGGATGGCAGGAAGGGGAAGTTTACATTTCTTTTGTTGTTCTGATGTGAAATTCTCTGAAGTTTTTCTTCCTGAAAACATATTTTCTAATGAAGCATTTTTGAATTTGTCAAATGCAGTTCTTTAATCAAACAGATGCAATAACAAAGCAAGCTTATTCAAAATTCAGAAAGAATGATCAGTCACAGGTTTGCAAAGCAGAAAAACAGAAGTTAAGATTCTGAGGTATGCCCAAGAAATCAGCAATTAGAAGTGAGATTCTGTACAAGACCTCTTAGAGCAAGTTATGGTTTATGGTCAGTCCAGCTCAGCACTGCTGCTGTTCATCCGCAGGATTTTATGGCACCTTGGCTGCTCCTCACACTTCACATACAACAGGCAGTGCAGACATGAGGAGAAGAGGCTATAATTTCAAAGTGCTTTGGTGTACTGTGTTTGAGCCCGCTAACTGAGGCTCTATCTGGACTGTGGGCTGGTAGCTCCATCAGTTGTAATGCCAGTCATCATGAATGTAACACACTGCAGCTCCCGTAGGACCTGTACTCCCAATTTCTTTCCCATGGAAACCATGGTATGGAGAAGACAAGCAGAAGAAACTACCTGTGTCTTGTCCCACAGTGAGTCAATATACATCTGGGATGTGCACTTTGCTAAAGACCAGGAGAGACATCCCAGACTGAGTAGTTTAGACATCACCTTAGAGAGCTCTGGGTGACAGCCTGAGTGACAGCACACTCCTGTGGTCACCGACAAGGTCCAGCACTTCATAAATGCCCACATTGTTTCATGTTGCATCCAAAATCAACTCTGCCCTTTTTACCTTGAGTCCTACTACATGTGTTGTGAAATAGCCCTTGGAAGCAGTTTTATAACTATGTTCCTCAATTCCTTCTCCAGAGGATCCTGTAAGCAGGAGTCTGGGGACAAGCACTAAAGACACTAAAAGCACAAGGCAATATAATATTTAACTTCAGTGCTTCCTGCAAACATAGCCACTTTTTTCAACAGTAGATTATAGTGTCCTGCATCTAAACAATGCAGGTACCCTAACTACAATGTTCATCCACAGAACAGAAGAACAACTGAGCTAATTTCTGTGCAATAGTATATAAGGAAAAATGAACCTAGTGATGTCCTTCTTAGAAATATCCCTGCTGACATAAATTCAAACACCTTCTAGTGTCACACCCTTTCCCTCTTCACTAAGAACAAGCAGCTCTCACGAGTGTTGGTGCTGAACAGGGTAGTACAGTATATTTGGCTGATAACACCAGTAGATTAATTCTGTTTCAGAGTATGGATCCTATATATTTTTACCATATAAAACCAACTTAAACATTCTGTCAATGATTATAACTTTTTATTTGCTAGACCTATGCCTAGTGCTCTTGCCACAAGGTTGGAGAGGCTAACAAGGACCACTCAGGAAAAAAAAAGAAAAAAAGAAAAAAAAAATTAGAAAAGCTTGTCAGAAGCCAAAGAAGAATTTTGCATCCTGTCTGCTTTCAACTGGGCTTTCTATCCTCCAGCTGCCTGCTGAGACTTGCTTGCAATGTTATCTGTCCCCTACCCTTGGACAACCACAAAGCCATATTAAAAACATGCCCTTTGGAAAGGGGAAAGATTTCCTGACTATACATTATCAGAAAAAAGGTGGTTATGAACACCGTAACTATTGCCCGCTGCACACATCCTACATGTGCTTCATGTTCTGTTTTTCATTCATATAGACCCTCATTCCGCTCTGCTGGAATATAAATAAGATTTCTAGGGTTGAAAGAAAAGGTTAATATGCAATGCATAAACAATACCAGAATCTCAGCTTACAGAAAATAAAAAGTTATGCTAGTTGGGTGGAACACAAATTGAATTTCTGAGAAAATGCCTGTTGTTCAAGGACAGAGAAGCTGATTTGTCAGGAATGGAAAGGGTTAAATCGCAGTACAAGGACTGGAAGCATTGCTCATGGCAACAAATATAATGAGCAAAAGATGCCAAGATACAGTACCTAAAAGGAAGATGAAAGTGAAAGAAACTACTTAAAAGAGAGGTAATTAAATACATTTAAG
Organism: Aramus guarauna; assembly: GCA_013400195.1. Lineage (NCBI taxonomy): Eukaryota > Metazoa > Chordata > Aves > Gruiformes > Aramidae > Aramus > Aramus guarauna. The sequence continues at coordinate 12,832 of VXBL01001983.1, read as the reverse complement.
ACTTTCTTTTAATGCTGTATTATACTAATTTACTTTGAGCATGTAAAGAAAATTTTAGTGAGATTTACAGAAAAAAGCTTTTCCCAACTGCTTTTTCTCATTCAAATACTGGTCAGACCAAGGTTCTAAACTTTTGCTGTTGTTATTGCTAAAAATGGGATAACTTCAGAATTCTTCTGGCTCTTACACATTTTTGGGAATGGAAGCTGAACTTTCAAGATTAAAGCTATAATGATAGTCTTCTATAAACACAATAAGTGGAACAGAGGAAGAGAAGCAGCTTGCTGCAAGGAAGCCTTTTTATGAAGTAAAACTCTGGTTGAAATAACATGTTGTTTTCTCTAAAAAAACCACTGGTTCCTTCATCATTATAGTTCCTGAAATCAAAGCTCTAGAAGAATCTCAGGAGACCTTCAGACTCTAGCAGTCTGGTAAAATCCTTTATTGAGTCTTGACCAGCTGTTAGACTTACAGACACTCAGCTTTCTTACAGCACTTCATGTTCTTCCATTCATATCTCCAGACATTTGGTGAGTAAAATACTTTATGAAGAAAAAGTCACTTGTTTCCTACTGCATACCAGAAAAAAACCCCAATGACTCCAATCTAAAAGCTGGACTGAATTAAATACTTGAGCATCTATATATTCATTGCTTCAACATTTTTGGTGCCTTCATTTTCACCTTATAGCCCCCAGAGAAGACTTCAAGGCATAGAGCTGAGCATGAAGGCTTACTGCACCATATGGAAAGTTATGGACTTTAGAAGAATTTTCCAGAAGAACAGACTAGAGCTGTGTGGCAAGAAGCATAGCAGTATAACTGAAATCACTCCTATTTCTGAAGGTCATGCACCTGGAGCATAAGTTGAAAAACACCTTTTTACAACCGAAAATCTGAATCTTTTACAGAGGATCTATATACCTACAGGCATTTGCTGTGAGGCCTGAGGAGACCTGAGGAGGATCGCCTGAAGGAGATTCTGGTTTTAGCTCATGCATTAATAGAATGATTAGACTTTTTGCTCATGATGTAGGAGGACCTGATGCTTGGTGTTTGCTTGATGCTTTAGAGAATGTGAGTCATAGTGTGTGAGAGACAACGAGGAAACATGATCACATGTATGTTGCCTGGTAATCACAGTCAGGACTCTAACTTTCGCACCAGTTCTTGAGGGAAAATGAACGAGTAAGTGGACTTTTATGACTAACTAAATTAGACATCCTGTGGATGACTGAATGTAGAGACCAGAGTTGCCAAGCCACTGTGTTAGGAAGGTATAAATCCATGAAATTTCTTATTTTGTTTCTTCCCTGTGTAATGAGTCTTACACCGTTTGTTGAAGAGTGACACAGTTTTTATAATTACAGTGGAGAGGTACCTCCAGGGAAAAGGCATTATAGCCCAGGATTGCTTGAGCTGGAAAATTCCCTTATACTGCAAATTTCAGAGATTCTTAGAGCATTCTTTGTACCGTCAGAGCAGTTCCTTACACAACTACATTTTTATATTGTTTGATAAAATATTTGCAGTGGTAGCATTAACAGTACTGAAAATCAGAATGTTATTGTTTTCCAGAAACACTTTGCAAAAGGTCCTGCCCAAATCCAAGTAACAAAGCATAGTACACCTGGACATGCATTTTAGACCGCTGATTGGCCATATACTTCCAAATATTTTCAAGCCTTCTTTATTGTTCAGTGTGTCTTCATGGTTTGCAGTAAAGGAACATTAGCAACATTTTTCTCAACAATGCATATTGGTTTTCCCCAAGATCTGCAACTTTTCCTTACAGAGACATGGCACATTCATTTCAAAGAAAATATATGTGAATGGTTAGTAAGGTGAATACCACAGTCATAGAATAGATTTTATTCATAGAATAAAACCATTAACTTGATTTTGTGGATAACATTTTTCCTTTCCTACCAATATTTCTGACATTTTTGTCTTTTTTATCTTGTCCTGTCTGAGGCAAAACTGGGAAGTACGAGTGTAAGTTCTCCCTTTGCAAAATTCAGACAAACAACTTGAGCCTTGAACTTGCATGCATGTGCATTAAGCACCAGACTAATGGCTATTCTGGATGGAGTAATCAGTCTGCTGGAGCTGGTCCAATCGCACAGTTGCACTAGAAGAAGACTTGCTCTGTAGTCCAAGATTATTGGCAAACATTCTGATGAGTCATGGGAACAGCAGAGCTATGAACAAGGCTTTCTTACACCCTTGTGATAGCTTCAACTTTTAGTTGTAGCCTGTCATGCAAAGAAAAGGTGTTTGTTTACATGAAGTCATTTAGCTCAAACAGGAAGGGTTGACAGTCTTTTATACCAGAATACTTGCTGTACTTATATGGAATTCAACAGTGTGGGGCTTAAAAATGAGCGATTTGAGGAAAAAAAAAAATATTTTTTTTTTTTAGACTAGTCTCTATGATTTTCACAGAAAATTCTATATTGTGGCCAAAAGATGTGGACAAATTAAAATATTGACTAAACTGGTAGTATATTAAAAAAGGTTGTTTTGCTAAATTAGTATTTTCCAGTAGTTTTAAAAGCAAAAATTTCCAGTCAGTTCTACACTTGATTTACTGCCCTTAATAATAGCAATATGCTTTCTCACTTACTTTCCTGACACTCCACTTATTTTGTAGGCTGGTTTCACTTGTGCAGTTTTAGAATAACATTATCTGGTTGTTTTATAGCAGATACGCAGTTGTGCCTACTATATAAAAGGCAGAGTTATTTCAACAGGCGCAAATATGCATGACCTCAGTCGACTGTGATCGGAGCTGATAGAAACCAGCTCTGGTCCAAAAATCTTATAAGCACACTGTAGTGGCACAGTGCCTAAGCTAGTATACCTTGCCATGCAGAGCAGCTCAGGAGCAGGATTATATCTGCTGGCTAAGGCAAATCATCAGCAGGAGAGTTTGCATCAGTCTTAGACAGCCACTTAGACATATTCTAAGATTACAAACAAGTTTCCATCCTAACTTCCAATTTCTACATTAATGGAAAGAAACATTCTCCTTTTAAGATATTTTCTACAGTTTTCTCCCTTCAAAAAGACATTTTTTTACAATTATTAAGAAAAATCCATTTGACCTATTTTAATTCACCTATAATCTTTACAAGAAAGCAAAGTAACAATTTCCAGGGCAAATTTTACAGCTATTATTTATTTTTAAACTGATTCTAAAACTGAACTTGAAGCTTGGAAAAGGAGATGGACATAATTTTCTTTGAGCTATGAGATCCTGGGATTAAATTTACCACGCTTGGTCTCTACCATTTTTATTTATTTATTTATTTATTTATTTAGAAAAGTCCATTTATCTGTTCAGATACCTTGAGTGATTACTCTGAGAAGTAATATATCCTTCTCTTTAAATAGGGCTGTAGTGATAAGTATTGTAAAGTTTCCATTTTTTCCACACTTGTTCTTCATTTAAAAAATAATTACAATCACAAGTCTTTGAAAAAAGCTTTTTGAACACACGTAATAGAAAAACACTATTTTGTTGTCATTGTAATGGTGTATAACATGCTGTACAGACTATATGCACAGCATAACTTGTAGAGAAGAACATAAACAGAATAGTCCTCGTTCCATGTTCCAGTTGCAGGGCAACAGCCAAAAGTTAAGCACCTCATCCCAGTGAGATGATCTGATGCAATGAAGATCCTGTGCAACCCAAGGAGTGAGAAGGAAGTAAGTCAAAGATCTGTGCAGTACATGGAGATCAAGACTGCCTGGCCCTGGCCCATGAGCTTTCCAGTCAGAATCCACAGATCAGGCTCTGCGTCTGGGCAGGGCTAGTGTCCAACTGAGCGACTCTTTCTTACAGTGACGCCATTTCATCTTAAATGTCCTGGAAAATCAGCACTCTGGGAGGTAGGCTGTCAACAAAGGTTCAGGCCACTGAGCAAACTTTCTGCCCCCATCTTTCCCATCTTCCTCATTAGAAGCAGGAGCAGCAGCTATTCCTTTAAACCCTCCATTTTCTGTGGTAGAAGTGACTTCGATCAACCTTGAAGTTGAAATTCATTTCTGCCTCTACAGAATTTGCTGGGTCTCATATCTGCATTTTCCCCATACCATAGTTTTCATTACAACAGAAAGGAAAATTGACTTTCTTGCAGGTCTTGGGACAGAATACTTCTTGATGCCTGTTTTTCAAAATTTATTTAGGCATCAATACTGCATGTGAAGAATGATTTCAGATGCTTCTTTGGATTTTTTTCCCTATCACATTTCCATCCATTTCTGCAGCCTCTGAGCACCAGAATTCCTACAACTGCTGGCATGTTGCTAGGGTTGTCTCCAATATCAGTCACAGCTGAAGCTACTTCGTACCAAGAATAGGTTTGGCAACCGGAGCAAAAACAGACCAGATGTTTTGGTTTAGCAATTATACCAAATTTTCTTTATATTAGAGAAGTAAGGCTCTAAGCCTTGTAAAATTATGGCCTCTCTTTCACAGACAAAATCACCAGAGCTGTGATTCTAGTCACAGAAGTGTTACTGTGAGAGTGCACCCAAAATTGTGTTTCAGGCACGCTTTAATAGCTATTTTGTGAGGACTCTGAAAGTAGGCTAATAGAAGAGTGAGACACACACTCTGTCCAGATAAATGTTGTGGGTGATCCTGCTGTAATTATGAATTTCTCTGTTAACAGATGTTCACATTCAGAATCTGTCTGACTGCGGGTAACACAAGAGATTAACATTTGCCAACCAGTGGCCTTGTGTTTTATATGGCTTTCCACAATTTACCAGCTTCAGAACAATCAATACCAGTACTAAATAGGCAAAAAAAAAAAGAAAACTGGAAGAACATTTCCAGAGTTGTAAGCTACATCCATTAGACTTTAATTAATTGAAGAGCTGTGTTAAAAGATAGAGGCTTTTTGTCTCCTTTTTTGCACAGGTGACTTAGAAATGGGCAATTTCTTTTCCATTTTTGAAAAGATTCCTGATTTCATGACAAAGTTTTCCTGAGTTCATTTAACAAGGTTGTTGACCTGATTGGCATGGCACATAGTCTGAGACAAGTTAACAGAAGAATTGAAGTAATTTTTATTTTTTTTCCTTACACTAAAGCTTATTTCAGGTTTGATTGGTACTGACATTTTGCTTTTAAAAGAGAAATAAGAAAGGTTAAGATGACATTCCTTTTGTTTTTATTCAGAAAAAAAGTGCTGTTTTTTTTCCCCTCTATTAACAATCTAGGTATTTTTTAAGGTGTACAAGATCACAGTTCATAACCTTAAAAAGTAAGTGTGGCTAAAAGGTGATAGGGAACAGTGCACCATTAAAAGGATTAAAGATCAAGCTTGGTGAAAGGAAATAAGAAAAGGTAAATGGACCATTTGGAGGATGATAAGACTTGGCGGAAAGGTTGCTTTTTTTGTGCTTATCCAGAACTAAGTAGGTAGGAAAAATCGTTTTAACTGGGTTTTCATTAGTTACTGAAAAATATGTTGGAATTTTGTCCAGATGGACAGGAAGGCTAGTGGCTGCTATGTAATTCCTTGCCTGTCTTTGGACGCTTTCCAGTGCACACAATGATTACAGCACTTTCTATATATTATTTGATCAAAGGAGAGTTCTTAAGTGAAGCAAGGAACCCCCGTAAGGAGAGTCCACTTTAGGCTGAAAATAAAAACAAAAAGAGACTAATTCAAAATTTGAATTGATACTTCAGTAAGTATCCAGTTTAAACTCGCAAATAACTTTCTTGAATCTTAGCATCTTCACTCCATTGCAAACTCGGCCTATCATGATATGCATCCTTCGGATGGCTTGTTCAGCATGCAGGATGACCAACTGGCCCTTATAGAAAAGTCTACAACCTGAATATCAATGTGATGGCAAAACATCAGCCTCACACTTGCTGGTTTCAGTCAAACCCCAGTGATTCTGGTTTGGATACTGAATATACATTGATCCATACTTAGAAACAAGTTCTCTAACACTAGAAATATGCCAGCTGTCCAGGGCATGTAATCCTCTTTATCTTCATGAAAATTCTTTCTTGTATGCTTTAGTGGATGAAATGTTTAGTGGCATTGACCCAAAGCAAATTATAATTGTTACTAACATGCAGGCAAGATATATTCACTCAAACTTCATTAAAATTTCCAATTCTATCCTGAAGGAAAATATTAAACGTGGCTTAAGTCAATTAAATAGATCACTGGTATGACATGATTTTAATATTTAACAGTATCTCAAATGTCTCAAGAAGAAAGAGACTCAATGCATGTGTAGAAAAGTTTCAGGATCAAGTCTCAGATTTATTAGTCATCCTTCAATACCTTGAGACCAACTCAATTTGTCAGAGCTGGATATCATTGCCATTTTCCACAGAATCCTGGGTTTTAAATCAAGGCCAACGTAGCATCTAACCTTGGAGTGAAAAAGAATTTATAGTATTGCTGGAAGGGCCATGTCTCAAAGGGATTTAAATCTTTTGAATAATCCATTCTGATTTTTTTTCCCCTAGAGGTGTAAAAGAGGACAGCTGCTACTGTGTTTAACAGAGTAAGTAATAAAATCACATGCACAGCAAGAGTGATCCACACAGCAGAAATAATATGTGTATCTTCAGAATTTATCTTAAATTAGGATTTTACACTAGGAGAATCCTGCATGGTCTTCTAATCTCTTTTATGTGACTTTGAGAGATTTGTTCTCTGTCACATTTTGGCTTGTTTTTCTTGTGGATGAATGCCTTAGGAAGAATAATATTAATTTTAAATGAAACATGTAAACAGGTAGGCCAGAAGTTGCACCATGCCACATGATACCATACCCAGAATATATGGAGTACACTTATATGTATGTATGTATGTGTGCATTCATTTCATACACACACACGCATGTTTCAGGATTGTACAAGTTCCCACTATAAGAGTTGTGTTTTAGCTGCTTACAGTTCTGCCAAAATTTAACCAACCAAGCTGAAATTTGTCATGTCAAGTGTGTGCGTTAGGCTGATATGTTTAATTTTAGTCAAAAATGGTTAAACCCTATCTGACAACAAGCAAAAGGACTCGTATATAAGTTTTCCTTATATTGCAAAATTCTGGCACCCCTGTCTTTAACAAGCTCAAGCACTACAAATCCCTGAAGCAGAATTTTGACGTTCACTGCAGATGTGCCTTTTGCTACCTTTGTGAATATCTGCCTGAATTTGGCTAAAATTACAAACCTGCAAAACAGCATAGTTATTAAATGCTCAGTGAAAATGTTTTATTAGCTGGAATTCTTGAATTTTCTATGTGGTGAGCATGTCTCACCCTAAGGCTGCATGGGACTTCCATTTCCTGCAGCTAGTGTCAGGTCTTGGTATCTGATCTAAAAGGCACAGCCAGTAAGATTGTGCCTGAAACGCTCTTGGTGCCCTTCCTGTCTCATCCAAGGTGTGCAGGGCATCTGGAAAAAAACACCTAATTTGAATGGAAAAGTGATCTGATGGGGTGGATCCCAGGTGGATCCAGCTGCTGGGGAAGCAAATTATTAAAAGCCCATGGGGAAGGTATTGAATGGGAAACTGGGGTTGAGAAATGAGTTGTGCCAGGACCAACAGGGCCTCTCTCCAGGCAGAGAAACCAGGCAAGGGAGTAGGGGAACTGGTGGCCATTCAAAGAAGAGGAGGGTGAGAGTAAAGGATGAGGAGGGATGTTTGAAACGTCTGAAGAATTAGGCAAGCAGAAGGGGGTGAGAGATGTGGGAGGGGGGTTGTTCAGGAGCTGCAGTGAGAAGCCAGGGAGGACACTTGGACAAAAGTCATGGTGAGACGTGTAAATCAGATGAGCTCAGGAAGAGAGAAGACGGATAGCAGGTTGAGGACTTTGTCAGAGGCCACAATTTGGATGAAAGAGATGTATCAGAAGCTTAAGAGACGTCTGAAGAGAGACTGGGCCTACATAGATGAGGTATGTAAAACTGGTAGTAGATTGGAGAAAGAAAAATGTGGCTGAAACTGAATTTCTTTATAGGTCTGTATGCTGTACAATGCAATACACAGAACCATCTAGAGATATCACTGCTGTATGAAAGGCGTAAGTTAAAAAAGAGTAGCTGTAGACTTTGTTTTCTGTGTTTCTCTGTTTTCACAAGCAAAACATTATCTTCCTACATATACTTAGGGTGTGGGCATCTCCTTGATATTCTACATGCAAAATAGAAATCCTGCCCCTTCAAGAGTAACTGATAGTTAAGTACAAAAATTAATTCATTAAACTTTTCTTTTAACCTTTGATAAAAGAATTCCAAAATGAAAGTACTATCCTCTCAGCTGAACTACAAAGCAAAACACCCAAGATGATGCTTTAGGTGGGGAATATACACACTAACCAGGTTGACTTTAGAGAAGAAGTGGTTAGGATTTAGCTTGAATTATTGACATTTTTTATTCACTTCACTATTTGTTCATTCAATGAAGTTATCCAAAATGTTCCATTCTGTGATTTCAATAACTCTGATATTAAACTTTGCCATGACATTTGTGGAATATTAGCAATAAAGAAAAGGACTACAAAATAAGAAAAAAAAAAAAAAGTTTAGTTTTGGGATATTTTGTTTTCTGCTCATACTAGCAGTTGGGCAGTTGGAATAGATGCATGTGCTTAATTAATCTATTTTTTTCCCCAAAAATTATAGTTTATGACAACTAGATAGATCAAAATTTCATTTAAGCAAGTGGCATTAGTGGTGTTAGTGAACTAAAATAAGCAATGTTAATATTTAAAGATATACCTACCGTGAGCTTGAGTACATACAGTACTGCTAGCTATATCTTACAGACTTATTTTTTCACAAGTTTATAGGGTTCCCTAAAGCAGACAATTAGATTTCTAATAAAACTACAATATTATTTTGCAGGCAACAGCAAAAAAATCATCAATAAAAAAAAGAGAAAAATGTAATAGAAATTAAAAAAAAAAGAGAGAGAGAAACAAAATGCTGCTCATGTCAAAAGAGGGATATGGTTAGAAATCCTTTTTTGCATTATGTCACAGGAAGAGGAAAGGATTAAATGCATCTTGGATCACACAAAACAATGTAAACAAAAAACGTCCAGGTCCTTCAGGGTTCATAAACTGGAAGGCAGGAGTGATTCTGAAGGCTGCACAATTAATTCCTGCTGTTTCCATGCTTAGTCTGGAATGAAGAAAGCAGGCCATATTAATTTCCCAGCTTCCTAGGCGGTGCAGTGATGATCGTGCTGTTGAAATCAAAATAGACTTTAAACTATCCTGAAGTCCATAATTTCCTTGGAGTCAAACAGACACTAAGTAGAGTTCCCACATTTCAAAATGTATTCCTTTCATAATTTATTTCTCTATAATGTGATTGAATCTACATTTATTGAACTGAAAAGGACTACTGCATAGACAGCAACAGCTGAAATGCCATACCAAATTGAACAGAATAGTGGTGAAGTCTCAGACATTAAATACACTGAATAGAGAGGCAGGCACCAAAGGCAGTCAATGTTCTCAATTTCCAAATGTGTTAAGAGCAGCATGAGATAACACTTAGAGCAAAATAAGAGTGCTTCACAACATCGGGGGTGCTGATTGGCTGGTGATTTGTAAGGTTGAATTGCATGGCAATCTAAATGCATTTTGATTGTAACACAACTTCAAAATTGCTAAGATTTTAAACACTACTGATTATTCTAAATTATTAAATGAGCTGGAAGCAAATTACCTATGAAGTCAAAATAAGCCTTGATGATTTGTATTAGTGATAACAAAAACATGTTGATATTAGTAAGATTGAGAAATGAATAAGTAGTTTGCTTCTGGGACTGAAAATTATAAGAATGTGCAGTAGTTGTAGAAGCAGTATTCATGGAATATATGTATGTGTATATTATATATACATGTATATATATATTCTTTTTCTCTGTGGAAGGAAGATTAGGAACCCTCACATCACATTTGGCTCCAGGTTGCTTTGAACTGCAGCTCTGACTTGTCCACTCTCCTCCTTCACCACAAGGACAATTGTATTCCAAATATTCTAAGTACCTAAATGTAGGTAATATGGTGCTTAGCCTTAAGACTTTATGTCATTTCTTGATTTAACCCTGAAATAATGATGCCTCTCCTTAGTCTTCCAGAACATTAGAAAAATGTACGGTTTTATAAACTGAGTAGTCACTTTAGAGTTAATAGTACTTGTATATGCAAGCATATGAATTCTTTTATAAAATGAAAATCTTTTTCTATGCCATTTCATTGATAGAAACACAGTGGATAATACTTTATTCACTTTAATATTGTTTGCCATAGCTTCTACTGAATCAACATTAGACAACTTTATAGACAGAAATATTTTCCTGTGTTTTCTTCAGTAAGAGAGGATGATAATAACTTGGACAATATCAAAGGACAAAACAGATATACATATCCATGTATAAAATACTTTATCTTCCAAACTAAATGTAGTATAAAGGATGAAAAAGTAAAAAAATGCATGAAGGTATGCATATGCATTTGTACCATATAGCACTCCAAAATGAATTCGTGCTAGGCAGAACTCTTCACAATTTAGCTACTTAATGCTTGAATGATGACATTTATATCTGGGAATCTTTCCAACTTTAGTGAACAGTTCTTCAAGCAAACTTTTTTTGGCTTTGCTTTAAAATTATGGGAATCTTTCCATTCTTCACTTAGCTATATTATCAAATATATTGTAATAAAGAGACAAGAAGTATATGGAACCACCTCATTTCAAAGGATCTGGAACACAATTTGCCTAGTAACATGAAGTGACATACACACAGTAGCTTGCATAGTGCTTTTAACTGTACAACAAATATATTAAAAGTATTAGCAGTTCCTCTTATTAACATATGTTGGGACTGTGTGAATTGGATTTCTTGTATGTTAAAAACCAACAGATTGAAACTTCATGTCAAGCATACAACACCTGGATTTTTGTATTGCAGGGTATGATTTACTGATTTTGCAACTGAATTATTCAAGTCATTCATTGGTAGTGGAATTATACAGCCTCAAAAAAGCTGAAACTAATACAAAATTCTAAAAGAAAAGTGTCACGTATTCAAAACAGAGTTGTTTAGTGAAATGATAATCTTGCATGCAAGGAGAAAAATCAGCAGTGTCTCAAATGTGAAATAATAAATTATTGATAAACATAAGACCTGATTCATGGCTTGGAATAAATCTTACATTTAATCAATAGCAGCATTTAATTTTCAAAACTTCCACAAATTTGAAAATCCAAAAGAGCTTATGAAACATGGAAAATGATTCCTAGAGAGAATGTAATCCATATCACCTAAATAAATAAATAAATAAATAAATAAATAAATGAAATAGACGCCTTATATGCTCTTTGAAATACTTAGGTTACTGCTCCTTTCAAATATTGAGGATGCAGTTGTATTCTGAGGCTCAAGAATTTTCATGCATATGTTAACTTTTCTGACAGTATTCAAAACAGACAGGCACCTAAGTCCCAGTCCACTGAGATGAGAATTTAGCCTTTGGCTTGAAGCACTCAGTTTCCATCACAAATCTTCCTATCTACCCATATCAAATTGAACAGTGCCATAGTTGAAAGTCTTACACAGTGTGAAATAAGGAATTTGCAGACATGGATGTTCTGAGTTCAAAACTATTTAGGAATAAAAAAGGGGCCAGGACATATCTCCAAGTAAGTACTTTGATGAAGTTCAATTTTATATTGAAACTTCATGATTTAAACTCATCTCTCATTGTTGTGATCTGTAGTATAAGCTATCACTAAAGGAGCTGGAGACTACTGCCAAAGCACAGATAAACAGAATCTCAGCTTCCCACAGTTTTGAGCAGGCTTTCCTTGTTTTGTTCAGGTTACCTGTTTGCTACAATTTCTTCTTTCCTTTTACCCAAGTACCACTTGCTTTATTTCACCCCCTTTTCCCTTGCACCATGGTGGGGTTTTTTTCATGTCCTTCCTCTCCCATTTGTTTACAAACTCCTCATCCTTCTCCATTAACATAACGCCAAAATGTAATGAACAGCTCTCATACAATCCATTCTTTCAACGTTATTCTCAAGGTTTCAACTTGTGTGTGCTGAATGCACTTTATTATTATTATCTTAAAAGTAATGATCTCTATCATATTTTGATGGAAGCAACAAAGCTAAAAATTATTTTAGAATTCTGTTATAGTCTTTTCTCCAAGTGAGATCCCGCAAGCACCCCTCTGTGGTTGAGAAAGGCTTCTGGATCACAGCGAAGGCTGAGGAGAACTGAAACCCTGCATGCTTTTCCATTAGCTTTCCATATTGTTGCTGTGTTACAGTAACTGTCTCTAATAAACTTGGAGGTGCTATGGACTCTCTTGAGGGACAAGATTGCTTGCAGAGGGATCTAGATAGATTGGAGCATTGGAATATGATTCATGGGATGAAATTTAACAAGTCAAAATGCTGGATTCTGCACCTGGGACACAGTAACGCCAGCCACAAGTATGAACTGTGAGAGGAGCGGCTGGGGATCAGCCCTGCGGAAAGGGATCTGGGGGTGCTGGTGACAGCAGCTCAGTAGGAGTCAGCAGTGTGCCCTGGCAGCCAAGAGGGAAAACCGCATCCCGGGGTGCATCACACACAGCATAACCAGCCGGTCAAAAGAGGGGATTTATCCCGCTGTGTTTAGTGTTGGTGTGGTCTCACCTTGAGCACAGCAATTTAAGGATGTTCAGGTCCTTGAATGCGTCCAGAGGAGGGCAACAAAGCTGGTCAAAGGGCTGTAAGGAGTGTCCTATTAGGAACAGCTAAGGACTTTGGACTTGTCTA